>KB672602.1:3895772-3924531 GCA_000349145.1 Anopheles dirus | reverse complement strand
ATTAATTGAACGTTTACACCTTCCCATAAACCGTCGGTCCCGAAACAACAAATAGCTCGTGACCGCGATTACGCGCGTATCATTAACACCATCTTGGGCGAGATTTCAGCTGGAATCGCGATCGTTCTCTCTTTGTTGATCCTAATTCAATTAGGCGGGGTGCTCTCGCCCGCCAAAACTTAACCCCGAGGCGCAGAGCGCAGCGGACGAAGCGGCCGAGATCCGACGAGATGGCAGGGCCGAAAAGCTTCTCGGAAGGGAGCCCGGAAGGAAGGAAGATACTCTCTCCGACGACCTTCCGCTGTCGTCGTTTGCGAAGGGTTTGTGCCGAAAGTCACCTCGCGCAAAGAGCAACAAGCAAAAAACCAACCTAACCACAACGCGCAGAAAGCGTTCCCTGTCGTTTGATGCGAGGGGTTAATTAGCCTGTAGGGTTGTGATTTTCATTAGTCAATTTTTGGCCCATCATTCCGCCGCGGTCCTTTGATCCTTGGCAGCCTCCGCGAGGGCGATATCGACGCGCTGTATTGGCCGCGGTTCGTGGCGAAACAAACGAAGCGGATGTCTTGAGAAAGTGGCAGGAAATGAACAGGTGAAAGGGTGTACTTGCTTTTAAAGCAGCAAATTTCCTGCCGGCTGGCTTTTCGCCGTACCGTACCGCTTCCCATGGCACCGCGCCTGGTGCAAGGCGGTGCCCAAGGATACATTACTGCTTCCGTAGCGCAGCGTGCTGAAATTTTAATGAGAAACCTGCGCCAACCAGGCTTTCGGGTGGCTTTCGCGTAGCGAACGTCTTTCGATGGGTTTCCATAGGCGGTCCGATGTGTCGAAAATCGACGAGTCGATGGCGCTTGGTTTTTGGGCGAGACGTTTTTTGTGTGCATTTTTCTCATTACTCGGGATCAGAGGGAGCATTTATCAAGAAACTTCTGCGCTCATAAGCTCGTTGGTAGCATAGGCTGGATGACGTGGATGTGCACAAATATGATATTTTTCCCATTTCTTCGAACAATGTCTAGAATAGTTATTAATTTTATATGCCATTCTGAGCAAAGCAAACAAGTTCTTAAAATTAAGAGTCGTTGAGAGCATGTGCCATGTTCGTATTTGCAAATAGGTTGAAAATTAAATTCTCCGAAGCTTTCACCAAGGACCAAAGCTGTTTTGATGCATTGTGCAGAAGGATGCTAACTGAAGATTGTTGTTTTAACATTTAATAGATTGATTTTTCCTGAGATGACCGCAGAAAATCGTTTTATTTCCTAGAAATGGTGTGATACATAAATAAACTTTTATGCTGTGTAGAAACAATTTTCCCAGCTTGTATTCAAAACCACCTTAAGATTTATTGTTTTTACCCAGAGGCTATCAGAAGTTCATCTTAACGTATGTTATCTCCAGCCCACGTCTAATGTTTCATTAACTTGCGCTGAAATGTTTATGTCTATGTTTAGTAAACGCAAAAAAAACGATTTTTAATTAACAAAAGCGACATATCAAAACCTTATACACGAACCTGTTATCTAAAAACACACAGAGATGAAGACATTCATTGAATTGAGACACCACTACACCTGATATGTTTTAAGCGTAGCCTAAAGGAGACTTTATCGTCGGAAACGTACTACATTTGCTAACGTTAGCATCCGTGTGAAAGTGCGTAGCCCAGGTGCGGGATCGAGCGAAGGTTCGATCCCGGATCTCTCGCACCTGAACTCCTCTTTTTAACAGTTAAATTCCAACACTCCGGGCTGGCTTCGGCTTGTGGTGTCCTGGCACTCCGGGCTCAGGAAATAATTTCACCACCTTCAGATGCTTCTGAGAAATACTTATTTATTTTTTAACTCTCCTTCTCCTCTGGATTTCGGAATATATCTTGCGATCTGCTTCTGGTTGCGACCCTTTTATATTCGGTGATTCGGTTTTTCAGAGCCTGCTTGTAAAGTATTTCGTTTTCACCGCCTGCTATTGGCGCTGAGTAACAATCCGTATGGTTCATAGCACAATATGAATTGGGCTCTATCAGGCAGATTTGAAGGGCATGGCGTGGAATTTTAATTTTCCACGTTCCATTTTTTATATAATTTTATGCCATTTAATGAATTTTTCACATCTTCTTCCGTCGCATTTTAATTATTTTTTTCAAAATACTGGGTATTTGTATCCATCCTCATTTGTATCTATGATTGTTTTATATTTCAGTTTTTTTTTTTTCAAATATTTTGACAACAATCAATCGAATTGAAATATTCCATTCAAACAAAATGGTGGAAACGTGTTCGTTTTATCACTTCTCATTATTTTAGTATTTAAGAAAACTGTCCATCTTTTCCGAATAAATAGTAAAAAGCTTAATCAACGCATCTAGGAATAGCTCGAATTTGTTGTTTTAAAGCACCGAATGTTTCCCAGCTCTAATCAATACAAATGAAACTGTTTGTTTGCAGCAAACTGTCGTCCAACCGCTCACGCACAAAACACACACAAACAGTGGCGAAAAACATCCGGTTCGTCGTCTTGTGCGCAAAGGGTTCACGCCGGCTCGCTCACCTCGCCCACGGCCCACATCAATCCGCTGCGTTGGGGAGCACAAACATGCTTTTCGGAAAAATGGCTGGCCAACGCTCGCAGTCAAAGAACTCCCGCATCGGTTTGCAATGAATTTCCATTATCCGCCATTCACCGTCAGCCGCGAACCCGACCCAAAACGGGGTCACAAAAGGGCAAGCCGAGCGATTCAACCGATCTCATTTCCGTTCCGGTGTGCATGCGTTTAAAGCGCTGTTTAGTGATGATGATGATGATGATGATGATGATGATGATGATGATGATGATGATGATGTGGCGATGGTGGTGGTGGTAGTGACGATTGCGTACAGGTGCACTCGTCGAAGGGAAAATCCGTCCCGAAAGAGCCTTGGAGTGCCTGGGAGAGCCTCATGGTGCGTCGGTGGTGTGCATGGAGCCTCTGAAGTGGCCTAGCCATAATCTTTACTGCCTTAGCCACGAACAACTGACTTGTGTGCATTTTACGGAAGGTTTTGAGCAGCAGGGACAGATGGCTTTAAAAGTGTACGTATGTTTTATGGTACCTGCAATCCACCGGTAGGTCATCAGACATACTCGTACATTCTCGTTGGTGGTGGTTTAGTGTTGATCAAAACGGAAAGAACCTTAGGATACAGTGTTTCTTAATATATTTCGCTTATTCAAATGCTTTTAATTGATGCATGAGAAAAAATATGCTGATTTTCAACCATTTAGAGTGTTTTTATTCTCTTGGCCTGTGATCTATAGCCTGGTGGGATTGATTAGCTTTCGAAACGTTGTCATAAAAGCGGCTGAGTACTGGGCTTTTCAAAACGCAAGAAATAAAAAAAAAAAAAAGAATTTAAGCTGGTAACATAATAAGCTAGAATGTCTACAGAAGAAGTCTACAGTTTGATGTTACAGGTCTAATTTGACCTCTTTGTGGCTCTATTAGTATCATTAGTTATTGTAATGCACATCTCATTAGCTAACATCTCATTAGCTTAGCCATGGTAGTTCTCATCTTCTAAACAACGATACATTTCTCCATGACCTAAAATTTATTGTAGAAATAATATTGTTCATAGTAAACTTCAACAGTCATGTATACTAAAAGCGCCTGCAATTTCGAAGAAACAATCGGTTTGAAAGCAAAAGTTTTGCTACAATCTACTCACGCTTTTTTATTTTTTTACTGTAGAAACACTGAACCAACATATCATCGAGCGTGTCTTATTCCGGTACGGTTGACTCCCACAGGTCGCGCAAAACAATCGCTCCGGTCAGACTATAACCATCATCATCATCATCATCTTCTTGTGCAACGTGGGCAGCAATAGGAGCTCCCGGTTTCTTATCAGCATCAACAACCCGGCGCCATTGCCATTAACGCGTTGATGCTGGCAATAGATAGACCATTTTAAGGTTTCCGATCTAAGGATATTTCGAGTGCCGCGGCAGAACCGGTGGGTGGAGGGCGGTCAATGATTGAATTTAATTCCAAAACCCCGGCTAACCTTCGGGTGGGTGTCGCTTGCGAAATGTTGTTCTTTTCCGACCCAACCGCCGCAGCATCCCAGATGTTATCAGTGCGGTGGAATCATCATCGTTTGGAAGATAGATGAAACATTATGATAGTAGTGCATGCCGTCTTTCTCACCGTCTCGCCGACCCGAGACTCTCAGTTCTCGCCCACAGTCGCCAGTCGCGGCACGTTGGCGAGTCATAGCCGTGAGAAATCGGAGATTAGCCTTGAGAGACATTCCCCTTCGGCCGCGTCTTCAGACTTTCGGAGAGCGCCGCTGGTGTGATGTGCAACGGTGGCCGCCCCACGAGCGCGACGTTATCAGTAGTCGAAAGTGTGCGGTGGAGGTCCGTCCGTTCCGTTCCAGCCTCAGTGACAGATCGACGTGCGTAAGGGCACGCGCGCGCGCGCGCCCGCTTGCTGTTGTGACATCGCGCGAGATCGATACGTGGGGCTTTGGAATTGCTCCGGAAACGAGACATGTGAACCGTGTGGCCTTGATTTCGCGTACGGAGCCAACCGATGATCCAACTGCGTCGATCAACACGCTTCGCTTTCTTGGTGGCGCTATAATTGCAAGCGGAACGGTGTGTGTCGGGAGAAGAGAGACACACAGAGTGTAAGCGAGTAAGTGTGCGATCGACAAACGATGGTTGGCGCGTTAATTTAGCGTGGGCGCAACATATTTGACACTGGCGGTGACCCGCTGCCAGCTGATGGCAGCTTTCGCGTTGTGTAACGTGGTTCGTTGCGGCGTTACGGCGGAAGAAGATGATTTCGGTTTGTTTACCATGTTTCGGTTGCGTGCGTTCGTGTGTCGCGTGTGCTGGCTGCGTGCTGACAGCATAGTGTTCGGCGTTCGATATTAAAATGTAATACAAAATACAACATAAAAGAAAAAAAAAACAATGTAGATGGAAGTGGAGTGTTAGCGACCAGCGAACAGCATCGCACACTACCTCCGCCGATAAGCGTGTAAACAGATGCAAACAAATGCAAACTGCGGGCTGCACCACGGTCGCTGCACGTCGGTGTGTGCCGTGTTGTTTTCCTATAACTATAAACTGAACTCTTTCATCCGCTACCCTTTTCTTCACAATCGCGCGCGCGCCCGCTCCCGATCCAATCTGTTGATATATGTCGAGCTTTGATAACACGCAAAGTGTTGTGTTTGAACTGAGCCGAGGTGGAAGTAGAAAGAAGCAACAACAAAAAAAACTACACCAACAAGTTTAAACCGATCGCAGGCCGTTACTCGTACGCGGAACGCGTGCCAACCGTCCGCCCGGGAGGTAGTTTAGTAGCATGGAAAAGTAAACTTCCACACGGCACAGTTCATCGAGAATCGGAGAATCAATTTGTTTGCGATGATGGCCAGCGATTCTTGGTAGAAGGGTGCGATTTTTGTTTCGTTTTGCCCAGTAACACTTTCCGGGGCAAACAATCGCTCGAAAACGAAAACCCGTCCCGTTCGGTGGAGTTTTTCAACAGGTTGCAGCGACTACGATGGACGGGTGATAGTTTGCGAACGGTGTTTGGAGTGTTTTTTGCGTAATAAAACTTGACCTGCAGTGTTCGCCGTTCGATTCGCGAACTGCAAGGTATTCGATGGCACAACGATGGCACAGTGGAGTTGCAGTGAACAAAACTCTGTTAGCTTTTAGCTTTTTGTTCTGGTTCCATGATGAGTGATGGAGCTCATTTTTCATTTTCTTCTGAATCTACAAACATTAATCAGTCCCTGAGGAAAGAAAGGATAAAAAAAACTACAAAGTAATCGAGTTTGCGTTCGTGTTATAATGCAAATACTCTTAACTTGTGTCTCTCATATATCTTCATACAGTTATCAATATCGTTAAATATAAATGTGGCGTTAAATGTCTAAGTTTCTATTGTTTTAGAAATCAAGAACTGTAACACTGTAACTATATTACATGTATGTTACAAAACATAACATTTTCATTTATTTTTAATATTTTTTGTAACATATTTTCAATACTTTCTCTTTTTTATCATGAACAAAATTGCTCCATGTCACATAGTGAGTTCGTGTAATTTGAGCTAGTATTTTTTATGACTAAATGTTTTGGTTTCAATGTTTCACATAATTCTGAATACATAACGGTTTAAACCTGGCTATTGCTGCTCCAACTCCAGAAAAATGTACAAAATTTAATTGAAGTACTCGGAAATTGGCTTATTTGATATGTTAATGCGTTAAAGTGTGCCGCAAAAATCGGAAACCAATCGAAAACCATCAATGAGCTAGCAACCTCTGAAATGTTAGAGAATGTATAACAGAATATGTCAGAATTGTCTCCCCCGCCCGGAACTGAGGCCTGACCCTCTTACTGACAACGATCGTTTGCGGATCGAGATGAGCAAGTCAGTCGCACTTGTTCGCAAGTAATAGCAAGCTCGTCGTTCTAGCGTTTTTTCAAGCAAATTTTGTTCAAAATTTATTAATGGGGTGTTTGTGGTATAGTTAGACACATCTTACTTTCTACTTTATTTACCACTTTACTGAAAGCTATTTCATTTTAATTTAACCTTAGAAAACACATCATGTTAGTGGCGGAAATAGTGAAACCGTACTCATTTTCGAAAAGAGAGACATAAATTTATCTCATATTCATGACCACCGATTTCCCCAGGGTGAGCAACTCGTGGAGGCTGCGCAACACTTAAAAAACGCGCTTAAACACGTTCTCCAAACATCAGTTCCCGTAGCCGTTTCGGATGCTGCTATCGGAACCTAATATCTCACACGGTAATGTGTATCGCTGCGTCTGCAAACAAATTGTGTGTTGGCAGTCGGGTTTTTTTACGTTGGGGAGTTCTCTATGATAACGATCACACTCACACACACGCACGCAGGTGGGAAGGTTTGAAAGATATTTTGATTGGATTTTCGACACAAGTCAGCGCTCACGTGCATTCGACGGTGCTCGACGTGCGATGCCGATGCCGATTTGTGTGCACAACACCGTTCGTACGAGGCGTTGCGAGCGGCACGATAATGCTATCAACGCCATCGTTGGGTGCGAGAGATTTGGCTGTTGTTCATTTTCAGGCTGTTGCGCACAAACAAAAACTACATCCAATAGGGTAGCCACCTTATGCTAAGAGAGAGTCATCAAGCTAATAAAGAACCAATAAACGGAGCACCATCATTACACTCGTTTTATAGTTTATGACGAGACCCTCTGCCCTCTGCACTCTGTCACTCACTCCGGAAGTGTGACAAAAACCAACGTAAACATAAAACCCGACCCGTCGATCGTAAATTGATCGTGTAACGCGACGCGACACCGGCCCTCATGATTCATTCATCATCTGGAGCGATTCTGCGCCGATAAAAACAGGCTGCCTCTAATTTCGCAAATTAATCAAAACGTCTCGTAAATGTCAGAGGCGCGTGCACGCCACCAGGCGATATAATCGTTCGGCTCATTTCCTGTTTGGTTTTGGGGAACTGGTGTGTGTGCGTGTGTCTCGCGGGGAGAGACGATTTTTGCCACCGTGACGGAGTGTGATAGCAGCGAACCGAATGGGGTCCACGTTGTGGTAGAGTAAGTCAAACCGCGAGGACTCATTTATCATCACCATCAGGAGGTTTTTTTCCCCCCCCTTCGTGTACAGGGCATGAAGTTCACGGCGAAAAGTCAACCTCTTCCTGCTCAGCGACTCCTTCTGCCTGCAACCGTCACCATAAAGTCACGCAAATGACGCACATTCGCGGGTTCTTCGTTTAGAGTTTATAGAAGTTCAGCCGCAACATGTGTGCGAAAGCAGTTCCGGCATCCGGAGGTGGTCGGATCTTGGCCGCCTCGTTCAGTACGACTCTGCATGGGCATGGGCACGACGATGGGATGACGGAAGTTTCGCGTACATGAATCGATCGAACACTGAACGTGTTGTTCAGGGTGGATCTGATCGATTTTCATGCTTCGTTTAGCGAGATGATGCCACCAACGTTGCCCCAACTACCTCCACCATCGCCACCGGCTTATAAAGCTCATAACTCTAATAGATGAGACCTTTGAAGGAGAGGCAAAAATTATGCCATCTCGCTGTTTCACCCGCTGGGTCATGACGCTCCACTTTTGCTCGCTTCCAGCAATAGGAAAGGGGACAAAGCGAACGCTAGTTCCATCCCAACTGACGTGACGGAAGGAAAGTAAAAGTTTATCCCTTTTCCGAAAGCCAATGAAGTGGCAGTGCCCTGATATGGTGGGTTGAGCGTGGAGTGTAAATGGTGTCGATGGCGATGCCTTCCACCTGACAGCTTCCTAGGATGCGGTGAGTTAAAGGTAAACCTATCAAGGTGGGGAAAATGAGTCGCAAGTCCCGTCAGATGCGGAAACTATCGGCAGCTCGAAGGGAAATGACATGCAGACTTGCCACTCTTGGGTGGTCTTTCTTTTCTGCCACCGGTGGTGGATGATGATTCCAACGAAAGTTACCCGATCAACTTTGATTAATACTTGTACGGTGATGTTTGCTGATGGTACATTCGTTGACATAGTTTTCTCGTTTTTGTTATATCGAGAAGACCTTGTGGTGAATATGGATGTTGGAATAAGTAGGGTTTTTTTATGTGATTCTATACTAGACAGCTGAAACACCTGTACAACCGTGCAGGAATCTTTGGAATATAAGTAAGGTAGCAACAGCATTCTGGCTTTGGAAAGCGTCTTCTCTCCGCTACGAACTCCAAGCCAATCACTAAAAACAATTTTCAAATTACCAATAAGCTATTTTGGCGATACTCTCTGACACACCCTTGTCCGTGGTTCTTTGCATACCGTTGAGTAAATATTTAACCTAATGGCGTCCTTAGAACCACATTTCCTTTTTTGTGGTTCAAATGTCTCCACAACGTTGGTCGAGAGGCAGGTTACATTCAAGATGCTTCGAAGGATTGGGCGTGTCCTGTGGTGTTTGTTCAGGTCAATAAACTTCCGGGACGGACGGCTTTGCGGGGATTAAATATAGCTTTTGGCTCCGATGTTTCAATGTTGGAGAGCAGTGGATGTCAACGAGCTGGGTGAGCATACATTTGATAAATACGCTAAATGAGAGAATGGTATTGGAATACAGGTGATTACGGTGTATTAACTTTCCACCTATAACTTCCTACTAGAAGGTTTTGTCAGATTTCAACAAAACCCAAGATAGGGAAGGGTACCATAGACTTCTACTGTTGCTTAGTTCGTATATGAGAAGGAAAGTTTTGTGCTAATTCATAACTAATCCTGCTTTCAATAGATAAATTATTGTTTGCGGACACCAACCACTGTAGGTCTGCCAGAATTGCCTATATAAAAGCTTTTAGTTTCAGTTTCCTAAACAATTACCGACTGGCGTATCTTTATGATGCACAATTTATAGCTTTACCTAGCTATTGGCCGTTTAATAGTTTAATATCTTTCCTGGCGTCAGACTGAGTGCAACGTTGCGTCAATATACAACGACACACAATACTCGATACAATGTAGGCCGAAGAGAAAGATGTGGTCGTCATTTCTAGAGTGTACTAATTTTGAGCGACATTTTAATTACGCTCTTGACACATTAATGTACCCCGTACGATGCTGAACAAACGAGGAATAATAACAAACGTTTGATTGAATCATACACCCAGAGCGAACCGATCATTCAGCACGGCATTATGACTGATGGTGCATTTCAATCACATGCTGCTTCCTAATAGTCGTGACATACGTACACCGGGCTGTCAGACGCAACGGATGGTTGTAATAAATATGTTCTGCAAATAAATGGCCCGGGACATAGCAAAAATCAAACACAATAAAATAAAATTACTTTGATTTCCAAGTGCCACTCATCATTTGCTCGAACTCCCGGTACGTCACGCCACCGTCGCCACACTCCAGGATCACATTTCGGAAAATCGAACTCGAAATCGAACACCACAACACGTAAACAAACATGCATCTCGTTTACGCTGCAGCTACTCGGCCGGGTTTGCAATAATTGCACCGCACCGCACGATGCACTCACCGCAAAGTCGTAAACAACGTGTAGCCGTAGTCTGTCCGCACTCGATTGCCCTTGGCCTCTTCAGCAGACCTTCGCCAACGCTACGCCCTCCTTTCGTACGTACCCCTATTCCGTTGCACCGAACGGGCGTATTTATGGTGGTCTGTTGATAGATGCTCCAAGTCATCGGACTTTACGCTGGCGCTATTTGCGTTGTAGAAAAAAAATCCCCAGCATGCTTCGGTCGCACGTTGCCGTAGTAACCACGAGTTTCCCGATGGTGCGATGTTTACCAATCTGGTCTTGGGAAGGACCTTGGAAGGAAGACCATTGGAATGGATTCCAATTAAATCATGTCGATAACCTAAAGGTCACGCAAGTGTTTGAGGAACATTCTATGAAATATCTTGACATCGACAGCTATATATTTTAGGTAGTGTTTTTAGATTATATAATAAGAGTCTTTTGAAGTAACAATAGTTTGAAATAACAAGCGTTCTTTTCCCATTTCCGTGTAATCGGTAACAAGATCAATCTGATCAATACTAATAAGATCATTAGTATACAGGTATCACAGGTAGCTGTGATACCTGCTAGACAGGTGACTATAAACAAGTGACTAGACAGGTGACTATTTGGGTGACTATAAAGTGACTATAAAAAGGATAATGTTTATCTAATAAACATCTTGAAAAAACTCTTGAAAATAAAACAAACCCATCTTATTACTGAAATGTTTTGAGTGAGTTTGCAACCTAAAGATAATACGCATTTTATCGTTACAATTCAATGAGCTTTACATCTGGCGTACGGAACGAATATTATTTTCTGAAGCATTTGGGCAAAAGTTGACAAAAATGTAATTTTCAACATTTATTACAAATCATGAATAAATCACATCATAAATCCAAAAAATCATGTATTTTTTAAAATATGTATTATATTGACGTCACTATTCGTGAGTATTAAAACATGATGTATTTTAAACTCGTTTAATTTTCAATCGTAAATAAAATGTATGTTACTTCCTATGAGGCTAAATAGACTTCAGGGAGATTTTAAATGTATTTTTTTATGATAAATGGCGTGATAAATGGCAGTTGTCTACATTTTTTTTCCATATTCGTTGAAGATGTTATTGCCAGGATTCGTGTCATAATTTTCTAATAATCGCCGTAATATTTTCATCTGCTTGGCATGCCAAAGCCATCATAATATTGTAGTGAGTCTGAAGCTGTATAGTTCACAATTGTCGAGGGAATGATAGACGATGCAATCGACGTGGCGCGTTAACGCGCGTTGATTCTTCTCATAAATATCGGAGCATCAAGTTCCTTATTTTAGTGCTTAGTAATACACATATATTGTGTTACAGTATGTCTGTGGTTCCATAATTAAAGCCGTAATACTAAACAGCAGGATTTGTAGATATGATGTCCATTTCGACCATAAATATGTTGTCCATTGTAAATCAAGAACTGATTAAACACCGCCTTCATTATAATGAATAAACATACTAAGAATCCAATAAGTTGTAATAACTAAAGACATCTCTTAAGGGCTCTTAAGTTACAAATGAATAAAAATCCGATTTTAAAAGCATTGATAGCAATCAAACTTTGCGCATTTGCTCGTTTTCTAGTGCGAGCAGTTTTTTAGTTTTTGATCTAGAAAATCGGAGCATATAAGAATGTAACACTCAGAACAAACTAGCAATTTCTTTCGTAACATTGTAACTAACCGTTATGTTACCGAATATTACTTCATAGTTTATGAATGCTTCATTCATACAAAAAAAACTGATGGTGTCTTGTTGTTCGATTTCATCAAGTCGTAAAGGTCGTTGATCCAAAGTTGCCAGAGGTTGAAAATACCATCTATTTCGGAGCGGTTAATTAATCGAATCCGGCGAATCTCCTTTTCGCCATGCACCGAAACACATTTCCAACACCGCATGGCTCGACGAAACCGCTCGTCCGCCGAGATTCCTTGGCTCCTTCATCATCAGCTCACGGAGAACAAACCGCGCATGTTGGAAATGTTCGAATCCCTTGAGTGGCAACGTGTTTCATGAAAATTTTCAAACGTTCCCTGGTAAACGGATAAAGGGGGATCGCAAGGGAAACCGTGTGTTGGCATGGGACGTCCGATTATAACATAATTAATTTTCACCCCCGTAGCGCAGGTTAGGCAATCTGGTGTTTTTTGTTAACGGAATGGAATTCCTAAAGGTGCGATCGATGGAAATAGAGAGGTGTTTCCAGATATTACATGGCATTCAAGAGAGGGCGGCAAGGAGAGATCATAGCAACCGTTGCAAAAATATGAAGTCGACCAACCAGTTTTTGGGGTTTCAAAGTGATTTCTGTTGCTCGATACGAAAATGCTAGAGCAATATCTTTGTATATTATATCATCCAAAATATCGGCCAGAACTGCCAGATTTGAATAGAGCATCAGATTTCAAATGACAAGATGTTACATAAAAGATCCGTTGATGATTAAATAAGGTCTTTTAATATAAACTGTCATACATAACTGTAACAACCGCTTCGAGTGTTTTGATAATCTCAGAATATTTTTGTCATCCTTATGATGCTATGTCGTTTAACGTCTATTACCATTTTGACGATGATTGTTTCCAGAAATTGTGAGACTGACAGGGTACCGCACAGCTTTATTTCTCACCACTTATTGCACATCGCTCTAAAGCTCGTAGCCGGCTACTTTCTGCATCATCCACCAACAGCTTCCGACTCGGAATCTCCTTCCATTCGCTAGAAAAACAGAAGTGTACCACGTGCACCAGCCTGCTTGTTTGTTCTGGGCAAAGTATCGGTAAAGTATCTTATACCTTTCACCTGGCCCATTCAGGGTGGGTTTCGGTCTTTGTTTTAGGCCGCTGTTTTTTTGCACTTTTATCGTCTCCGGGCATTCGCCGAATTGGTAGCGTAAGGCCCATTGGCTTCGTGGAAAGTGACGTCACGTGTTCGGCTCTGTTAAAGATACAACGCGATGGAAGCAGATAAGCCTTTAGGTTCGTTAACTTCCGAAGCGGGCCAAAAGAATTAGTCAAAGTATTTTCAAGTATTGGGCGAAGGAAAACATGACCTTCGCTCGAGCTACGCTGTGCTACGACGGTGGGGAAGGTAATTTTTAAAGAACACAACACTGCGGCTTTAAACGTCCTCTCCGTGCGTCGCAGAGAACTATCTAATCTCTGCCTAAACGTTTAATTATCTTCGACCGTACTTTTTCTGCGAGACTGTACGACTCTTGCCCACGGTGCGTTACGGTCTTACTTTGGCTAGGGGTTTGCTGTTTGCTCATCTTCCAGAGCTGCTTACTTAGCGTTGGCGTTCATGTTTGCCTTCTTCCAGTGGCTGGACTGCTTGCGGCTAGACGCGAATTCGGTAATCGTTCTTCCAGCGTAGAAAAAGGTTAAAAAGTTGGTTGCTCTCAAAAGAAAAACGGAGGAAACAAAAACTTCTTGCCGAAGGTGGTTTTGTCTTTTCGCGACGGTTTTTGTGTTGTTGCATTCTCAACAGGGCGAGCTATCTTATGCGTTGTCGTTGTTTGCCGTTTGGTAGAACCGTTTGCGATAAGGAAAGTGTAGACAAATAGACTCGGAATGGAGATGTTTGCCCTGTACTGCGCATATAGACCGGTGGTTGTGTGCATTGTTTTCGTCCGCCCCGGCTACCCGTAGCTGCGTGTGTTAACTTTTCCTTTCGTTTCAACATCGATTCGCGCCACGTTTTGGTCATACTTTCGTACTTTAGGGAGCGAGCTGAAGACAGCGGGCGGACGATATAAACCCAGGACGAGCAGCCTGTTCCGTACCACCCGAGGGTGGTTCCATATTAATTATGCATTCATGTTTCGCCTCGTAGGCACAAACGAACGCGTGCAGTGGGAATTTGTATCGGAGATGTCACAGTGCGGGAAGGTTAAGAATACAGTTTTATGTATTTTTGTCTCACAAAAGCATTGTCGTTTTTTTCTGTTCCGTTCGCCATTATCCTCGGTAAGCCGCTCTTTAAGAAGCTTAGTGCTGTACGGGTATAGCGAACATAAGACGGGTGCGTTTCACTTCACTCGTTAGCAGAAGGGCTGCGGGTCGATGTCGAGTCGTTGGCTGCATTTTGAAGTAGCACATTAATATTCATACACTAATATCTGATTGTTCGTGTAGATATTATCATCAGAGTGATTGAAATAAATGGCCATAATGTTACAGGAACTTTTTTTTTATTGATTTTTATAATCATAGCACTATTACGAGCGGTGATAATTGATTCTACATATGTGCCAAGGACAACTAATAAATGGTCTGATAACCATTTTCAACCTACAACGACGAAGACTTGTTACAGAGATATGTACGTCGACATTTTGACGTCCACTGATGTCGTTTGCTTCTTTGAGGTTCACAACTGGTAATTTTGATCTAATGAAACGATTTGCTTTGAGTGTTCAGTAACTATCCAATATTTGATATTGATTTGATTTTTTAATTTCGCAATGGCAGCTTCAACATTTCAACATCCCATGTAAACAAAAGAAAAAGTTAGCAACAACTACGAACAAATTAACAAATAATCAAAAATTAAGTGAGGAACACTAAAAAGATGGATCAAAATAGACAGATATTCAAAAATAATATGAAACACAATTTCAAGATTTTTTCGTTGAATATTGGAAAAGGAAACGGCATTGGCAGAAGTTTCTTGGTAATCTGTATGCAAAAATGAGCGAGGATCGTATATTTGGACCAATCTTACGTGCTGTAAATTCGTCCTTAAAGGAATGTTAGTGAAACTGTATGAATGAATTGATAACCATAGTGTAAACTCTTGTGTGACCATCCCACTGTGCAGTGATACATTTGTCCAACGGTCGTCCCAGTTTTTGACTGCTGTCAGTCTGATCATTGCCACCGGTCGGCCTGGGCATGGCTCAATTCCTTTTGTAAGTCTTCCTAACCTTCCGAACCTTCCGTTAAAAAACACATATTGTCCGTGAATAAAACAGTGCAATACCGGAAACCAATAGCCTTTACAATAGGTAGAATGTATTTCTGCAGGCATTCGACTGCGATCCTATTTTTTACTATTTTCTGGTGAGGTACTGCTTGGTATGTTAGCTGGTACGTTGGTTTTCGGTTGAATTATTAGTTTTCCGCGAACGGCGTAAACGTACATGATTTTACTGGGAATATTGCTCAACTCAATGTATCTCCGGAAGCTTGCCTTAACATAGGCTTAATCATCCAAGAGAAGCTATTTGGTAGTTTGTGATGAGCGTATTCTGAATATCTGAGCACTAGATTTTGCTACAATATTATGTTTGGTTAAAGGTATGGAGCAGAAAGATCCATGAGAAACTTCAGAATAGTGCTGAAATGGCAAAAGATTCGATATTGCAACACTGAAATGACAAAAGTTTCCAAAACTATGCAAGATGAATAAATTTAATAAAATACTTAAATGTTTTTGAACGAAATCGATATTGTCGTCGGTAGATTTACTATTGGCTTTATCTATGTTTTCATTTTCCAATAGTTTTGAAAGAGATGTGGTAACTAATACTAAAGTTAGACGATTTAGAAATTTAATTTCTTGCCTAAATTGACGAAAATTTTGAGGACGACATTAACAACTTTATTTTTTTATATTTTTTCCATTTCCAACGTGTTTTTGCCCTGCGTTATGTCAAATATTTTCGCCTCCTAGCGACAATGATACCTCGCGTAAGCTTTGGGTCAGCGACATATACGCCATGTCCGATACCTGCGCATTCTAGTCTGATTCCGCCGAATGTGTCCTTCCGCATAATTGGAAGAAGGGGGTCAAAACAGCGTAACTCACCAAAAAGGAAGTAGAAATAGCGCCAAAAAAGACACTCAGAACGAAGCGGCAAACGCTGGTCAGTAGAATTGACACGAAAGCAACAACAACAACAACAACAACAAAAGAAACATTCCGGCCCGTGGAGGAGCTACCGATATCCTTTCTGCCCACCGAGAATGTACCACCGCCAGGCCGTTGCCACTTCGGGCGAGCTAAACGCAACGAACGCGGTTGTTATTGTTTGTCCTCGTTCATTAGAGATATTTTTATGAAAGCAGCGCCGACTGCCACGCCAGCAACAATTTTCAACCCCGTCGTCTTGCGTGCTTTTTGTTCTTTCCCCTCCCGCTCTGGGGACGGGGTCGGGAAAATATCTGTCATAAGTTTTTCGCGTGGTTGTGTGTTTTGTTTCGTTCCGTTCGTGTTGTGCCCACGCGACCGTCTCCGGAACCTGAAGCTTCGTATCTGAACATTTTGCAATAACATTATTTTTGCTGCTGCCGTCCGCTTCGTGCCGTGCTCCTCACGTGCACGCAGGGGCAAATTGCTGGAGGCATCGAAATAAACCCAATGTATGCGAGTGGGATTCGAATGGGACGTGGTTTTTATGTTTTTTTTTTTTCTGTCACACTGCCGCGAAGCTGATGCTGGATTTAAAGGCGATGCTGTGCTTCCAGGCAATGAAGGAGCACAACATTGATGGAACTGGCTTGAAATGGTATCTTTCAATCAAGGATAGGGTCAATTAAAGAATCTAGCATTGCTCTAGCATAGATAAATAATAAAAATATTCGAATAATAATATACGGTGATGAAAGAGAAGTTTGAACTGTTAAAGACGAGTATGACAGTCTGGTGTGGTGTTTTCAAGAGGTCGATTATATTTTCATATTTTCATATTTTCAATCTTAGGTTTGATAGTTTCATGCTATTTATTAAAATAGGATTATATCGTCAAAACATAGTTTTTTTTCCGAAAGCTTCTTTAGTAGACTGTATTCTTTGTACTAGAATTCAGGGAAATTGGATATGTTTATAGTTAATTATCGTTCGCAGTAATGTTATATTTCTTGCGGAAGATACATTTGATTGAGTAATCGTTTTTAAATACCACAAAAATTCTTGGCTCCAATTATCACTTTCGTTACGTTGAACTTTTCCCGTGCCCAAACAATCAGTGTTGTTTACAATGCTATTTACGATATCCAACCATGTCGTTCGAATTCACAAGAAAACAAATGCTCGGTTGGACATCGTTTCTCACAGTGAAATCGATTTCAACAAACGCAACCCTTTTCTGTCCCAAAAACCCGCTGAAAACAGACTAAACAAAAAGGGTACGGTTGCGAGGGCGTCCGCCCGGCCTTCCGAGAAAAATGGACACCGATGTTCTACATTGGCCACGTACAAGTAAATTTAGATTCAACCTTTTCGTGTCCGTCCCAACACTTGCTGCTGCCGGCGCGCTGCTGGCAAGCCGAGCACCAGTTCGTCTGCACCGCCTGCAAGTAAGCTCGGCTCATCGTGCCAATAAACAGAGTCTTTTAAAGAGAAAGTTTTACCAAGTTTAACCGAATTGATCTGTCAATCAGTGTAGCGAAACAAAAGCATAATTTACGCCGAACGAGGCAAAACAAACGCCGGTCGCAAATTATCCGAGAGCGGGCTCATAAATCTTCTCGTCTTTGAGATGATCCAAAGTTCGAAATGTGTCTGTTTCCGTCCGGTGTTGCGTTCGGTTTCTTCACGAAAAGAAATAAAACCACACTCCCAGCGGGAGCGTGTGCATACTGAAAATGAATATTACCAGCCAAACAAAACCCACCCTCTTCCCGCGGCAGCAATTACACCGATCGGTAAGAAAAGACGCCGAAAATCTTTTCCCATGAATAATTTTACCGGAGCGCAAGCCACACGCCCTATATGTTTATTCACTACCGTACGCAGTGGGGTGCGTGCGTGCGTGCGTGCGTGGTACCATTTTCCTCAGCCGGCACCGCACGTGGTACACTCAAGTGTGTTTACGTGTACGCGAACCACAATGCCAGCGCGTTCGACAGCCAAATTGGCAGCATGGAAAAGTGGTTTATCATCGACCGTTTCCGGCGGGTACCAGGTGGAATACACGTCCGGTCATTAATCTCGCGTTACTTACCCGCGTGGCGATGATTTGCACGGAAAGAGTTCCGTGCGAGCGTTTTTTTGTTGTTGTGCCTTCACAGGTGAGAAGAATGTACTTCCTTGGGACAAGCTGGCGGCAATCGTTCAATCAAACGAAGAAAAAAATCGAGATAACGAAAATCTGACGATTTCGTCGATCTCGGGCCTGGAATGTAGGGAATCTTTCCGATATACGATGGCAGTGGTCCTCAATGGTTGGTGATACATTTTTAAATTTGATGTATAACTTGCTCTAGACTATCAGAAATGTAGAACAATTAGGTATGTTATTTTTCAGGATTTTGTGATAGCGCCATGACTGATGATAGTTGAAGCCGAAAGAGAGGGTTATGTCTCTGAATGCGGTTCGAGGGAACTTAGTGTTTTGCAGCCATAGGAGCCCGAACTCCATCTCTATAGAAGAATAAGAAGATTTTTATGGATATGTTGAACAACGTCTGATGAAGATGTTTTTTACATCATTATTTTGTCTGATTTTCCCCCTTTTTTCTACTTTTGAAACAATAATATAAAATGGAATATATGTTTTTAAATATTTATTATTACAAGATCTCGACAAAACCACTGAAAAAAAAGATCAAACGCTCAAAGAAAAGTATGGATATTTCTTTCAAATATAGTTCCATCGTATTGACCAAATCGAAAAACTTCATCTCGGTTAAAACTCCTAAGCTTGAAGATTTAAAATAAAAACTATTAGCAATTTTGAGATCAAAACCATTTTAGCAGATAAAATCATGAAAAATTGGCTATTCAATCTTTTGTCAAACTATTGTTTATTTAAAATTGTTGATAATTGTTCTATCCAAAGATCAAAAAAACTTTAATACCATTCTACTTTCCATTATTATTCCATTCCATTCCATTATTAGTACTTTATTTCATCTTTGTAAACTTATGCCATAAAAACCAAATCAAACTAAATGATTGATATGCTTTGAAAAATAAATAATTATATGTATGGTATGTTCTCTAATCTTATCTTCTCGGGGTTTCTACTTCATACGTTTACGGAATAATATTTGGAAAAAAATACCAATATTGAGAGTAAATTAAATACATATTTTGTTCTATAGTGCCCAATTTGAATAGAAATGTTTTGTTCATTTTAATTAAAAAGAAAGACAAATTGGTAGATAATTATTCTGCAATAATTACACCAACACGATATTTGCTAAACACTGCATATCGCTCAAAACGAACAGCGATGAAAGTTGAATTCCATCGGCACCACTCGGCTAGACGGAAGCAGGAAGGTTTCGCCGCTCCATCTTCAAGATGACAGCCCCCCCCCCTCCGAACCGTAGGGATTTATCATTGCGAGTAAAAACGAATTCAAAACTCGCGTGAGCGAGAGAGAGAGAGAGAGAGAGAGAGAGAGAGAGAGAGAGAGGCGGCAACGGTGGCCGCACCTGAGATGGGCGGTGTGGCAATGAAAAAGAACAACAAACCCGTTGCCGCTGCGAAAACGATGCTCCATTTCAGCGCCCGGTCCCGGCGTTGGTCTGGTTGGAAGTGTGATGGTGGCGAATGTGTGTTTGTGAGCCACCACCACCACCACCACGACAACGACGACGATGATGATGATGACGGCGGCGGCGACGACGACGACGACGGCGACGACGGCTCCTTTGGGGACCGGCAGCATCGAAAAGCTTTCCGCCGGCGAAATCAGTTTCCATCTGGACGGTAACGCGTTTGGTCGCGCGTCACGTATTGCGTGCGTCGGGTCGCGCAGCTCCGGTGCGATGAAACGGCTGCGAAGTGGAAAAACGCGTAATCGATGTGCCTTTTGATTCTCGTGGAGCGATTGAAGCTTGAGGTGTGGTGTGGGAAAGGGTTGGTGGTGTTAGTTAAGCTGTTGAAAACTGTTATCGAAAGTCTTTAAGAAGTATCGAAGCATTTGAATGAATGATGAAGTGAAATGTGTTAGCTTACGAATCTACGTTCAAGCCGATTGAATAGGAAATTAATTGAGAGTTGTGATTTTCATGAGTGTTTTTGTTTCGTAGTTTCTTCGCAAATATTGAAAAAAAAACCGACAGTCGATAGCCGAAAATGTGCGTGCTTAGCTCCAAGAAGTGAAACCAATCAAACCGTTCCTCGTGAGTGCATTATTCAATAATCGATTTCGGCAGAAATTTGCTCTCGCTGTGTTCGTTTTCGGCTGACAGAATCCGAACCGACCGATCGAAACCCCATAAACCAAGGCAATGAGCAGTCGGTGCAATAAGTGGGATGCTTTAAGGCTATGTGCACGGTGCTCGGTAGATTCGGTGACGAACGACGATCGCCGCCCGAAGGGCCAACTAGCTGTTGCTGCTGCCGCCTCCGTAGTAACATAGTGCGCTGTGTGTGGTGTGAATTTTTAATGTTTCCGCACGTTGCGGGTCGAAATTGAAACCCTTTCCGCGTGCGCCATGAACGAAACAATGTTGGCGGCCGAGGGGTCCGGCGGTGAGCAGCAGCCCTTCGCCGAGGGTGGCACCAACCTGACCGACGGGGCCGGGCTGGTCACGGAAAACCCCTCACTGGTCGAGGGGCTGCTGGCGCTGGCCATGAATGCAAGCGGCGCGGAACGGTGCCGGCTGCAGCAGCAGGCGGAGGAGTTGCTGCAGGATGTGGCCTGTCCGTCCTTCTTCGATATGGTTTCCTGTTGGCCACGGACGCCCCCCGGGACGCTGGCCGTGTTGCCGTGCTTCGCCGAGTTGAAGGGCGTACAGTATGATAGTTCACGTAAGTAGGTGGGAATTAAAAGGTTGACGCGTAGTTCAAGGTCACTCGGTTTACAGTTATTTATGCGTGTGTGTAAGCAACATATAGTGGTTTTGTGATCGAAAAGTGTGATGATGAACTAAAGATACCTCATTACAACCTTTGATTAATGTTTTTAAATTATGTGTTTTTTTAAACTTTTTTTAAAACTAGCCTGACACACTTCAGAAGATTACAATACAAGATTTGAATAATATCATCAAGTGATTAAACTCTTTTTGATGAGCTTATAACCTTAATATTTAGGTGCTGCTGTAACGAACTTATATCGCAACGAACCCAGATATAATTTAACAATCTCTCGACGGAAAAATTGCTCATATGGTTGTTGTTTTTTCTCATGAGATTGATGTATATTTTTTCCGAACATTAGTTACTTGTTTTTACATGATATTTTTTAACATACAACATAACAAAAGAGTATTAGAAAAAAATCCTGGTATTTTTAAGTTTTGGCGTTTAAAAGCACTATTTTTTACATTTGTTACGTGTTTTTTTGTGCTTTAGCGAATATTTTACATTTTCCCAGTTTTTCATAAATGTTTTCAACCAAAAGTAGTTATACAAACTTTATGGGTCTTGTTGTTTTATTTACTCATCTTTGATAAGGAATGTATAAACAATAAAAATCGGCATTTTATTTTGAAAACAATGCTATTGCATGTTGTGCAGTTCAAACTCCAGACTTCATTAGGCGCAAACATTAGACATTGGGCTAAAATACATGAAGTTTTTTTTTAATATAAAAAAAACTGTTCATACAATGACTGTTGAAACCCTTGAAAGCCTAAGCGCCTCTCATTTATCGCGTTTTCTCGCAGGAAAACTAACAATAAAATTCAAAATTATGAATATGGTATACTGAAATCATGGAATACTGAATGAGACTACTGAAATCATACTTTTATTTTATCTATAGTTTAAGTAATGCAATCATCCTTTGTTTAGCATTACTTTTTTTTCTTTCGCTTACTAAATATCAACTACATCTATTATGTTGTTAAACAACAAATATATCTAGGTATTCGAATAAAAAACTAATACACAAATTTAAAAAACAACCCATTCATCCTGAAACTTGAATCAATCTTAATTAAGTTATAAACAATTGCGATCCGTTACTTGATTTCATTTACTGCAATTGAGTTTCAGTAATTTATGACAAAGTTGTACCATTCCTATAGACTTTTTTTGATTTTTTTTAAATTTTTATTAGTTTTTTCAATACTAAATTCTTGTTACTAATTATATATTATTAACATTGATCGTAAAATTAGTGCATTTTTCACACGATGCAATCTTTTTTTATGTTAAGAGTTGAGCTGCTAGCTGACCCAGTATTTCAGCAAAGATTAATTTGCGGATTGATACCATTGCTACAACCCGAAATCTGTTCGTGGTTATCTCTGGCAAGGGTAACACGCACCCCTTGCACGAGAAACCAAGCAAACGCCCCCGAATGCCATCATCACTTGAAACATATTACCCTCGAACCGCTAACGGAAACACCTAAACGGAAAACAATTTCCTACAAACAGCAATTTCGGCACCGGTGGAATATTTGGTTTCTGCTATTGTTCTGCCGCAAACAAAACCCACCCGGCACCCGGCTCGGTGGGCGCGTTGGCAAATTGAACAAATTTATACACCCAAATCGCGGTGGCCGCAGGTTCACACGCACCCAGGTAGGCACCAGGCATTCGCACTCGCGTAGTTATGATGCTGGTGACCTTGGCGGCAGCCACAGCTACGCCGTTATCCGGGCACGGGATAACAATGCACGATTTTCGTCGACCGGGTCGAAGACAAAGATTAGGAAATGGAATTTTCAAATTTATGTGCTCCACCGCATCGCCATGGTGTCGGTTCGACGATTTTATGTCTCGTTACGCCGTAGCTATAGCAACCGAGACGAAATATTGAGCGAATGTGTTTCCCGTAATGGCTAGTTTTGCACTCATAAAAACTCTACAGTTGTGAGAATGGATTGCATAGGAAATGGGTTTCTATCGATTGCCCTATGCATTTTATAGAGTTCGTTTTCATAAACAATAAAAATAATAATAAAGCGAACGGATACAAAAGATGTGAGTGTTTAACAGACTGTATTGAAAAGTATGCCAGCCGAGTTCAAACGGTTATGGTTGTTATTATTTGTTTCGTTCTCAACAAATAAACCATAATCCGAACATCCCGATGCATTTCCACAAGGTAAAAACAATACTGCGGATTTGAAAGCAAAACAGTTTCATGAAAGTTCATAGTGTGTGGTTTATTTGTGTATTTCCAACGTTTATTTTCATTAACAGATGAAAGGACCTGGAGGCATACTGTATTATTATTTATACATTTGTTTCATAAAAAAAACTTCATAAGTTATTTTGTTTATAAAACTACTTTTCATATTCGTAAAACGACATATTTCCCCTATGCTTGTTTTATATACAAAAAAAAACTAGAGAGTCTGTTGCATACAAATCACATACTTTCTGTACAAGCGTTTTACACACAAAAAAGAGTAAAATCATATTGTGCATTTCATGGTCTTTTTTCGTTATGAACCTGGGTCGACAGATTTTGTGTTTGTTCAATTTGTCTCTCTTATGACTTTTGCATAATTTTGTAGAGGAATTTCCATTCCAATCAATTTTTGATTTTGATTGGACACTAAACGGTACGAATTTTTTAATTCAAATTTCATTGCAAATACATTTTTCACGTAAGCATTATTATAATAATGATTTTTCTATAATGATTACAATAATGATTAATTACGTAAGCATTATAATGATTTTTCGTTGAGAACTAAATGGTTCACTCGGGTAAAACAAACAATGCGAAAATAAAATAAAAGACCAGCTTTTTTTGTTTATCTGTAGCTCACCTCTTAAGGGGGAAAAAATCCCAGAGCGATATAGTAAATAAAACTCCCCTCACGTATCTGCTTGCAGCTTTAAATCACAATCAAATGCCACGGAGAGTTCACGGAGTTTATCGGCCGTGAAACCGACATTCCACTGCATAGCACCGTGTGTGATGGAGACGCCCGGTGGCTCGAACCACATGAACACGTACACATGAGCGAGCGGAGCACCACGCTCGCCCCATCCACTCTTCCCTCTCCTCCTCCTCCGATAAGCGATGTACCTTGACCTCCTTGCTGCCCCGGAACAGCCTGCTGACAGGTGGGCACTGGGAAGTATTTAACATTCGCACCAGCAAGCAGAGCTGACGGCCGGCCGGAATGACTATGGGAAGGCGAGCTCTTGCAACAGAAGCTGAGCTATTAGCTTCCAGATTCGTCTTGTCCGGGCACTGCTCTGCCGAAGGTGGGACAAGATATGAAAGCAGTGAGTGAGAGAGTATGAGCGAGAGAAGCCCCACTCGAATGCAGGCAACACCGGGACGAACATAAATCACTCTACAGCCCGACGAGTCGCTGTCATGGTCGGACGTCGACGCCGTCGTCGTCGTCGTGGTCGTCGCATTGTTAGCCTTGTCGTGTTATCGCTGCTCCATGTACCGTGCTGTGTGCCACTCGAGCGGAGTGTTCTGCCCGCGCGGAACGATACAACGAGGAGAGGGATTTATGCATCTCCTCCCAGCTCCTCACCACAAACGAAACGCGTTCCTATCTTTAATAAAAGAAACATACGCTCGTCTAAGAAGCGAAAAGAAGCCCGCTCGTACATCAAGTTAATAAGGTTAACTTACTACGCTCCGAAAATTGTTCGGCGCTGCTGGCTTACTTGTTCTGCTGCTGCCGGGGAATACTATCGCGACCTTTCGGTTTGACGTGAGGCGCACAAAACGGGAGCAGAAGGTGTTCAGCTCGCGCCTGAAGCGTACCGGATGACTTGCACGCAGGACTAGTTTAGCCTTTCAACTGGAACACTCATTTGTACGAAACGTAATGAAATTGGCAACGAGCTTCCCGCATTCTTTATACCAACTGTAAACTAAGTGACCGGCTAACATGAAGCGCACGTGATAAAGTTGCTCCATTTTTGTAGCGATGTGCCTGCAGACGCTCTCCTGAGGTAGAACCTAATTTTTATGCTAAACCCCCAATGTTTTCCTTTCATCACTCTCGAGGCATTGTTATTTCGTTTCGAAACTGATCCAGCTTCGTACCACGCTGGTCGGTACATTCTCTGCCACAGACGAGTTTTCAAGAGAAGAACAAGATTAAGAAGAATGATGATGCGTTCCTTTCTTGCAAGACGCTGCCAACGCGCGCGGTACGGTAGCAATTACATTACGCCTGATGGTTCGTTGTTTCATTTGTCCGGACCACACAAAGAGCTCCGGTACAGCGCCCGAGAAGTTGATAAGCTTTTCGCAATTTTTCCTTTCCGCTCCGTGCAGCGTGAGCGGCTTTCCATACATTTTTCGCACACACAGACACACACACACACACAAGCGCAGAAAAATCGACTTACTTAGCCGACGGTCTTAGCCGGCAGCGTCTGCTGGTTCAATGTCGAGCAGAGCGCCGTGCCGAGCGTTTTGCCTGCATTCAGGCGCACGGCAAGACCCGGGCCAAAACGGAGGGATGTAATATTCCTAGAAAAATCGCCCACTTTTGCTCGCCTCCTCGCTTACTTTGATCGACTGACACACAAAGCAAGCCGTTTTCGTTTTCGCTCCCGTAACACACATACACACAACGATGCTCCTTTTTTGCTTTCCTTTTGAAACTCAAGCAGCAGCTACCCACCTGTTGCATGCTGGTGGCCTACATTCAGGGGAACCCGAACGCAAAAGAAGTCGAGCAAACACTGCAGCGGAAATAGCTTTCCCGGTTCGCAGGCAATCTCCCCGCTCGTGCGAAAAGTGACCAAAGGCATGGGCCCATCAGCTGATAATTGCTGAAGACCGCCGGTTCGTCTTAAAGCCGGGACCAATCCGGAAAGGGAATGAATAATGGAACGCGCTCGGTGCAATGCTAATTAACTTCCGCGTCGGTTGTGTAGGGCAGCGGTAATGAAACGAGGGCGGTGAAAGGGATCACAAGCGGGTGGGCGGCCATGTGTCATTCTCTCCTGCCACGGTCAGCCCAGGGATCAGAAACGATGGTTGTTGACAGTTTAAGTGAAATTCTGTTTGTTCGTGGATGATTAATTATTCACTACACCGGAGGAGAGGGATTCTCGGTGCTTTACCGGAAGGTGCTCCCGTTCGAAAAATGACACCAGACAACCAGACAACAGTTCCGATAAAGCCGTTCATTAAAAGGCGACCGGAATTGTGAGAAGGATTCATTTCTATTCACATTCCAATGCTAATGGTAGCATTCCGACGAATTTCATATTTCGATTCTAATTAAAGCCCTTCGGCGAAACACTACATAAGCCTTGGGTGCCTGTGTGCGTGTGTTTAGTGAGAGACAAAATTAACATAATAACCTTTCATGGTCATCATTAGCAGCATTCGTTTCATCTTTCAATTTTTCCTTTCTCTACCCACTCATCTGTTTCCCTCTCTGTCTCTCTCGTAATACGCGTAAATGTTACCAATCTCGGAAAATGTAATCAGTGATGAATTAGTCGAAAAAAATAACACACCCTTCCATGTGTTGCGCATGGTGTACAGATTTTAGCACGCAGCACAGTCGAAAGCACTTCAAACGGAACGGTAATTGGAAGTGATTGGTTATGACACGAGAACGTACGATCCAACGCGTACGGTGCAATGATCGGGGCGAATCTAGGTGTTGCTTTATCGTGTGATGATAAAGTTGAAAGAAAATGGGAATTATGGCTCTGACGTTTGAAGGTTGATTTGTCAGTAACATTGTTTTGATATTAGAGAATAGGTTAGGAAATATTTTGAAAAATTATTGCAACCTTGCGGACAATTCAATACAGTGAAGACAAAATAGGATTGTTAAGCTGACTTCAAATATTAGTTGGCATTACAGAAAGAATGCAATAATACTGTAAAATATAAAAAATAATAAATAGAATGAGAAATCAGTTACAATACTTCGCCATCAACATTATTTTAATGTGAAATTGCAGATATTAAATACATGAACTCACTGAGGGAAAGCAAATGACATGGTTAATGTTTAGTATCATAGAAAATTATCTTAAATAAAACTAATCTGTTTAAGAAATATGAAAACAAAATCTTCTTTTCTCTCTCCATCCTTAAGAAAATGCAACCCGTTTCTGCACCGTCGACGGCACGTGGGACAACTACACCGACTACGACCGGTGCACGCATCTCGAACAGTCATCGCCGGTGCCGAGCTTCGAGCCGGAAATCGAGCTGCCGACGCTGATCTACTTCGTCGGGTACTCGATCAGCCTGGCCGCGCTGGTACTGGCCGTTGCCGTGCTGGTGTACTTCAAGTGAGTAGTCCATTGCCAACGCGGGTGGCTGCGAGGCCACCCCCTCCCCCCGCTCGGAGCGCCGTGCCGAAAGCGTTACCGTGTGATTGAAAAAAGTAACTACTCTGCCCGCAGGGACTTGCGCTGCCTTCGGAACACAATCCACGTTAATCTGTTCCTCACCTACATCATGTCGTCGAGCCTGTGGATACTCATACTATCATTGCAAGTGAGTGGGGTTTGGGTTATATTATGACCTATTATAGTATTGGTAACCATGTTATCGACTTATTGCTGTCAGTTGAATTTACTTAATAGAGCTAATTTTCTAGTTCTAGTGCATTCTTCAAAGGTTAAGGTCTATTTAGTCTTCTCTTGAACGTGAGCTAAACTATCTTCCATTCGATTATAATTTCGAAAATTGTTATTCGTTTTTTTTTAGTTAGTTATTATTAATGCAAAAAACAGCCTGTTTTATTTGAAATGCAATCAAGCCGACGGATGTTTATAAAAAATTAAGTGTGATATTTCTCCTTTACTGTGGTAAATAAAAAAATTAACCATTTTCATCGGACACGCGTATCATATTTTTTTGCTTGGTAATTTTATTTTTTGTATATTGTATATATTTTGTATATTGTGTATATTTTCATTACATAAATTATTACACCGATTCCACGGTAAAATTCTTATCTATTATCACAATTCCAATCTCTCATAAACACCTATTCAAGATTATTAGCTATCTATTTCCAACAGTTAATCTTCTTCCGATCCGCTGTAGCCTAATGAAAAATCCCTCGCCATGCTCATTTCGTTGTTTTTGGTCTTTTTTTTCCTCTTCTGGGGATTTATTTCCGCCGTCTGCTGCGCTCGTTCGTCCGCTGCTGGGAATTACAGATCACCGTCAAGATGGAAGTGGCCGGATGCATATTTCTCGTTACCCTCTTTCACTACTTCAGCACGACCAACTTCTTCTGGATGCTTGTCGAAGGTGAGTGGCTTATGTGATGCGTAACATTTTATCCCTCTGCTTCACACACACACACACACACACACACACACACACACACACACAGTACCGCTCGAGGGAAAACAATCGAAGCATAATCGATGAAGGGACGCTTGATTTAACCTTCCTTGCTATATTCCTAACTAACGGTTCGATTTGATAAACTGTACGCTTTGATAAACAACTTAATTTGCCTTACTCGTAACAACAACTAGATATGCACAATGTTTGGAAAAGGCAAACATGACTAAATGCATAGCTAGAGGTCTCTCATGAAAAGACAAATCCATGCATAAGTGCACAGTGATGGAAAAAATACTCAGTTTGTTACTCATAGAATCTTATCTTTCGGTTACCATTTTTCCAACACAATACTACCTATATAAAAATGGCGTCACGGTTTTAGGTTTGTCATTTACCATGTTTCAGATCACTTGAGTTCAAAAATAATGGTTTATGAGCGCATAAGGCACGAAAATTCTATCAAGCAATAGCTATCTGGGTTAAGACGTCTTTGTAAAAAAATATGATATTCATTTCAT
>KB672602.1:3870240-3895537 GCA_000349145.1 Anopheles dirus | reverse complement strand
ATGATAGGAAGGAGAGTGTTGAAATGTCGCGATCGCGTGCTACGAGTTTCCGTGCAATAACACTTTCGGTTCCAATTAGTTTGAACAATATATCCAAAGTATTTTTTATTATATGAAAATAATTTAGTTGTTTTAGATACCTGTGTCTTTCAACTGTTTTGCTGAATCATATAAAGGATAAAAAAAACCCAAAAGTGATATTTTGATTGGAAAATTTCACGTATTTTTTCATGGCAATCACTGTACCTTTCAAAGTGAAACAAAACCGAATAAAAAATAAGACAAAAATAATGAAGTGCGTTGCAAAATGAAAAACTCTCCAACACTTTTGCCGGTGACACGGCTCATTTGCAACCCGATCGGGACGCCGGGTTAAAGGCGAACGAAAGATCGTTTAAGGAAGCGACACAGTGTGTCGTAGACGTAGATAAATTTCAGCGTCCATCTGTTTCTATCTGCTCTCGTTCAAAGTTCACCAGAGCAAAAGAAGGCCGATACCGGCAGACAGCGCAAAGACGGCACGGTGCAGCGACGGTAAACTTTTCCCATCAAAACCGATACAAGTATCAACAGCTGCGAGCGAAAGAAAAAAAAGGAAAGAAATCAAATCATAAAATCTTTATCTCACCACATCACGGAACGAGTTTGGTTAACTCCCGCAAAAGGGTTTCTTCCCCATCATAATCCCTGCCGCGTTTCCGGTTCTGTTTTCTTTTCTACTTCGTTCTTTGCTGGCGCGACTCTTGAGCTACTTCTGCAAAATGAGCTCCCTTTCACACACCGCTTCATAATCGCCACCGTCGTGGGGTGGCGCTCCGTGACGCATGTCTGGCCAGCGTTCACTTCCATAATTGACTTTAATTGCTTTTCGATGTTCCAGCAGCCGGCACGTCCGACCGGTAAGAGCGCCGGCGGATTAATGGCACGATAATTATAATCCGTTTAATTACCGAAAACGGGCTTCGTGCTGGCGCGGTTATGTGTGTGTTTATATAAAGCAGTTTGTTGTTGTTTGTTTTATGCTCTGGGTGTGTGCAAGTAGTGTGGATGATAAAGTGCAGTAAGAAAAATTAATCATATGTGTAATCATATATGCACCCGGAGTTGGTTACGGAGCGCAGAAGCGTGTCAATGAGTGAAGTTTGGTTTTGTATATTAAATGTATTGAAACACGTTGAACATGTTTGTCAACTGCTCTTTACTGCAAATTATATTGAATTGTTTTTTAAACTGCTTTTCGTGTTAATATATCGCATTGGGAGAACAAACGCAATTTGTTCCAACGCAGGATATTAACACAATCAGCGTGTTCTCACTCTTTGAATCATGAATGCATTACACTGCTTGCATGATTATTCATAATGATAATCCGCTTTGAACGCCTTTTGCTGTTTTTGTGTTACGACCTTCGCGGCCATTCCCACACGTAGCCAAGTAGTGAGTCCTTGTTAGCGGGAGACGATGGAGTTTTGTGTTAATCCGTGTAAAGACACCTTCCACTACTGTCACTACACATCCAGTCTTTATGTATATTAATATAAAAATATTATATTACGCGTAACATTACACACATGTAAATAAAGTCTATAAGTTCTGCTGATAAAGACCGCATTGTTGGCTTTTTTGAACTACTTCAATCAAGTAGTTGTTCCTATTTTGTTTTTTAAGTTTTATATTTAGCTCATGCTGCGACCTAAAACATGTGACCGAAAAAATCACCTGTCACTTCTTTCTATTCAAAAAGAAATAAAATAAGTTGTTTAATGCATAAAAAACATTAAAATAATATATAAAATTGCAATCTTTTTCGGGCAAATTTTATAAATCAGTTCAAATAAATACAATTTCAATGACAACTTATTTAATGAAGTGTTATTTCCACTGGACGCTCTTTGGTCTTATAAAATATTTTTCATTTGATTTCACAAAGAACTATCCAACGGCGGGTATTCATGTGGCATTAACAACGATAAGGTTAAACCTTATCTATTTCCGACTCACACACTTCACGTAATGTATGATCAAAACGGATTGATCATTCATTGAGAGAGAAAGCGCAGGTGTTGGGAATGTGTTACGGCAATGGAGGATCGTTTGTTAGTTATTTCCATTTTTTTATGGGAGACTCGTGGTTTGAGACCACGGTGATGCGTCATGGCAATTCTCACATAGTTTTGCATATTTCTACTCAAAAGCTGGTAATTACATCTCAATTACATTGAGTGCAATTAAAACGAAACGCTCTTCCTTGGAACGGTGAGTCGCAGCTCATAAATTTTCGACAAATCCCCGATACTCAGGTACGAAAAATCGATTCAAACATCATCCCCGCCGGTACCCGGAACCAAAAGCTGACTCAATGTGCTCCTCAGAAGGATTTGCCAGGCCGGAAGAAGCGGCTGCATAAATCTCTTCCAACAGCGCTCTTCGTTGAGCGCTTCCGTTCTTCCTTGGGCCACCATCGTCTGCATCGAGAAATGCACCAGACGCACGAGCGGCAAGGTAGAATGATGCACTTAATTACACCCTGCACTAGCACTCACATTGTCTTATGAATAGTTAAAACATCAATTACCCTATTACTCCCAGCCGGGTGCAGCCGGCGCTCTTGCGCTGTTGCTAATCTTCGGAGCGCGACCCACCGCCGCCACAAAGGGTGGCAAGGCACGAAACTAGCCGTGTGTAATTAGTTTAAAGCACCTGATTAATACAGGCTCCATCAATTAGCTACCTTTGGGGATGGATGAGGGTGTCGGGAAAATTGAAGCCGGAGCGATTAGTTAGTGCATTTATTGGAAACCAAAAGCCGCCTTAGAATGCTGGTTGGCTGAATTAAGCTAGTCGCTTCTAACCTTTCTTCGTTTCATGCGTTTCCTTTTCAGGTCTCTATCTCTACATGTTGGTCGTGCAGACGTTTTCCGGTGATACGTTGCGGTTCCGGAAATATGCCATCATTGGGTGGGGTAAGTATCGATTGGGAGGGGGATTAAGATGTGCGATTGGAAAATCAGGGAGAGACAGTTAAAGGTCGATGCAATGAGTGGTGTGCCGAACAAGATATAGTATACAAAAATAGAACAAAGCGAGGAATTCGCGTGATAAACTAACTTAACAAGTAATGAATTAATTCAGAAGTTATATTTCCTTATCTCCTGAAAACGCGAGTAGAAAATCGGACCGTATTGTACCTAGTCGGGTTATACGAATTTGGTCGGATTATACGGGACTGAGGTCACAATTGTGATTCGATAACAATTGTATGAAAATGCTTTTCGAGGACCCGTTGTTTTTATATTTTAGAAGCAATGATAATAAAAGCCAAATGATCCTCCTGATAAAAAGTACTGTATTTCTTATTTGCCCAAATTTTGCAGAATTAGCATTCTCGCAATCGTTCAAGATAATACGCCATTGCTGAACGACGCGTGATACAACTACTTAAAAGTCAATAATGCGTTAGATGAATAATTTGCAACATAAATTTGTAGTTGAGCATCGTTATTGGTCTTGGAACCACATGAACATGACTTCAGAAACGGGTCACTAAGATAGCATACCTATCCCAGTATACCTTCTACCCCAGTCCTAGGAAAGCAAACAATCAATATGGAACACGAACCATTTCCGTCGCATTTTGTTTCATTCAGTTTCAATTTTCTTTCACTTTCAATAGATGATTGAAGGATGAAGGAGATGATTGGCTTTACTTTAGAGTGTTAATTGTACGCTCTCGTATTGTTTTGTCGTGTGTTTCTACATAACACTCATTAGAAGTCAAGGCCTTAACAGGATGTGCATCATATTCTTTATAATTAAATTAATTTATCTCCGTCGATGGTTTATAGAAATCGCTTTTATCTGAATCATCAATCATCTCCCCGATTACAATGATTTACCAGATGCTCGTTCCGTTGTGATTGATTTAGTTTGTCTGGTATTTGAAAATTGAGTAGCGCATGAAACTTTGCACAGTATGGTAATTAGAAAATGCTAGTAGGAATGGAACTTAGCCAGGTGTATTTCTAAACAATGTGTTGATCATCACCAAGTTTTCTATATTTAAACCTTCCCAGGCTCGCAGTCAGCATCTAATCGTTTTCTTCAAATTTATCAATCTTTTAAAGATTACTCTTGTAACATTCACATACAAAATTGTTGGTTCTTTTGCCCTGAATATTTAAATGTACTTGAGAATAGATTTATTCCACGAAGAGCATCTTACTCGAGGCAATTTATGCTACGACGCATGGTCTCCTTCTTATGTCGGTTTTTGCATGGACTACTTGTGTGAAAATTCACATTCATTGGAAGGATAAGGTTCACCCTTCAACGAAGGTTTCCTTTCGCACGGTGTATGATTGATGAACCTTCGTTATCTACGCAGGGTTTTCATTTTGTAATGTCTTACCAACAATCAAAGAAATGATAATCCAACTCGACCTCAAAGAAACCAAAGTTTGATTGTGTGCGATTAAAATATTGATTTTGTACGGTTTCCATAAACAGAAAATCCATCTGTCTTAGCTATCTAGTAGTGGATCCTATAAAATTATAAATATTATTACGATTTGTTATGAGTAAACTATGTTATGTCTGACGCAATCGTTCGTTACACTGGTCACAGTTAAATTCCTTAACTTTTCGCCAAATTTTCTGGTGAGCTCATCCTACTAATGATACCCTTGATTTTAATACCATCACGCTTCTCTCCACACCAATATTCAGAACCGTATGCTAATGACTGGCCTTTTTCGTCTATCCCACAGGAGGTCCGCTGATCTTTGTCGGGGCCTGGGCCATTGCGAGACCCTTCTTCGGGTCCACCTCGAATTTGGAACATCCTAATAAAGTGAGTGATGTACGGATATCCTATCGTAATCAAATTTTTCCTTCCCCCAGGCAGCAAAAGCCCACCCGAATCTCCTGCACGGGTTTTTTTTAACCCTTACGTTCCGTCCAGAACTGGGCGCTATTCTTGTGCAGTTTCTATTTATGAGAAATAAAATAAAATAACACCTCGCCCCATCGTATTCACCCATCAGCTCGAAATAGAATGCTCGTGGATGCGTGAATCTCACATCGATTGGATCATCCAGGGCCCGTCCTGTGCGGTGCTAGTTATCAATCTCATCTTCCTGCTGCGCATCATGTGGGTAAGTGATGCGAAAAGGAATTTCCGGCCCACCTCGAAGTTGATTGATTCGGTTGCGACTGGGACTGGCGAGAACCCCGTGACGAATTCTGACGTATCTATCAATTCTTCTCCAAATCCTGCCTTCTCCTCCCGGCGCTGCGGCGTGTAGGTGCTGATCACGAAGCTACGCTCGGCAAACACGGTGGAAACGCGCCAGTACCGGAAGGCGTCGAAGGCGCTGCTCGTCCTGATACCGTTGCTCGGTATCACCTACCTCATCGTCATTTACGGCCCGGTCGAGGGCGTCGGGAGCCACATATTTGCCGTCACCCGGGCCATTCTGCTTAGCACCCAGGTAAGCCGAAGCAGATGGACCACGTTGGGTGGTAGGGACGCTTTGCTTTCTTCACCTCGCCTTATGTGGAGCGCAGCAGGGTTCAAATTCATGAGGCAGAGCAGTAAGAAATATGGTACGGATCGGGGTGAATTTGATTCGATTTGGATAGGTGTCAAAAAACGATATCTTCCATCGTTCTTCATCGGTGCCTAGCTATTCAATTCGCGTTTTTCACGTTTAGCAATTCCGAGTAGGATCGTTTAGGAAAAAGGGTGTTAAAGCGACCGGAACTGGCAACAATGGGGCAGCTAATGGATGTAAAATTTGATTGCTTTAAATGTCGTTTTCGGGCAGAAAACGTAATGTACAGGATGTGTATTAGTCAGATTGCTTTATAACTTATTCATATGTGTGGCTTGACCCTTCATTCAATGTTTGAGAAACAAATCAATACAACTGTGGCCGGATTATGATTATAATCGTTTGGTAATTGGTTTAATTGGAAGGATTTTGTGCTTCAATGTGAAAAAGTTCAAGAGATAAAGCAACAGGATGACATTAAAATAATACCTTTATATTAGCTACAAAAAGTAGCATTCAAAACAAACCTTTTCTAGTGTGAATGTTAAAATTGGAGTTTAATACGCTATTACTTACATTATGTAAAACATTCACAACTTGCGATGGAAAAAGTGTTACGAACGTATCATTCAGAATTTCAAAAAATCAACAGTAAATTAATTAACAAAAGCAATACATGGAGTGGTATTAAATGGGGATGGGTTCAATTCTTTGAAGGATATAAACACTGTTGGGGACCAATTCTCTCCCTCTATAGCTCACACTTCTGAAACACGTCTTGACGGTTTGGAGTCGATTTTGGGAAGAGAACAATTTTTGTCAATTCTTAACTCCTATTCTAAACTTCGGCTGCTCCCGGCTCCCGAAGCCCAAAGTTCTCCGATGACGCCAAAATTTTAAGCTTCCCTAGGACCTCGGTCACATACACCCGATTGCCTACATTTTGGCGCTTTACTCTATGGGGACATTAAGCAGATTGCTGAAATGTTATATTTAATTCAATATATCCGTAAGCAAGACTGACTATACAACTACTATAATAGCTTGGTCAACGAAAAACAGTAATGACGCACTCAGACGTACTTGAACTTGTTGTGCCACAGAGTAGGAGGAGAAGAAGGTGCAAAAATATTATCGTTCGATAATTCTCTCGATATTATATGTCACCCTGATGCGTTTCTTTCCATTTTCTTATCAAATCGGTTTAGGATTAACGGAAAAGATAAAAATGGACCGTTGACGTGGATATAATGACCGTTCGTTAGTCTGATATGGTCAAGGTTGTCGTGGTTTTTATTACCACAATAAATGATAGCACGTTTCATGAATACAAAGCGGCTGTGTTTCTAAGAAAATTGAGCCAATTGAAAAACGATCTTTACCTGCTGTCTTGCACGAGTAGAGCAGCAGAAAAACTGTATCAGAAATGTCTTAAATACATATCTACCAACAGTTTTAGTTTTAGATTGTTTATGACAATCGTGTATGAGAATTAAAATTATAACTTGAACATAAGTGTGTGAATTGCATTAGAACCCTTTTTCCGCTTTGTTTCTCATTCTCGTGTTAGGGTTTCGTGGTGTCCCTTCTCTACTGTTTTCTCAACTCGGAGGTCCGGCAAACACTTCGACATCATTTCTATCGCTGGCGTGACGAACGGAACATCTTATCCGGCAAAGTGAACAATCATCATCGCAGGTGAGCGAAATACGTTTTTTTTTTGCTGTACAACTTTGCCTGTTTGCACCCCGGAATGTGTGTTAGATGGTTTATGCACAAAGTGATATTGATAAAGATAATTTTCCATTGCTCTGTTAATGCATCTTACAATTCTGGAACTAATTCTCTATGTGTACGTAAACAATTGTCCTCCAAAATCTGCATCCAACGTAACGTAACGTTTGGTTCATTTTCCCTATGTTGTTTTTTTTGTTATGCACTCTAATTTCGAACTTTCGATAACATTTTTTCAAACTATTTCTATTTTCGGTTCTCTTTCGCAATCGCGTTTGGATATATTTTTTTCTGTTCGGTGTGCTCGTAATAAAAATAAAATCTTTCAAATATCCGTCCCATGCCCCACACGGACGTCATCAACATTACATCGCTCATTCGTCAACACTGGGTATCATGAACATGACACAGGCCAACGTTCAGCAAGGACTACTCGCCCCGCTCGCGAACCGAAAGCACACGGTTGGTATTAGCAAACGATAAACGCAGTTTTATATCCTTCATTTCGTAGCCCGTCCTTCACACCGCCACGCTTGTTCTCGTAGTCACTGGATTGCCGTTCTATTTATGTCACGTACAGTGTTGCATGTCGGTGTTGTTTTGATGGCACGTCTTTTAGCGTTGTTTTAAATCATACCTTAGCGAATTTTTAGTTAGTCAGTTATATATTTCAACAATGTTTTTTCAACTCTGCATTTTGCAACAAAAAGAGCATACCCAACGTATTTGATTTTTCTCATCTCATTACTTATTTCGGCTTTAAGATTTATGATGATCTAGTTTATATAATTTTGACTTAAATATGCTCCTTAGCCATTCGTTTATCGATCAGAATATGTCTTGCTATCTGATGGTCATATTTAACAAAATAGCTTAAAATAGTTTTCTCTATTAAAACAGTCCCATACCTTTTATGTTATTTCGACCTTTCATTCACATACTCAAAAAACTAATAAAAATATTAAAATATCCCAGCTTCTGCCATTTATAGATAACTTTTAACTGCAAGCGGGTATAACAAAAAATGGTCGTATCCCATTCTCGCTGTTGCTTGTTTTCGAAACCCCCTAAAGCGCACGTTGCTGCATGTTTTGGGGGCACGTACGCGAATGGAAAACAAATTCTGCTGTCGATTTACTTCGATTCGCCCCGCGCAAACCGTGATCGTTGTGATTGCGTTTAAAATATGTGTTTGCGCCATTTTCATCCACAACACTGCTCTCCGAGCGGGGAATGTTTATCCGACGCGCACCTGTTTGCGAACACCTGTTTGATTGTTGGTCATGTTTGCGTTTCGTTGAAAAATATATATTAAACAACAGCGATCAACGATACACGTGTTTTTCATTCAATTCCGCTCGATTGGCAATCATCAGGGGTTGGGTTTTTTGTTTTTCAATTTGTTGTTTCTTCATGTTTCTGTTATGAGTTTTCTTATTTTTTGTTTTGTTTTCCTATCTGTGTTTTTACCTATCACTTCATTGCAGTTTAACAACGACAACTTCGGCACCCTTAATTTGATCCTGTTTTGCTGTTCAAATCATTGGATTTCAGTTTCATAAAAACCCGTAGGTATGATTTTGAGTATTTTTTAGTTTAATCAATACGTATACAGCGTGCATATTGATTTTTATTATTTATTAATGCTGTTAATCACATCTTCTTTCCACGATATTTAATTACAAACATGTTTGTGCATCTCTCTCGATCAGCTTCACCTCATTTCTTCGACATCAAACCATACAAAAACGGTGTAAATCGCTTTGTCAAACAACCCTTGCCATGCTTTAGAAACGCTCACCTCATTTTCGCATTTACTGATCCCATCGTGACAAAACTATCGTTCTCGCCATCGAACACACTCGCCACCATTAACACGTTTTCGCAGAAAGCAAAAGCAAAACAAAAGAAAAAGAAAAACGTTCCCATGTTTACGCGTGCTGAATTAAATTTTCTCTCTCATTGTATGTGTGTATGTGTGTGTGCTGGCGTTGTTATTGCTTCTCTTCTCTGCCCCTGGCTTACCATCCACTGGGACTGCGATACGTTTTTGCAACAACGACAAAAAACACCATCGAATCAGGACGGTTGAGTACAGCATCGCCACCATGAAGCATTCGTGCGTGTTGAGAGATTAAACGTTAATTACTAGTCGCGTCGTCGTGGCATATATTTTGCTCCATCGTTGAACAACTTGCTCGAAACCCCCCTGAAAGTGATGCCATGTTGGAGATTGAGTCATCGAGAGATTACGTCGTGTTTTCAAACTGCACCAACGCAAAGGAATTTCCATAATCGTGTGTTCATGAACAACATTTAAAGATTGGTGGATATAGTTATCTACACATTTATCAAACAAACTTGAGTCAAAACGGATGTCACAATTCAAATTAAATTTAATTCGACTAATTCCAACTGGTCCAACGACCAATTTAGCAAACTTTGATCAATCCCAAGTATATGCTTATAAACAACATCCGACCATTTCGTGTACTAGTTCACATCGCCATTGCACAGGTTTGTCTTTCGAATAAATTTACGCCTAAAGGTATGCAATTGGGTTAGTTTACATTCTCACCACTCACGATCTGGTTTGCTGAAAATATAATTGCACAAAACTTTATGAAAACGTTATGATTGTTTGGTAAACTTGACAATTATCTGTACGTTTTGCTCTAACCCTAAAGTGCATTGCTTTCCCGTTGGTGTAAAGTCAGCCAAGACACAAACCTGCCCTACGTGCTAACGTAAAACAAATTTCATAACTGTTATAATATTATGTTAAACAATGTTCATTCGACTAGATGATAATGAAAGGAAGATTATATTTGAAATCTAGAAAAAGTGTGGAAGAAAGGAAGAAAAATTATTTAGCCGTCGACAGGTTCATAACTTATCTTTTATTCAATTATAATTTAACATTTTTATGTCCTTCATGCGCTTTTAGCCCCGCTTTTCGACATTATTTTCTCCACGTCGTTCTCTGCTTAACTTACATACACGTTTGTTTATTCCGAATCGAAAGAAAGTTGCATTATATAATTAATACTGAAACACAAGACTCTACTGACACACCCCTCTCATTTTCTCTCTTCAAAAACGGTTGTGTTTGTTTTGTTTGTTTTTTCTTTCTTTTTTCCTCTCAGGTTTTCCCAGTTCTCCCGACCAGAGTCGATGAATTTTCCACCCGCATCATGCCCGTAAACAGTTTGGTTCCGTCTATGGACAAAACGCCCATTACAGTTGATGTGTGTGTGCGCATGTATGAGTCGTTGTACTAGTCAAAACTGGATAAAGGTCATGCTGTGAGCGACCGCTGCGAAAGAACGCTGTTGAATGAATGATGGTAAAATATAAAACAGATCGAATGGCTCGAAGCAGACGAGCACAAGGTGTAAACCAGATTGAATTGAATTAAGCGAAGCACATCGGTAAAAAATAACACGAAACGTTTCAATGTAAACATTTTGCGATTTTTCTCGATGTAAACAAATCGGCCCCGAACGGGACAGCTAGCAGCTGGGAGGTGAAAAAGTTGTATTTTGCACTCGATAATAAATACCGAGCATTATGTGCGAACCGTTATGGGTACCGAAAGCAGCCAAATGAACGTTCTGCCAAATCAGTCAGCAAAGCATTTAAAACTAGTGGTAATATGCATGTGGTGTGAAAAACACGATGTAATAAGCAAAAGGATCTAGAATAGAGGCAGAAAATACAACCGCAACTCTACAGGTGTTAACAAAAATGTGTGCGGAACAGGAAAGCTACACACGCAGCATGAACTAGCCAATATGTAATGCCATAAATAGTGTTATTTATGAAAAAAGATGTCTCTATCGAACTGGTTACTATCGAGATCATGATATCGTGAACTTTTTTTGAATGTATTTTTGCTGTAAATAGGATATAAATATATGAAATCTCGATGTATGAACATATTGTGTACATTTACTTCATTTATCACAAAGCGTTTGTGTAAGTAATTGTCGAATTTATATAATTTAATAATAACTAACTATATCCATTGTATGCTATAAATTTGTGTAAATATTTCTTACAGATAATATTCTTATTCTTTAGCTCTTACACTTACATACAAAGGACTGATCGCGTTGAAATTTGAACTCACACCTTTCACACCGTACTACGTGACATTTATTACGCAATTGATCTATTGCCGAAATGCTCCAGTTTTAGCATTAAAGTTGTGATTTATAAATGTATGTTCTTATTTAATCGGTACAATAGAGTATCAACTTATTTTGATAATAATATTTGGGTTATTTTGCGCTATTCTCTTCAAACTATTGTACCAATAAATAGGAATTTTGATTCTCTAAATGGTTGCTTTCAATATCGATGACATTTTTTTATTTAACTCAATTTATTTTTCATTTATGACAACTTTATAAGTATCATTCATGCAATCTAAAATGATCGAAAACAGAATATATGGATAAAATCACATTAAATTCGGTGTAGGAACATTACCATTGATCTGTATTATTTCAAATGAAGTAATTATAATCTATCTTTTCTTCCAAATCACAAATTGTACCAACACAGGATTAAGAAAAACGAACATTCAGATACCATAAACCGAATGACGATTGCATATAAAATTTGTGACAACGAGATGAAAAGCTTAACTAGCAATACAAGATTCGAGAAAATGTAGCATTATAAAGTTTATTTCTTTTACGTTTGTTCAGTTGTGTTATTAAATGTTATCAACATTTGAAAAGGTTCATGGCCACCTTGCCGTCGAGCATTTAGGATTGACTTCAAACTTGTGTAACGATGACATTGTTAGTATATTTCAAAGTCACCGTATAAGCTAACCAGATGGTTGCAAATTGTGATCCTCACCTTACCGGTATGCCCCAGTGCCTTGCATGACAGCGCTGTTGGAACAGCTCCAAAAGTCAAACGAGAATCCTCGTCCTGCTTGCATGTCTTAAGCTCACCTTTTCTGTATTGGTATTCTTTTTTTTTCGTTACTAACCGGTGTGCGCAACCATTTCCGGGCAACATTGAAGATGCAATTCATACATAGTTCCACACACACACACACACACACACACACAAACACGGCACCTATGTGTGCAATGCCACCGGTAGAAAGTCTTCGACAAACATTGTTGCACAGTGAGCATGCACCCGGCATGGCTCGGACGATGCATCGTAAGTCCCAATCTGCTCGGGCGGAAGCGGATGTAAATATTTATGAGAAGATTATAGCGGTTTGTGGCAACTGGTGCGCTGAAGAATGGAAACAGCAGAGGTGAACGAGAAATGGGGTGACACCCGTCATCCTCACCCAGCCGGAAGAAGTCAAGTGAATTCTTTGCTGTGGCGTTCTGTTTGTGCTGTGGTTTGTTTTATGAGGATTCGCTCCGTGCTTTCGCTTCGGTCCGGGGTCGATCGTCTATGGAAAGTTTATGTTGATTGCCCGATGCTGCCTTCCCGTAATGCTGTGGTAAAGGGCACCTGTGGTATCGTTCCTATGGGAAACTCACAAATAAGGCAGCTGACAAGTGAAGTGATTTAATTACGAAAAAAGTATATCCAACAAAAAGACAATAAGGTAAAGGGGAATTAATTTTATGAATGAACTTTGGTGAAGGAAAATCTCTCAGGTTTATTCCTTTTCAAATGCTTTAAGATTGTAATGGTTCTTATGATAGCAACTTTCACTCGTCGATAACCTACACCCGTCTTTATTTCGCAAGATTGAAAGTTTTCGGACTCAGTACATTCAAACATGGCACACAACTTTTATAATATATATTTAAGTTGGTTACCAATGAAGAAAAACAGAGCGTAAAATTGGAATATTTCAACCGTAGTTTAATTGTGTGCTAAAATGATGTACCGTCCTATTAGCGTTCCCTCGATTGAACTAAAATAAGCTAGAACGATCTTTTTGAAATGATCGTTTACTGATGACACATTTTCACGTTATCAGCTGAGCGAGCATGTTATCTTTTGTATTGGACAAATGTTTACCATTCGAGGAATACTTTAGCTAGGATTGAAACTAAACATTTTTTTTTGTAGATATGAATATATACATATAAAGCTTTACACTCAAATTGTTAAGCTGTTTTTATCAAGTTCATTATTTCGTAGATTTATTTAGCTCAAAGGATTATTAAACCAGCAAGTATTTAAGTTTTAAAATTAAAGTTTTAAAAATCTTATACATTTGTTCATATTTTTCTTTATTAACACAATGCTGTTAGCAGCAATAAGAAACTACTAAAAATATATATATTACCTATGCTGTTTAGTTGGACTATTTTACATACAAAAATAACTATAGTTTTAGCAATAATTACCAGTGTCCCACATTGTTTACCTTTTCAGTTTTCAGCCCAGACAACCCCCACGAAATCCCGTATGCGACGTAAACAACCATGCGCCCCCACCGTAAACATCGTTATAATTGAGTCCGTTTCGACCGTTTCGACATTCGAACATCGAGGCAAATAAACAAATGCCGTTTCCCGCCAACAACGCTATCTTCGAAAATGTCATAGCAACTGCCAGAGAGGAGCACGGATGCACGAGAGAGAAAGAGATAAAAAAAGAGAGATTTCGCTCTCCTGGAGGTCCTCTCTACCTTGCACCTTCGAAGAGCGTGAAATTTCACCAACAATTCTCTCCGCTTCTCTCGGCTCCACAGCGACCCGATTGCAAACATGGTTCGGGTTTCTTCGTTAAATCACATCGTCACTTTCGTTAAGTTGCAGATGATCGCTGTACGGCGGGGTGGGAGCATAAGCCCAAACATGTTTTCGTTTCCGTTAGTACATTGTTACGCGTGGTTCGACTCGGATGCAACCGTGCCAGTCTGCTGTTCGGTTTCGGAGTATCTGGTTTGCTTGAAATGCTGGAGCGTCCGATACATCGCTCGTGAGAATTATGTGCGAAAACGTTTAGTATTTGGTTCCATTGAAGCAATAAGCAGTGGAAAAAATTGAGTGAAAGTTTCAAAGTTTTCGAGGTAAAGCATTATTTTATAAGCAATTTAGAATGTGGAGATAATGTGTCATTCTAATTTGTCAAATTGTTATTAAAATAACAAAAATATAAATAAAATCTAACAAAAAATCCATTTCCACCGAGTGTTCTATGGTACTGTGTGTTAAGTACATAAAAGGGTTTGTGTGTTTTACGTGTCTCGTTGTGTTCAAGCCAGTAGATCTGTGAACTTTCTGAAAATGTGCCTACCTGTATTTATCATCCCAGATTGACTGAAGCCACATGTGTTCGAAAGCTCCGGGCGTGCCTGAATCAACCACACAAACGGGAGAATGTTATTTTAGTTCCCAAAAATTGTCCTCCGAAATTGTGCCATTTCCAACCGCGTGATTGTGTGAAGTGTACGTGTTTGTAACGTGAGAATGTATCTGTGCTCGATGCAGCACGTCAAACGGTAGCCTAAATCACATGGTATGGGGTTTTACATGAAAATAGCGTGGAAAATTCGTTAATCGGTTTTATTACAAAGTGTTTATGGGGGAGAGAGAGGAAGAGAGAGAGAGAGAGAGAGAAAGTGGTGCATTCCTCCAACGCGTGTCAAAAAGTGAAATCGACACGTGTGCACGATAAAGTGAATGTTTTTATTTTCCACAAGGAAAACACAACTTCGAAGCAAAACAAAAATGAATCCCAACCAGTTGCTAAATTAGCGACGATGAAGTGCTCTCTTTCTCCCGGTGCTTCGAAGTATCATGCCACAATCCGATTGCACGTGCCCCGAATGTTGGCTGGTGGTGCCCGTACGGTTCGGGGTGAGTCCGGTAGCTTTAGCCAGCGAAAGTGAATTAAAATTGGATTTACGAAGGTAATTGAATTTGTGTCCGGGGAATCTCGCTGCGCGCACTGCACTGCCGGTAAATATGGCGGAAAAGGTGGTTATAGAAGCGAATTAGCGGGCTGCAAGAAAGGAGAGAAAACATGACGGTGGTTTGAGCAGCATTTAATGCTCTGGTTGGATCGTAAGTGCACTTTTCTATCAGTGGCAAACGTTTATGTGGTGTGTCATCAAAGTGAAGTGAAACGGCGTGTGGGAAAGAGCAATTAAATCGAGCGCGATACTCGCAACCCCTCATTAAAGGGAATATCTATGTTGAAACCGCATCAAAGGTTCTTATATGTCTGGTTTTCATGTTTTTAAATTGAGAGACTAGTATAGCAAAAATTTCACCAAGAAGCAATCGGTTGAAATGATGAAAATATCATGAAAATATGCTCTGAAAGATGCAAGCAACATATTATTACCGCACTTACAGCACTCGTTAATATCGAAAGCAAACTAATAATTCCAAATGGATGATAATTTCAGTGCCGTAATGAAATCCCCTTCGCTATGCTGCTTGATGAAAGTCAACATTTACCGAGACAGTAATTGTTTGTCCTATCTTCCCACGAGATACGAGAACGTTTTCATTAGCTGCTTGTCCTTGCCCTGCGGCAACAGTTGGCCTTTCTCAGCTCTTCGAAGACCCCTTTCATTGTGCATTTCAAAGGTTCTGGCTTTATTTGTTTTGTATTCCAATCTTTCTCTCCCTCTCGCGCTTGTTTCCTTTTTCTCTTTCTTGTCTGCTACAACATTTCCCGAAGGTATGGAATGAATAGATGTCCAGAGCGTAAGCGATAGTTTTAAAAGAAACTACTGGGGGCGAGTAGAATCATAATAAGTTATTTATGTATGTGTGTAAATATTGAAACAGAAGAGCCAATGTTGTTTATTGTATAGATTATATATAGATTTTATCTTATATTATAATATTTCGTTAAGTACCTAGCTTTATTGATTTTATATACTACATCACATATCTTGACTTTCAATATGGCACACTAAGATATTTCACGATAAGAAGTAAGCCATCTGCTGTGCAAAATTGTTATTGGATGTTGTTTTCAACGTATTCAATATCTATATATTTATATTTGCCCATTGTTTCTCTTGTAACCAAATAAATGAGTTACATGTATAAACAGATATGGTAAAGCTTATCACTAGGGTTATTAATTATGAAAAAAAAACTTCCAAAATCCACTCAGTGTCTCATTAACAACACATTTTCCATTCCATGAGCGTTTATTTCGTTTAACATGAATATTTGTTTTTGAGTGTCGGAATCATTGGTGGCTCTCAATAACTTTTATTCACCTTATTGCTTATGCTTTCATATTAAACGTTTATACCACCGTTCTCTTGTCCGTGAAACCACCACAAGACAGGTAAATTACAATACACAAAACACACAAAGCGCCCTTTTTCACCCTCCCCCGGGCCGCAAGTCTCTTCCATTTCGGAAACAACAAAAGTCAAGTGCCTCAGGGAAACCGACCTACCGAAAAACAAAGCGTCTGTTTTTAATCTCCTTTCCAGTGAGCAACCAGCTGGCTGTGTGTGTGTGTGTGTGTGTGTGTGTGTGTGTGTGTGTGTGTGTGTTGTGATGAGTTTGTTTCCCTACCGCGCACTCATTAAAAATAGGTCAAACCTGAAGGAGCCCTAGCAAGACATGTACATGGAACGGAGCGAAAATCACAATGTTTCCGTGCGTCCCGCTAAGACGGATAGCTGTACGGTGGAAGAAATATAGTATAACACGTCGCACACCGCTTCCTGTTGACGTGCCACGTAAACGGCGGACCGTTGGTATGATTAAATTTCCATGCCGGTGGAAGGAACCAAAAACAAAAATCGTATGCCTCATCTCACCCAATTTGCCACCGAGCGGAGAGAGTGAAACGGGCAAAACTGTAAGCGGAACCGGGCAGGAAAATCTCATTAATGTCCAAAAAATAAATCACCCACTCATTCGGGCCCGTGCTGAGCCTCACTCACCGAAGAAGCACACTTCACGCGTTTGCTTCCGTTGCTGTCAACGGAGCTGGCCGTATGGCCTAGTTTGACTTCCGTTTGGCACTCCATTGCATGGCTTCCCGATCGGGATTTAAGTTTCGGTTTTTTTGGCCTTCCTTATGCGTGTTACTTTCCAGCTTGTTGATCGTTGACGCAGCTGAACAAACGCCTGCCAGCGCAATACCCATCAGCGGTGCCGTGCTTGCTTTGCAAGAAGTTTCCAATTTGTTGCCCATTATAACTTTCGCTAGAGCTGCGTGCTGCGTGGCTACGCTCACGCTGAGCATGTAGAAAATGGGGATTTTTTCAAATACATCGACTGTTTTCTTTGATGCGACTCTGAGGCAGGTCAACCTGGTGCCTTTGCTACTTGCTTTGCACCTCATAAAAGATATCATGAAAACATCATAATTCTCAGAGCTAGTGGAAGCGCAAATATCTTTTTTTAGTCTTGGGTTGAAAAAAAAGTATCCGCCCGTCGTCCGATATCATGCTCATATTGGGAGAAAGCAATGTTCTTATCTTTCCTAGCTACCGTACCAGCGACGTCCCGTTTGCTCGCCTGTCTTGAAGAAAGAAAACGCTTTTCACTTGTTAGTTTCAAATTATTTAAAATGCATTTGCTCCTCTGCACAGGAAACAGACTGCAGAACGATGATTGTAATAATATGCCTTCAGCTATCCGTGCTTGCTTCTTCAAACGCGATAGTTGCACGCTCGTGAGAAGAGAGATAAGAGCTTCGTTGCTGAAAAAGAACAATCATCTCACGTTGCACGTTGCATTTCTTTTATTTGTAACATTCGGCAAATGCATGATAAAAGACTGCTAGGTTTGTGCGCCTCAAAAGGAAAGGAAAAATGCGCAGAACGGGGAAAAAAACGGTGCTGTCGGTTCGGTTTGCACTTAATTGGAGGCAAGACAAGCCAAAGGTCGCTTCCGTTCTTTGTGCTCGTCTCTTTCTACTGTTTCTTCGTCGTGATGTAATTGAATTTCGAACCGTTTTGCATATCTCAGACCGTTTTGCTCTGAAATACATGCCCAGATTTTAAAACGTTCAGCCAGTCCTGTCGGCAGCCTTGGCTGAGTCTGACGTGTTCCATCTTTCAATGGATTGAGAAATATTAACATGTGTGTGTTTTTTTTAATTTACTTGATTTCTTTTATCTGGCTATCATAAGAATAGCCTCACAAATCGAACAAATAGTATAGCTATAACACTACAATTACGGATTCGTCATTTTCAGGCTTCTGCATTGTTTATGTCTGTGTATATATTTAATAAAAACCAATGGAAAACATGAAAAAGAAATAATTTCTAATTTAAACCATTATGTTTTTATATCATTATGTTTTTTTTGGGTTTCATTGGTCACCCTGTTTCGGGAAAATTTGAGACTATAGGGCCTATTATGAAACTCAAATGGAAGAGTCTAACGGAAAACGCGAATTTTCAATGCACTGTAGTTTCCAACGTAATGCAAAACTAAAATCCAAATACGAATTTTATCATGATTAAGCATTCTATCCACCTGTACCCAATCACTCAAGTTTGTTAAAAATACCTCATATCAATTAATTTCCATTTTAATATATAGGTTTTGTTAGAGACTTTTCCGTTTGTGTTTCACAATCGGTCCTTATACCTATTACTGTCGAGATATAAGATTTTGACGTGTCATTAATATCTTTATTATTTCTTGATATTTTTGGTACTTTTAAACTATTTGATACAAGTCACTCTTTGGTGTTCAACTTTTGTTTCATTTTCTGTTAACTCGTTTATTTATGTTAGAGATCATGTTATCATTCAGGAAGTATTTTAAGAATTTTTTTCAGCAATAAGGAAAAGCCACATACTGCGTTACATGACGGGCCACATCGCCCTTTAATAGCTCACATCGACCAAAACAGAGCGGAACATGTTGAACACAACCTCATAAATGTGTGTGAACTCAACGACATGTACGACGATCTCATGGGAAAATATTCATCATTCTCGTCGCACGCACGGGGATCTTCGATTTGCATGATAAGCTATTCCTACCGTTTTTTTTTTCTGGCAGAAGCTTGTCGAGCGAAAGAAAAACGCTCCCGTGAATGTGCTGTTTGAAAAGGCACCTTAATTGAGCGCTTAAATGCATGGTAATCTTCCATCTACGGTACTGCGGTCGTTCAATCGAAAGGATGTACTGAAAAAAGATAGGCAGCTAGGAGCAACATCAGTTTTACTTTTGTTTTTACTTTTTATTATTCTTCCATTATGTTATGTTCTTCAAAATAACATATCATCCCACATCATTTAACGAAGTTGCGGCGTTCTCGTTGATCATGTACATTCTTCTCTCGCGAAAACGAATAGACATGGAAAACATGGAAAACTATTATCGTAGCTCGCAACTTGTTTTGCATATGTGGGCTTAGACGCAGCGAAGAAGGTGTTAAACATGGGCATGTTTTATAGTTTTCCATTCCCTCCATTCCCAGTTAAAGTATTTCTTCATGGGAAAACGGCGAATGAACTCTCGTATGTTGCTTCAAAATGAAAAGAACCGTCGGTTCGAAACTGGGAGCCTCTTTTGATGGATTAGCTCCTCTCTCTCTTTGCGGCGTTCGGTTACGCTTGCCAAAACTCATCAATCTCGTCAGAACGTGGTTCGAAACACTAAACAACGGCATCGTTCTACATCTATCGAATTAAAGCTGACCCGAGGTTGAATTAATCTCCGCCACACACCGGCTAGAGCCTGTTGTCTACACCACTGCGAACTGGAAAAGTACTTCCGGGACAAATTATTCACCTAACCCCGTTCCCGGCCTACAGCTTTCCAGCGCTTTTCATGCTAACCATGCGGAAAATGAACACCCAAATTGAGTTAACACACCCGCTGCCACCCTCCCACGCTGGCCATTCTGGGTAAACCGAAATTGATTGCGCTAAATTCGCTAGTAGAGAGAGCAAGAGGGAGAGAGAGAGCGAAAGAGAGTGTGTGTGTGTGTGTATGAAAGAGAGCGGTATAGCAACAGCAGACAGGTGTTCCTGTTATGTTCGGGATATCATTTTCGGCGTCACGAGTGATTCACGGAGGCTAATTATTTTCAACGAGAATTATTAATTAATGTTACGCTCCAGCAGGAAATGTCACACAAGAGCCTTATCACACGGAAAATGTGTAATAAAACATTAAAAAACGAATAAATTGATAAAGTGCATAATAATGCTATGTAGATTTTTGGTATAATTCCCATTCAAACTATTGATACCATGTTGAGATGTTTTATAATAAGAAGTCAATATTTTAAATTAGAGTTTGAGATTGCGACCATTGTGACTGATCATTAGGAAACATTCATATCTTTTGAATTTCATTATATTTGTAACTATTTCAGAAGCAGTTTTTCAATTTAGGTTTTTGTACAAAATTCTACTCACCGAAACTCTTATTAACTTTGTTGAAATAGCTCTAAGCTACAGGAAGTAGTAGACAAAGTTGAATAAATTTGGAGCGGGTTTCGCTATCTCTGAAAACTTGTTTAATGTTAGAAACGTTATAGAATACTAAGTATAGTAGACTATTATATTTTAGAACCATTTTTTTTCACAAGTGACGTATGAACAGATGTAATTGTGACAACCTAAACCGACACCTTAAGTCATCTTCATTTGGCAACCATCTGCAGTAGTCAGTTTCTCAATGTTCTGCTTTCTGACCTACGAAGATAAATGACGCGCTGCGCACATACACACCCGTCCCTATCACAAGCATCATCAAAAAAAACAATCGCAAACATGTCGAAACGCCAAAGCACACGATATGGGTTTTACTGACAGTTACAATTTAATAAATACTTCCAGCCTGCTCAGAGCAAATAGAAACTCGCGCGCTCATTCTTCGTGACAATAACACCTATCAACGTCAAGCTTGGTGACCAAGGCGACACGCGGAGACGAAATACTGTGTTTGTTCGTGACGCTCAGTGTCATCTTCCAGTGTCTCGAGGACATCAATCATATCCGTCTCCTCACTGCCGAATCTAGCGTCGCGAACGACGATTGGTTTCGTACGTGGAAGCAAATGGGAACGAAATAGAACGTACTGACAGAGATTTACTATTCTGGTGTTTAAGTACCATCCTGGTGAATATTTCACACAGTTCGAGAGCTTCGAGGCTATGTCCAAGCTTTGCGTAGCAGAATTTGACCATAAAACCGTTCCCGGCAGCATGCTCCCCTTTGATGCAAATCTAAATCCTATCCCTTCTCAAATATCGCCCCACTTACCCCAGACGCATCACCACCCAGGCTACGGCAACGACCAAGCATTGCTGATATCACGCGCAAGGTGGTCCCTCTTCAAGTGCTAATGCATAATAAGAGCGCATCTAATGAAACCGCTGTCAATCAAAACCGTCACTACTTCACAGGGTCCTCTCCATCATTCGCCGGAACACAACGGGCATATGGTGCGGTGATTGAAATACACACACACATACGTACACGCTCCGTCGTGCAATCATCCTTATTTCACGTTTAACGCAAAACTTCTTTACGTAGCAGCACGTATGGCCCAGCGCCATGAAAAGTGTCAAGCGCTGAACATTGCATTGCTTCCGAACGTTGAGAAATGTTCCACCGTCGCTACCATACATCCCTGCATACATTGAACTCGGTAACAGTAATGTTTGCATTCAGACGCGTCTTCACCTTCATGTTTAGAGGGACCCTGATGGTGCACAATGGGACCGGGAAGGTCAAATGTAGGAGTAACACGAGGCTATTTGCCATGCCAAAAATGAAGCTGTTCAAGATTAAGTTTGTGGTTTTCCACATATTCGATTATAAAAAAGCGTTTAATTTTTCTTATAAGCAAAGGTTACAAGACTTCCAATTTTCCAATTTTGAAAAAAATAATGCTTCACTTTTCTTTATTTTCATCGCAAATTTGCTATTCTGGTGAGTTTCTGGGTGAGTTTCAGCGTATTGACCATCGCTATGCATCATGATTCACAATATAAACTAAAAATACGTATTCTTGCTGAATGCGTAATAGTGTTCGTGTTCTAATGGAGAATATGAGCACACTTGAAATAGTTAGCACATGAAATCGGTCATTTGTGCATAAGCTTGAATGTTTCGGTATTATACTTATTATAATACACATATAGCTTGAAGGTACTTCCGATGTCAAGTTAACAATGATGAGAAATTATATTACCAGCCTCAACCGAAATCCAACCGAGCTACCTTTAGTACAAAAAATATCTCTGCCGAAATTATTACACCTAACGTACAATAAATTATGGTAAAAATAGTTAGTTTGCAGTTCTGAGTACCTGAGTACATTGTACTGATTTGAAATAAACGACTTGAGTTGGGTTAGGTTGGGTTTACGAAATCCGATTCATTTCTTCAGCAAATTTTCTTATCAAAATTTAAAATCATTTCAACTGTTTTTATAACTAAATGACCCCACAATATTTCTACCCATAGTGGCGTAGATCAACGAATTGAGGTGCTAACCCAGCGTTTGTAGTGACTTGTCGTTTCTGCCCTTGCACCATCATCCTCATCATCATCATCATCACCATCCTCATCATCCCTCTCGTCTTCGCTTAGGAAACGTACGCTTGATGCATGTCTGTTACCATTAAATGGCCCGTAGGAGGACGCAAACCAACGGGGCGCAGCCGGAGGAAGTCTTCAACCGTTCCGGGTTATGTATGCATATGTTTGCTACCACCGTGCCGGACCGGGTAGGATGAAAAAAACAAACGAGCCCCGAGATGGAAGAGGACGGTGCGGTAACGGGCGGTCGTGTTGATCCATATTATTCCATTATGATGCTAATACAATTTATTCGCCAGACACTCACGTAATGCAAACAAACGCCGGTCGAGGGACGCCGGACCACCCAATCAGCTCTATCGTCTTTTCCTGCACGTTTCTACAGGCGCTTGCGACGGACCGTCTCTTTCTGGCTTCCGCTGCAACCGGCTGCGGCGAGCGTGTTGAAACGTAACCGAAATAATCTTACAATCTGTTACATAAAAATGGCTTTCGGTCCATTTCCGATTGGTGGCTCTTTTCGGGGCGGCTCTTTTGGGGGTGATTGTCGGTGAACCGTTTTCCGGAAGCTCTTGAACCCTTCGGCTCACCTCTGCACTCCGTGTGTCAGATTGTGGTGGTTTGGTTTGGAGCGTGTCTGTGTGTGCGTGTGTGTGTGTGTGTGTGGTTGCAAAAGTAAATGCTGCATCCGGAATCGTGTTGAGTCACGGAACACGGAGAGTGGGATTTTTTTATTACCTCATTTTCTAGTAGTTTCCGTGTGTCCTTTGTGCCCTTTGAACGACAAACCTGTCTACAATCGTTTTCCTTCCTCACAACTTCGCTGTACTTCGCAGACAGGCTGAACTCGTTCGGGATAAGAAAGTGTGATTGAAATGCAACAACAAAGTTGTTTCCACAATACATTCTGGAAATCTAATAGGACAGCGTGCCAATGGACGCGAATGCGAAAGTAAACCGAACCAGTTCCTCCTAATGATGTAATCTGATTATCTCGATAACATGTGTCCGAATGGTCGCAAATGGTCGCGCGTTCTTTCGGCGTCCATCGCGTACGATTAGCGTTGACGAGTCTCTAAACGAGCTCGTTTGTGGCTGGGGTGGAAACAGGGAGCGCACTGGCATTCGGAAGAAACACAACTTAACCACAATGGAATGCACGTTGTTGCGTGTTAGTTTGGATCGTTTATTGGAATGGCAATTAGGATAGCAGAGAAATCACAACAGCAGCGCACGGTTACACATGACATACGTATATTTTGTAGTGTGTTGCGATGTTGGTTAATTAACGTTATGGTATGCTCTATCTGTGCCACAATCCAGTGATGGACTGAGAACTAAATCTCGTAATACGATTATGGGCTATAATTAGACTTATCGTGGATTGATGTATTTCTGCATCATCGCTGGAAATCGCTTCAAACTGTTTGTGATACACAATAAACATACAGCAATAAACTGTTTCCAATAAACATACAACATTTCCATACAAATTACAAAATACAGTTGAAACAAAATGATTTATAATTAAACTATAAAATAATCTTTGCAACACATGGAAGGCTTAAAAGAATTAACGGTACAAGAAAAAGTAATTTGTTGTAATTTTTCCTTTGCATGTTTTCATTCAACGGTAGTTAAGAAATTTAGAATTTTTCGTCCCAAAAGTTTATTTTTATCAAACGTTAACACTAAATTGTTTACAAAATTTTTCAATTTTCTATAAATAACAATTTTCTGAGAAACACTATGAATTAAGTTGAAAAAGTGTTTTGTCATACTATACATGATTGATAATTGGAAATTTCTTGTTGAATTACCTATTAATTTCATTTAAGTGCGTAAGTAAGACATACACGTGTAATTGTTGTGCTGTTTTCTATATTAAATATAAGAGACACGCACGGATTGTAATACATACTTTTGGTAACCCTCACCGACAGTCACTGTCACCTACGAATAATGCACTCAAGTGATTTAAGCGATCATCCATGCCAAATGTGAGAATAGTTTAGTTTATTACTATTAGCGACTACACACATCACATTTCTTAACTTTTAACGAATGAACGGAAAATTTGGTAGTGAACGTATAGAACGTACTGATCAGGTTCCGAATAACTCAGCTCCCAGAACGTTTATCTGTTAACACAAATTCAGCTAGCAGCTATAGTCAATTTTAATATTTTAATTTAAAAATTCAAATAATTGGATTTATATTCAAACCGTGACATTTCAAAAAGATCCAAATCATGACAAATCCGAATCTCAATACAAGATCTTATTGTGTCAAATGTGGATCCCAATTATGCTTCAGAATCTTGACAGATTCTGTTCCCAAGGGATTAGGTCCTCAATCTGGAATACAAACTGGACAAATCTAAAAATCTTATCAAATAGGGAAATCAATGGATTCTGAATCCGGTGAACCTAATTCGGAATTGAATTCGACTTGATCCGGCAAGGGAGTTGATACGAGAACCCGATCAAGAATCAATTTTCCAACACTATTTGTTGCGAATCGTTATCATTATTGTCAACAAACCGACCGCTGTCATGATC
>KB672602.1:3855057-3870162 GCA_000349145.1 Anopheles dirus | reverse complement strand
CACACTCTCCACCAACCGCCAATATATAACGAGCGTGAAGAAATATTGCGATGGCGCTTATGCGCGTATGACGAAAGAGAAAGAGTATATATATAGGAGCGGAGGACGCGCCTTCGCTTTTTCCAAAGGTAAAACCCATGAATAAAGGACGGACTTTATGGCCGATTTACACGAACCTACACAAACCTTAAATTCCAGGTATTGATTCATAACACTATTACAAACCGATATAGAATTGCATCTGTATTGAATCATAATTGATTACCATATTTTTATACAGTTTTCTATAGAAGACATAATACTTGAATTAACTTTGTTTACACTTTGTGTTTGACTACTATCGACCATGCCAGTGAAACTATATGTTCACTAACATCTAAAATGCAATCGAAAATAATAATGACACTAACATACAAGTACATACATTCGTGTTTTTACTAATCCGATTTGAGGAGTCGGAGTATTTTTGTTGGGTCACTTTGCGCCTAAAGTTAGGCAATGTAAATTATTTATGCACATAGTTTGACGAAAGTGTACTTAAGTGTACTTAAATATTTTATAGGTAATCGCACAACGCATTTTTTTGTTATTCATTTGTCGATTACCGATGAGGACATTAAAAAAAAATTATCTATATGCTATAAGTTTAAACAGAACGTTATTAAACAAACGTAAACAAACGTTATTTAGACCAAGTATAAAGAGATTTTGACATGCAATCTTTTGAACCAAAACTAGATCACTTTGGAGCAGGAAAATATGAACGGAAAATAGTTACGATTTAGACTAAAACCTTTTCATTTATACAATCTTGAAAATGATAAAAATCTGTTTTTATTATTATGTTCTACTCACGACGTCAATCACCTCAGGAGAAAACTTTCTCTCAGGAATTTTTATTCATTACTTCGTTACTAACCGTAGCTGCAACATTTCATTCTGTGCATGCCCACAAAGCGGGAATAGACTCTTAACATCTACCCACCACATCGTCAGCATGATTTGGGCCTAGACGAAACCCGACACTGGCCTGTAACTTGATACACAGCACGGTCCTTATTTACATTCGCAAAAATCACGAACGACACTCTCATGCATGAAAAGGTCGTTGCCGAAGCGGAAAGGTCCACAGCAAACGAAAGAAGTCCTCCATAAATTGTGGATGTGTGTGTGTGTGTATGTATGCATGAAGACTTGGGTGTCGTCGTATAATTTGTACGCAATTCTTCGAACACACAGGGCTCCGAGCGAGATTGATGACCGGCTTGTACATGTCCATCAACCGGGCGAACAAGTTTTCGGCAGCTTCGGCGAATGTTTATGGTGCTGCTCACATGCGAATTGATTCTTGCATCGTTTTCAGCAGCATGCTTGGGGTGGGAGGGAGATGAAATTGAGTGAGATGAGGCAACAACAACAGAAAAAAAACACAGACACACACTCAACCGCATGATTGGAAAAGCGATGGAGTGTGGAGCGGAGAACCCACAGAACGACACAGTGGGATAATTCAATCAAGAAATGCTACCAACACGATTGACAACCTCCTGTCAGGTCCTATTTAGACGCAGAACGTCACTCCGCTGGCACGTAACGGCTCTGAAAGCGGGCGGAAAAGAACATTAAGCTGGAAAATAAGCTCACAAACAAACCGAAACACAACCGACTGGTGGTGAAGAGGGCGAAGGATTAAATTGAACGAATTCTTCCAGTCACGGGCGGTGAGTGACGCACCGTATTCACAATTGCACCATGCACACATGTTCTCGGGCTACAGCTACGCCGCTGCAGCTGCACAAACAACCGGAGCGTCTTGCGTGCTCCGCAAGCTATGCTCCGTTACTGGTGCGCAGCTCGTGGCGCACAACTCGAATGTCACCCGACTAATGAGTTTCGCATGCATTAAACATAACGCTCCGGGCTGACGCGGCAACGCAACGGTTTCGTTCGTCGTCTGCGTTCTGGCTCGCACATGGCACTGCGAGTACCCGCGGGAATTGGCACGTGAGCGTGAGTGGGTTTGGCGAGTTCACAGTTGACCCACATAACGACACGGTAAATAGTGTGCAAAATTCCTGCGAACGTATGCTTTCTCGCCAGCATAATTAATTCGGGGATAGAAACTTCTTCCGCTCCGTGCTGCGGCAGATTACCGAGATAACTTTGAGCGCACGTGTGGATTCGGTGGGCTTCGATAATATCCGAACGATGTAGCGTTTTAATTAAACGCTCTTACTGCTGTGCGTTCATATATCATTCGTTAATCTGTGCGTCCACTTACGCGAGAAAATTGTATGGAGAGAATGGCTCATTAATCTGTTTCTCAATATGAACGGACCATTATGGACATGATGCATAGGTGCAATGCATTAATCATTACACTGAGCAACAAATAGTTTTTATTCATACTTGACATCTTTCAGGTTCATGTAATCTACCATCAAACTGTTTGTTTTGTGTGAAATGTTTAATAAACAATAAACAACAGTTATCAGAAGACATGGAATGTCAATAAATCACATTTGTTTGCAATGTTTGATTAAATTTCAAATTTTATTGAAATAGAGAAAAAAATGTAGAAAAGGCAGGTCTACTATACATGAAATACTAAAAGTATTGAACAATCCAAATGTTTCTCGACGCAAGAATCAAATAGTCTTGACGTCGATAAAGTTTGAAATACAAGGTAGACAAGGGACAAGTTTGATGCATGTAACGTATGCATTAAAAAAAAAGTGACAAAATGCTTCTATCTTTCATGAGAATACCCTGCCACCCAGTGGTCGGTCATTCATTTAGTAGTCAATGTATACTTGTTGACAACATACTGTCAAAATTTGGCGCCTCTATCACTTCATTTACATTAGCTATGGTCAAAACAGTGAAAGAACTCCATTCTTTGATTTGTTCAAACCACCTGCTCAATCCGAGCATAACAAAGTTCGTGCCATTGTGACACACTTCATATTGGCCAGAAACTATCGGTCAAATTTTTATAAGATTCTGGCACTTCTGGAGGAGGGAAAGTCCGTCGAAAGGAAACCTAGTTCTGGCCATAACAAGTTCCTGAGGAAGGTGTTTCTGCGGCTCACAATCTGCGAAAAGGAGATGTCACGTCCCGTCTTTTTTTTTATCGTGGCTGGCATTGATCGGTGAGATTTATAGTACGAATGCCTTTCAGAAGTTAATTACTTAATGAAAAATATCACGAAGATGACGGTTTGGTGTTTTGGCCACGTCTAGCTTGGCTCACTCCTCGAAGCGAGCGCTGGGAGAAATGGAGCAGTTGGGCATTCCGGTGGCGCTCACGCATGCTAACCCTCCTAACGTTCCCCAGCTCTGTCCGATCGAGATTTTTTGGACACATTTGACGAGGAGAATATATTCAAATAATTTCGTGGCCAAAACCGGGGATGAATTGATGAAAATGGCAACCTAGGAACTGAAGATAATGCCAACATTTTTTTTACACCTATGGCCAAAGTCCCAGGTCCCCCCAAATGTCGCCAGGTGGCCCGGAACGAAATAGGCATATTGTTGTACAATAATAAACAGAATATAGTTCGAACAAAAATGTGATTTGGTTTCGATAAAGAATCTTTGACCGCTTTTTTAATGCACACGTTATCCAAATCTTGCGCAAGGTGTCCTAACAAGTCTATAAATTAGTCACTCAATATGGTCCACCTGGTCCTGGAAGCTTGATTTCTTATCTAGGAGCACTCCAAGGACTCCAACACAGTTTCAGTGGGCTGCAACTGGCTGGCTTGGCGGCGGATCAGAAAGCATATCTTTGCATCGGCAGCATTAAGAAGACAACTACCGGAAGAAAGAGCACGTACCAAATCGTTCAGGTAAACCACGCAACGCATCGGGTACAGGTAGCCAAAGTCGATGTTGCGTGAGGTGTAGGATACCATTTACACGATTATCAGTCCGTCCGGTAATCCCAGGACTTATAGTTGCAGAATGGAGTTCAGAACGTCTTCGAAAGGTTCATTGATGTGTTGAGCCCTGAAAACATAATTTTATTTATGTATATAAACTCTCGAAGTGATATTTTTACGCAAAAAACGATGTTTTATTGAAATAATATATCACTCCACCCAGTTATATATTACGTAAATATTTTTTTAATTTAGTTTAGCCCTATTACAAGATGAGACTTCAACATGCATATCGTGAAATTGTAGGACTCGATTGTAGGACTCGATTTCTACTCAATAATCCTAGCATATAGGTTTTATCCAACACAGCATGAGAAGTTTGAAGTATAGACATAACTAAACATAGAATATTACATGCTGTCTTCTCACCATACATCATCTCAAAGTATGGACAGGCATGATAAACAATTCATGTTTAACATTTACCCTCCACCAAAATGAGCAAACAGAAGCAGGATGTATTACACCTTCTTGAGCGATTCATAATTCAACCATTTGTCTTGATCCTCTTGAGCCCAGCATAATCACAGCCTCACTGCGTAGATACGTTCCAGCACATTCATCCCTATGTTCTTCCTCTTGGTAGGGACAATTTGTTTCGCCTAATAAACGCCTATCGCCTACGCAAACCCACCCCCGATTTCCGATGTTGTTTGCTGCCTGTAGTCGACCACAAACTACACAGCACAATACACACCATACCTTCCCCCGTTTTGCCTGATGCACAAACAGCATATCATACGTCGCATAGCGTCTTGATTCTTGCTGCGTGCCGCGTGTTACGCAATGAATTATTCACACCACTCGCGCAACGAGGACGAAAATAAACTCGCCAACGCGTACGGCCCCTTTCGCCATTCGCTATTAACGCACGCCAGTGCCGATGTCATATCAGCCCGCCATCTTCGTAGCCACTTCCCAGAGGATAAACCGACGGCATACGTGTGTGGCCCACATGGAATGGAATGTGAGTGGTGCGTGCGAGAGTCGGGATAAACGATTGAGGCGACAGAACGTGAAACGTGCCGGAAATATCGATGCTTTTCTAGGCTGCCTCGCGTCCTCGTCCAGCCTCAGCCAGCCGCAGCTCCCGCAAACTAACTCTATTTTTCGGGTTGGTGAATAAAATATCCTTCCTCCTCGGGGCAGATGCTGAGGCATGTCGCAAATCTTTGCACGCACCGGTGGGATTTCTTTTGCTTGAATGCCATCACAACCCGGTGGGTGGAGGCACGGAGAAAGGGATGGCGGTAAGAGGAGAGAGGGTAAATGGGTCTAACAATGCGTGACAATTCTGGTGATCATGATGAGGTGTTTTCGCATTGCTCGCGTTTGTTACGAACTCGACGTGTCTGTTTGTGGCTGTCTTGAGCTACACCGGGGTAATAATTTGTCAAATGGTTCATTGTTCAACCGGTTTATCTTGTGCTCTGGGTTATGGCTGAAGGTCTCAAACAGGACGGAAAGCAGAGTTTATTTTCGTACCACAAAAACAAACCGAACAAAACCCGCCGAGCTTTTGAAGTTTGCGGATAAATTCTTGGGAAAGGACCGAAGCAGAGAAATCCTCAATAAAGCAAGGACGCGTTGTGGACATAAAAACATCCACACGATATAATAGCCAATTTTTCCCATGAGAGCGGGACGTGTTGGTAGCAAATATTTCCACTCCGAGCCCGCTCGTAAAGCTTATTGTTTGGGAAGAAAAACTGGCGAAAGCGTTGGAGGGATCTAATCCTGACCGAAGAAATTTTCCACCCCTGCAAGCCAACATTTCGGTACAGTTAATACTAAAAATACGACCCAAGCAAGGCCACGCGTTCGGTATAAAAAAAAACAGACAAAAAAAAAGTCACCGACGCCGTGAGAAAACACGTGGCAGACGTTATATTAACACTTCCCCGGAGGCGGTGGAGCTGAGTCGTAAACCGTGACGAATATAAAACCACAACTGCTGCAAGATTGAGCCATCTGCTCAAGATAACTTGTGCAGGTGACCGAAAGACTCTTAAACGAGCCAGCAATCCCGTACTAAAGGTAACTGAAATGTGAGCCGCACCAGGCGCCTCCATCGAGAACCAGGAAGACGATGGAGACGCCTGGTCATACACAAAATCAGGACCGGTTTCCCCTTGCCCGGACATTCCTCCGGATTGTGCCACATCGCCCAAAACGGCTTCTTACGGTTCCATTTATTGGGCTGCGGAGCAAACATTTTATGTAGCGCCAATAACTCGGAGCAATCTCGTGGTAAATACCACCCCGAAAGCGAATTCGGAAATTTGAGCATTGAATAAGATTAGGCACTTTCTCAGCATCTTTCTTTCACTCTCTCGCTCTCTCAGAGTGCCGGCTACGACATGAATTGAAGCAAGTTTTCCCCACCCAAACTCATACGCCTTGGAGCAAGTTTCAAGAGACAGTGTTTCCTTCGCAACCAATTACTTTTCGTCGTTTCCTACTGTGTAGCTGGAGTCGTGGAAATGAGCTAAGGGCAGCCGCCTCGTTTTGCGGTGAACCGAAATGAGACACCATGAAATATAGCCAAGCACCATTGACATCTAAATTTGTTGACGGTGTGGTGTGGTGGCAAAAAAGATACCACTTAATTATTTCGCCTCAGGTTCCGTAATTTTGCAGATTATTAAGTTCCTTACTTTTCAAATTGACCGTATACAAACGATTTGGTTTCGGATTAACAAATCAGTTTAAATGAATGAAATATCCGTAATCGTGAGATGACAATGATGGAGAACACAACCACACAACGTAAACGGAGTGCACGCGTGTGTCACTAAAAGTCTATCCGGTGTAACCGTGATGCGTCAGATGCTTTTTTGTGAGAACCTTCATCGAATAAACACCTCATCGAGCCTCGACTCATCATTATATGTTGTTTAAAATTAAAACTGGAAATGCATATGAATACTAAATAGCTACTAAAAGCTTGCTAAATATAAAACTCTTCCTCGTGACAAATAATGTTAGACTGAATACATCCTTCAAATGGTCAACATTTTAGTTCAACAACATTCGTTCATGAGTACGACCTTTTATACTTCTATAATCTATTTAAAAAAATAAAACTATCTCAACATCTCAAAGTTTTAGACATTTTCGTCTGTGTTCATATTTATGTGAGGGATTTCAAATTTGTTGATGGTTATTATAACCTGTATGAAGTAGAATCTGACATTTTGTGCCATCAAAAATCCTCATTTGGAAATTAAATACGGTTTAGACAGCTCCAGATTTGACGCTTATCACAGCAGCCATTTTCGTAAGTACAAAAATACTCCTTGCTCCATGTTTGTATGTGTGTGTGTCGTGAACATAGAGAAAACCTTAGTAAAACGCCTCAAATCTCCTGTTCATATCGATTTCCAAAAAACATCTTCCATTAAAATGTAATTATCAGATACGTCGAACAGCTCAACGAGGCACCGTTCAGGCGCTTCCCACGAAAAGAAAAAAACAAAATTCAATAGCAATTCAATCCCATCGAAGCGTACAGCGATAGTTTCTCCACACTCGAATTCTTCTCCCACTGTAAACCGCACCAGCCTCAAGTAGCTATGAAGACACGAAGGTGAAACGTGAAGTTGACAGGCGCCGGAAAGCTACCTCGCGCGGAAAGCGAACAATTTCACGCCATCCCCGTTTCGAACCGTAAACCGATACTTGCCAGGATCAATTTACTTTCGTTCCCGCGGGTTGGGTTTTGTGGTGTCCATCCCTACCGTTTACGGGTTTTTTTCTTCATTTCTCTCTCTTTCCCTCTCTCGAATTTACCGGTCCGATTCTATTCCGAGTTAACTTTCCACTCACTTGGCTTGGGGTTGGCTTGCGTGCAAACTTCCTGTCCATTACAGCGTACCGGCACGGTTCTCGGTCTGACCGGGATAAAAGCAATCGAATGAAGGAAGGTAACGCTGTAAGGTGAAAAAAGCACGTAAAACCCTAACAAACTTATCTCCTAACTCGCCGCAGGACTTTCCCCATCTGTTTGCCACCCTTTCGAGCGCGGTGAGTGGAAAGAAGTGTTTTCATTGAGGAAATTTTCGCACCACGTTCGATAAGTGGTTATCCTGTTGCTTTCGCTATCCGTTCTCCATCAAATGATATTATCTTCAGCCAGTGGGGAGGGAAATTGCAAACACGGTTTGCCGCTGGCACGACAGCACATGGCTCAACAAACGGATCAGATTACAATGCTTATCGCCGATCAGCGATCGTATTGCTTCAGCTCACGACGAGTGCGTACTTCAGCGCAAATGCTTCAGTCCACAGTTCCGTTTCCGTGAAACTTCGAACAGTGAAATCTTTGAAATTGTACCATTGAACAAAAAAAGGCAAGAGAGAAAAGGGTTTCGCGAAGAATTGATTGGTTACCACCAGTTGTTCCGTCAAATCCGTGCACTGATTCGCTGGTGTAAGCATATGGAGCAAACGACCACAAGGACAAAAGTCCCGAAGACAATTTAACGCAAACCACACGGCCACCGGTGTGCCAAATCGAATGCGCTATCGTTGCAGTTCTGCCGAAAATGAAATAGTAAAAAGATACGCTTGCTCATCGGAAACTGTATTTTAGAGCAAAGGTAGGAGGAAAAAGGGTTCGATTGGAACTGCTTTCGATTCAATGCACTTCGAGCAGAACGTGCACGACTCAGCAGTTAGGACGGTTGCCTTTTTGCGCGGTTCATTTCATAACGGTCATAATATTATTTATATGAGAGAAAATAAGTTGGGAACAGTTGTTAGTGAAAATAGTAGCACAAATGGAATCAAGGGATATTTTGTTACTGTAGTGGCTACCGCACCAAGTTCCGCGCCAAAGAATCAGGATCAAAATCCCTTCTGAATTAGACGACGTATAAATAAGTCTGGAAAATCGTTTCACGGTAAAAAATTAAAATTGTAAACCAGCATCATAAGAAAATTGAAATTTCCTGACATCAGTATCTTTGTTTTTAGACACTTTATTAAAAATTGAGGAAAACACACTAAAAAGGCAATTGTACGTCTCTTATTTCAGATTTTCACAGTGCAGCGAATATAAGAGTAACTTTTTCATCAGTTAGAAGACATTTCTAATGACAGTAATGACATCCTGAAGTCAATGAAACAACAGGGATTTGATTTCAATTAGGACTCGATTACCTATACATAAACCATACTTTTACTGTTATAAATGAAATATATATGAATGTGAAAAATGAAATTTAATTGAAAATATTATTGGGTCCGAAAGTAAACGTCGTTTTGAAATCGATGGGACCAGCAGAACTGTGGCGCGATTTTGACGTTTTCAAAAGGTCATAAATCAAGCTCTGGAATGACATAATCAAACTATGTAAACAGATGAAAGATTATTTCGTGCGAGTAAAAGATCTAATTTCTTGAAAATGCTTGATTTTTAGCCGAGTAAGCACCATAGGTGGGTGTTATTGCTGTTTCTGTTTCAATCGCAGAAAACGGCAGCCGAAGCGCATCGCGAACTTTTGAATGTTTACGGAGATGCTGCTCTAAGCGAAACAAGGCGTCGGGGGTGGTTTCGATGCTTCCGACAGGGTGATTTTTCTGTGATTTACCCGAAAGGTGGAATAACGTATTACAAAATAATTGGTAATATTTTGATTAATAAAGTTTTTTTATAAATAAAAATGTCACAAGTAAAAAAAACTTATCAAAATGGCCGTTATTTACTAGTGGACATAATACTTGTACAAAAGATCATTTAAATCATTTTAAAAAATCATGAAAAGTCATCAAAATCAGCTAAACTGTCAGATATTCGCATGAAACATGCCCTTTTTAAACAAACCCATGTGTTTTAAATCTAAAACAACAACTTTAAAAGCTAAAGCCAAATGACAAATAATTAGAGTTTCTTTTAAACGACTTTGAATGATATAGATATATTTTTTAACGATTTTTTCACCCCGTTGATCTTTGACATCTTTCAAATAAGTTTCAGGATCTCTGCTATATGGGCATATGGAATGAACTATGTCTTGGAACTGAACATGGAATTTAAAATATCACTCATGCGACGATAATTTGGCTCATATACGGACATCACTCGAGGACAACTTCATGATTTTTGGAAATATCACTCAGCCTGAACCTAATACCTTTTTATAAATTAAAGCATTGTTAGGAATTTACATTGGAATCAGATAGAGATCAGATCATATCAGATGTACATAGCTCCAATCGCATTGCTCATCAAACAATCAATTAGATTCACTTAAGTAATTCTTGCAGATTGCACACGTGTGTTGAATTCATGAGTTGGGGTGAATATCTCCCATTTAAAATGATTTAATTTTAACAAAATTCAGCAGTAACAGCAGCCAAAACCCACCAAGAACGGGGTGAATAACCACTCAAGCAGGAGCCGCACGACACCCACTGACTCCCCTCCGCAGCGATTTCATGGCTGCTAGTTATCATTCCATCCGCGGGAATCCTTTCATTATCTGCGCCACTGCCCATTAACGGCAGACATAAATTTAATCTATTGCCTTGCGGTCATAATTTATGGACGATTCGAGAAAGTCACGCTCTCACCCGGGATACGGGAACCACCGGAGAGAAAGCAGCGAAAGAACCATCACAATTAAATCCCGCCATCGGGCAGGGAAGAGACACCCCAGCTGGTGTCTATAAATCTTCACCGAAGAAAAGCCGCTGGTGAGAATACAAAATTCAACACACAAAAACTATTGCAGTTTCGTGCCCGTTTCTCACCGGGCCGGGTAGGTGTTCCGGAGGTTTTCGACTAATTTCCCTCGTGTGCTTCCGGTGCTCTTCGGCGCTTGTTCCTCAAGGCGATGTGCGATTGGACACAACAATCCCCGGCTCGTGGGAAAATGGGGGAAAAATTGGAACCTTCATTTCGCTGGCTTCCGATTGCCGGAAACGCCCGCCTAGTGGGTGGGTGAGGTAACACACAGCCAGCGAAATGAACTTTCTTTTTCCGCCCAACCGTTGCCGTGCCGTGTGAGTGGCGAGTGAATTTATTATATTTTTCTCACTACACCCCGGGCACGCCGGTGAAAATCCGGCGCACGAAACTGTCAGAAGGACCGACCGGAAGGAAGCGATAAGTTTTCACTGCCTCTCTGAAATTCTGGTCGAAGGTTCAGCTTTCGTGCGATTTTTCGTCGGTGATTTTTTGCCGGAAGGTATCCCGGCGGTATCCGGCTAGGTAATTATTCAATTACGGAACCGTATCGGTTTTGAAATCTAGGCCGGTTACGTTTCACAAGTTTCTTGTGGAAAATTTTCCTCGCACCGGTGAAACAACCGCGCAGCCTTCCGAGAAGGGTGCGAACTGATGGGTTACCTTGTGAAATAGACACGGTAGAGCATAGTTGAGTGTAGTTGAGCATAGCAGAGCTCAATGCTTAACACTAGCTGAATTCCGTTTATTTCTTCATTGTCCGATTTTGAGTTATATAGTTGAGTGTAGTTGAGCATAGCAGAGCTCAATGCTTAACACTAGCTGAATTCCGTTTATTTCTTCATTGTCCGATTTTGATAGTGAATAAAGAAAATTAATAAATTGGTTATAATTAAAGTCAATTATCGACATAACTTTGATTAACTCACATACAAGACGACCAAATGTCTTGCGCTTTCCAATGGTAATTACACACGCACACGAACAAAGTACTAAACCGCCGCATTTTATGCGACGAAATGAAAAGGAACTACCACCACCTTGGCAAACATCTTGCTACCATTATTGTTTCCCACACAGCTTTCTATTCCATTACCGGCTAGATAGGTTTCGCTACGCCAACGCAGCGGGCAAACAGCAGATGAATCGTGGAGCCTTTCGGATGGTAAATTCGATTAATTACTTAATGTACTTTTAAACCAACATCCATTCTCCCATCCCTCCACCGCGCTCTTTCATCACGTGCTTATGTACAATTCTCCAATTGTGCCGTGCCTGTAACCACATTGGAAGCTGAAATCATGGCGAACGGTAGCATTTGTGTACCTTCTGCAGGTTGTTTAATTAAGTTTACGGTCACGGATTGCTTACGCAGATTGCGACTGAGGTGATGTTAATGAAGAATGCGGCGAACTGAGGCGTTTTAGGGGTATTTTGGCAGGTGCAAACACTGTTGAGCTATGATGAATTGCTTGGCAAACTTGCTCCGAGTACGGATGTTAGCAAGTAAAGTTTGTGGAAATACCTTTTATCTAAGAGAAAATGTGCAACGGCTTATACGGTAGAGACAACGTTGTTCTCAACTTGACATCTAGTTTCACTACAATCGTTTCACAGACTTTTCCAGCTAAATTTGCCAAAATAAACTGTTGGATTCATATTCGAAAAAGATATGTTCTTTATAAAATTCTGAGCTCGATGCTCATCTGAATAAAAACGTGCTGAAAATTGTTTCATCTTTTCACAGCATCTCACAAGTAAGTAAAAACGAACGTTGGTGATTTGAATTATGGTTAGGGTACGAAAGAATCCACAGCGCTTTGGCCTAGCAGAATAGGTTATTCGCTTAATTGCATAGTTTTTGGAAGTTTCTACGCAAACAGGGCTGTTGACATGTCAATGCAAAGCATGATATCATGCAAATTGTTGAATAATTTTATTTTAACAATCCATACGATGTATTTAAAATGCGAAAAAATATTAAAAATGAACAAAAATCATTCACCGACTAAGTGCGAAGCAACTAGTACTGAATGTGGTGGGTTTCTTGGTCATCCTGAAAGACAAATGATCAACATCGTTCTATTGTACTTCATACATTACTAGTATTAAAAAGGAAAGGAACGGTACATCCCTTATTACTTTTAGATAATTTTATAACATTTTAGATTACATTTTCTAGAGATAAACTATAATCATTTGAATTCTCGAAACTTTTACGCTGTTTTCAGAAAAAGACCCGTACCAATCGTTTTGTTAAATTAATAGGAAATGTTTTGAAGTTGCAATAAAAAAAATCTGGTACGTTCACCCGAGTCCTTTCATTGAGCAACATATTCCTTGCAAGAAGATTAACTTATATCCTTCGACAGAACAGCATGCAAGATTATATCACTCCCCTCCCGACGGCAAGATATTGTGCCAAAGTCGTCAATAATCTCCGGATGCGACCTTCACTCATCACCCAGCAATATCGCCCGGGCCTACGTTTCGTGGATGTGATTTGATTTATGTTATACCGCCCCGGGTTCAACAACCCCAGGGCAGAAAACCTCTCGCGTGCAGCTAATCCATCCCCAAAACATCTTATGGCGTTTCATTGGTTCAGCATCGTAAGCTCCATTCCCTCTCTTTAAGAATAATTGAATTTCCTGTCCCCCGATGGTGCGGGTTTGCCGTTGGTTGTTTAGTATAGGTTATGTTTTCGTTCCCGTTTGAAAAGTTTGCCCTCCGAATAAGAAGAATAAGTCATTCTTCCCACTTCCTTCGGCTCGGGCTAAAGCGAAGAAATGATCATATGCCCTCGAGGAACCGGAGCCTAGCCGCTCCCGCACTCTCGCGATGTACGCCCAAGCCGAAACTTTTAAATCACAACCACGAAACTTTCCCGCCCATGTTTACACAGGACGGTACGCTGAACCCTCCACCTCGAAAAGAACGCAACCAACACAAATGTCAGCGGGCCTGTTAGTGCCCTCGGGGGAGGAATTGTTTCTCGAACGAACGGGACGGGACGGATAACCGTTGTGATGCTTGGTTTCAGTGATGAGCGTACCATTTTTGGGGCACCTAAACTCCAGACCATCATCCTTCAAAAGATTTCCACCGATCGCCACGGCTACATCCACGCCGAGGGCTGTTTGATGGCAAGCGAAACTCAAAAAGTGAAAACCAACCAACCAGCCAACCGATTCGGGATGGGGAAAGTTTTCGGGGCCGAATCTTTCTGCTTCTTGCTGCAGCAGAAGCAGAAACCCACGCGAAAGAAAAAAAAATCGAAATGTCACAAATCATTCATCCATGAAGTTTGCTGTGTGAGCCACAGCCAACGACAACGATCTAGCTGCTGATTTTTTGGCGGTCGGTAAAGATATGACGATTTCTTTCTGCGAGCGAATATGTCACAATCTATCAAGGCCGTCCGAGTTCGTGCCGCAGTCGGTTGAAGTCGGCTTTCTTATCATTCCAAGTTTTGCTTCTCTTTATGATGCTTTCTGCAATGCTGTGATGTCTATGATCAGCTACTTAGCAAACCGTTTCACTAGAGTTTCTCGTTTGATCGTGTAAAAAGTTCTTTCTGAGCTCGGATTCGATCGCTAACTTGATTTTTTAATGTACAAACATTAAATAATGTAATTTTTTAAACATAGATATTGAAACTGACGTTGGTTTTCGAGTATAACCTTAAAAAACTTGTTCTCCTTTTATTAAAGAAAGATAATCGAAACACAACAAAGCGAAGTGAATCTTTTATATTACATTGTTAAGTTTTTTATCATTTTATGGTGTAACATAAATGAATAACTAGTATGATAATTAAACTGAGACTGACAGTAAATGATGAAGTAAAAGATAACGTAAATTTTTCGATTTGCGATTAAACTTTCCAAAATATGTATTCTTATATGAAGTATTATTAACAAAAAAGGAAGGCTTTACATTAAACAAATGGTTTAAATTCTAGTATTTAAAATTCCCTAATTCTTTTCATTCGACTTTTCATTTGTTCAACGGATATTTTTTTATTAATTTGTTTGATATTTAACTAAGCTACGCTGAAATTGAATAACACGCGAGGAATGTTGGGGATAATTATTCCTAACAATGATTTATTTTTGTTGGTTCCGTATGCGTGTAGACAGGTGAGAAATTGAACTCCTCGTATTTTGATGTTTAATAACTTGGTATTTTTTATGGACATATTGTGAAATGTCAATGATGATCATAATTTCTTATGAATTTTCACTTTATCACTAGATTGACCTGAGCAAATAATCTTTCGCCATACGCTTGATGGAACCAGTTGAATATACTTCTTAATTGTTATTTTTTATTGTTAGTGTATAACCATCGTATAAAGTCATTTGGAGAGCAAAGATGTTTGAACTCATATATTTTAAAGAAAATCTGTTAACCACCTAACATTTGAAGTCAACTGACATGAATTTCTTTAATTAACATTCAGCT
>KB672602.1:3836037-3850553 GCA_000349145.1 Anopheles dirus | reverse complement strand
ATCATTGTGCAGTAAAATATTGATCATGACATTCATTGTGCGATAAACGCTCAAAGCAGCATGTCAAAATCATGTCCATCACGCTATGAACCATCAGCAGACGCTTTTGTTGTACTCAAAACAGAGAGGTAATCGATTTTTTCTGTGTGTGTGTGTGTGTGTGTGTGTGTGTGTGTGTGTGTGTGTGTGTGTGTGTGTGTGTGTGTGAGATTCTTCTCTATTTTGCCATGCTTCCGTTTCTAAATATATCGAACGCCTAAGGAACGGCTGAACGCGTGCTGTTAAAGCCACATTTGCTACACGCTCACTTCCACGTCCCAAAGGGCCAATCAATCTTCTATCGGCTTACATCCGATCGGGACCCACGCTCAGGCCCGGGCCTACGCACTTACACACCATCACTCCGGTCCATTTTTGGTCATTAAAGTCTCATTAAATCGTACGCGAGATAGCACGCGAGATTGCTCGGGGCGCCCGTTGACTCCGTCGCCACCAGTTCCGGTTGAATGACTGGAGAGAAACGGTGGAAAAAATCAACCATCTTGCAATAAACCGTCTCGCCGTGTGAGGGAAAAGAGCAACATTTCATCACGGCCCCGTTCGAGCTCGGGCGAGATTTTTACCTCACTTTGCTGTGCAAACATTTTTTCTCCTTTTGACAGGCGCCATATTCATCCAGCCACGTTCGCACCAAGTTCAGCGAGATGTGCGCCTTAGTAGGCAATCCCGATTCGGCTTAATATAGCGGTGCGAGGTTTTGTTCGTGAAAGTCAAGTGTATCTATCGCTCCCGGGCCAGTTCCTTCTCTTCCTTGCGGAAACTATCGAAAAACAATAACAGTCGATGCGATCGGAAAACATCACATTAGACTCCGTTTTGGTCTTCCTCTGCTGCTGAGCGAGGCAAGGCGTTTAATCCTTTCACAAGCAGAAAACAAAAACATCATTAAAGCAGCGGGTTTCGTTGCCATGAATAAAGAGTTTGTTCTCTGTTCTGGTGATGGAAAGGAGTGGTACGAATTCGTTTTTGATTGGAATTATTTCGGCGTTTCGTATCAAATATTTTTATGCCCGAGTTCTCGGAAGGTACAGTGACGTTCGTATCACAAATAAACTTTAATAGAGAAGCCATTAAAAAATAATCGGATGTTGTTACTTTCTTTAAAACATAAAAAAATTGCCTTAAAATATTGAACATGGCTGCAATTGAAGTTGAATATATCATATACGATGTTTAACGGAACCACACAGCAAAACCATGTAGAAAAAGAGTTGGTTTTTCTCAAAAAGCTACTCCTAATGAATATCTTCGAATAACTTAAAGACTTCAAATACTGAACATACATTATTGCACAATCATTTCCTCGACACCACAATCGCTTCCATGTCAAACGAGCATCAGAAAAGTTGTTTTTATAACCATGCATGGGAAACATATCATATTGCGTACGCAAAACACACATGATCCTATCCAATTCGAATTACATCCTCTTCTGTCGAAAGGAAAACATTTCGAATACAAACAAAAATTCAGAAACCGTAAGCTTTCCATACGCACACAAACGAAACGCGTCTTTCCAACTACAGAAAGAGAGAGAGAGAGAAAGAAAGAAAGAGAGAGAGAGAGAGAGAGAGAGATAGCCAGGCTCGGGAGTACACCCACCGAACGTGTTCAATATTAATGCTGTCAATTCTTCAAAACGGTAAAAATACGAGCGCCCGGCGCCGGTGTGCAGATGTGGGTCGTAAAACCGCAACGGTGCGGTGCTGCCAAGATGATTGCTTTTCCATTCCTCCGCTGCGACTCCGCTGGGACGAGTCCTGGGAGTGGAATTAATCAGTGATTATATTTTGATGTGCTTGTAACGATGTTTTGATCGAGATCGAGTGGGTGGAGATGAGGCGTTTGGCTAGATGAGGCAAATCGGAGGGTGAAATGAAATTAATGCAAATACGTGGACGTGACGGTGGATTTGTAGTGCTGTAACGATTGTACCGGTACCCTCGCTTTCTGAAGAGCTGGAGCATGCTGAAGAGAAATGTTTAGATTTTAACTACTGTTTGCTTGATAGGGTAAGCTTCAAGAGTACACTGTGTGTACTTTTTAGCATTTTAAACATTTCATAGTGTAACTGTATGCAAACTGTATGAGTATTTAGAAGACAAACTACAAATCTGAGAACTCAAAGATACTGTAACGCTGCCATTTTTGCCAGTTATCAACGAAACTATTGCTTACATTGATTGGTCAGGATTGTTTTGGTTCATAGAGTTAGTATGTTGATTGATTGGTCAGGATTGTTTTGGTTCATAGAGTTAGTATGTAATTATACTAAATACTTCTCTTACTTATCAGACGCTTTGTTGAACTGTGAGTGAGTCAGAAAGAGCAAAAGAGAAAGAGAAAGAGAGCGAGATAGAGAGAAAGTGTACTGCTGCAGAAGCAATCGCTCGTGCACCGTTGGCTTGATGATCACTTCTTGGTATTGACGGTCCAGTAGGGTGGTCCTCCAATTGAGATTTGAACCTACAACTTAAGATGTGTAACTATGCGTGTATTGTGCTATACGACTTCAATATAATGTATATATCATATATACAATGTTCAAGCAATCGCATACCAATGCAATAACAATTCTTTTCCAGTTAGAAATATTTGTAAAACAATCTTATAATTAGCGATATTTTTCGATAGTCTTCGAAGTGTACAATACAAACGAGAAACCGTTTTGTAATATAGGTTCTTGTTTGGTAACCTACGTTGGAAACTAGAACTTTTGAAAATCTCGCTATTTTGAAATACAACTAAAGTTGTCGTATCTATCATCTCAATGTATTCAACGTCATGTCCACTTTTCGCATCTGGGTTTCTGTCTTGCTTTGCCGTGCAACAACTAATTGCTCCATTGTCCTCCATGCCTGTGACATGTTCAATGACAGCATGTACATGCGATGTGCCAGTTCTCCTTGGCAAGACATTTCCTTTCTAAATCCAAACCGACTAACATTGCTATGCCTCTGAGCAGCCTTTTCTAGGACGATACCAATAGCAACTATTCAACACAATAGGGGTAGCCTTGGAGGCTTACACAAGTGCGAGACAGCTTAACATCGTGCATGCTTGCATTCAGGAGACACAATATCCATTTTTGCTCGCTCAGTTTTGCTTCCATCAAAGCCGCTATTGTCTCTACAGATTGTTAGATATCTGTACAGATTTGGGATGATATATGAAGGTATTGGGTCGTCCAACAAATGTTTCAACTTTTCCTTATGCAAACCACATCGGAATTGTATTTTGCAAATCGCTTGTGGGATAGTTTCTTTGGACGTCAAGTGAATTGTAAAATTGCCATTTTGGTACAAATCCGTCTCCTCCGGCAAGAAGAGGCCACTTTTAAGCTCTTCTACGCTGGATACTGTAGTGACCACGAATAGTGAACTCTTCTGCAAAACCATTTGCCAACCCAAACGCCTTCCATCTGTCAACGGACGCGGTGTGGCATTTGTCGAGTCTTGCGGTGATCGCTTCCGAAGTGCGTCGCATACCGAACTGTATTTCGCCTACCGAAACGTACACGAGCCCCTCTGCCTAGCCTCCGAACAAATGGTGATAAATGTCCGCTCGTCTGTCATCACGGTGTGCTGCAGGCGATGCCGTTGTGTCTACCCCAGTGACAATCGTTATCGTCAGATGATGCCAGCTCGCCATACCAGCACTACGCACTGCACAGAATAAGCAATTTTCGAATTTACTGTTTTCTGGTTCGCGCGTTCGTGCATCGAGTCCCTCCCCAGCGCTCTTTGACCTCGAAATGTCCCGATGCGAACACGTCGCTGCAACTGGGTGCCGCTGGGTGCCATCTGGTTTGACCGGAAACCGGCGTGAGATGCGAGCCACACACTCCACCCTAACCTTGTTAACTGCGCTAAACCAACGCCCACGTCCCACGACAAAGCGAAACATTGGCATTGCGATTTCCGGATGGTGCTGCATTCGGGTGCTTCCGGCACAACAAACTGCCAACGTAGCAACGCTTGCGGACATTCCGATCGCTTTTCGCATTATGCAGTGACCGAATAGGCCTTGCTCGCTGCGCGCTGCCCCGCGTTTGGGTGGCCCTTTATGGGGTGGCCACTCATGCTGGGGTTCGGGTTTGGGAAATAGGTCACACGCAGTATGGAGGCTAGCCGTTGGCTGTGTTTTGGCCACCGTCGAGGCTGCTGCAATTGCTGAGCGGTGGTGCGCAATGCCGATCTTAAATGTGGCGTGAATGCTATCTTCGGCAGCTGCTTTTCGGGATGCTGCAATTCGGGATGATGTATACTACGCTGTTGGTTTAAAGTGTCTGAGCGCTCATTTTGGATATTGTGCCGGTTAGAAAAGGGTGATGGGTGTTTTGTTTGCATATTTTATGTTTTGGTTCTAGCCATCAACAGCAGATGGTATTTAAACCGTAGGGAAATTGTTTCAAAACGACTGAAAAGAAATGTGCAAACGTTATTTGCTTTCAAAAAGTAATCAACATCATTGATAAGAAGAAATACTCATGAAATACTACGAACTATATATAATCTGCTAATTTTAGAATTCTAATGGAATTTTTATTATTCTGATAATAGTGAAACAGACAAATGAACTTTTTATTTTACAGATAATTCCCTAGTTCTTATTCCGATGGAAAATGACGGAGAGAAGAAGAAAGATAGGACTCAAGGAAGTGAAAGGGAGGATAGGATATAAACGGCAAATACATTGACTTGTCTAGGGACGATTGGCAAGAAATACACGGGAGCACAAGGCACGAGAGCAAGGAAAAACAGAAATAAGGAGAATGGGAACAATGAAAAGCCCAGCGTTCACCTTGCAACAAATCCGAAGCAGCTGTTCTCGTTTCAAAGTCCAGATAAGCGAGAAGCAAGGTTCCAAAGGATGCAGGCATGTTCAAGCATAACACAAATAAAGCAGCAACAAAGTGAGCGAAGACCAATAGGGCCCGAGATACTGGGAGCGAGTCTGCGGATTAGTGCTAGTTTCTTGGTAGCTTTACCTATAATTGGATCGATATGAACAACGAACATTGAAGGTGACTTTGGCATCAAAGGTTACTGCCTGATCGCGGATGACAAGAACCAGATAGAGCAGGGTGGATATGACCATACAGGTGTGGATCTATAGATTGCGAGAACTATGCCATGCTTTTCCCCCTACTCAATGGCACTAATAGCAAGAGAGAGAGAAAAAAAATAAAAAAGGAAGAGAAAGATAGAGAGAGTATGGATTTAACTCTTCCGAAAGTATTAGGAATTGTATTTTCAGCAACGAATCCGTGCGATATATGTTTTAGCTCATTGAGCAAATAATACGCTTTGATGTTTCCTAGAAATAATATGCTGAATTGATACTGACTATCAAAATCAAGCTACGATGAGTTTTTAGAAAGTTATATTATTGTATCAAATCATCTGTAAATAGTCTTGTGCATGTTGCAGCATACTTGCAAACACCACGAACGCTTTTATCCTTTCAGCACACCTTCCAGCATTTCGACCTGCCAGACAAACCAGATCTGGCATCGTCTGCATTAATCATCTTGCACACTTCCACCCACCAACACAAACATGCACACACAAAGTTCACTCAAATCTGCACAATAATCGAAGACAATGCGAGCGTTTGCCGTTGCCCTTCCCTTAGCATTCGGGCACGTTGCCAACTCAAACAAATGAACCGGATGATCACCAAGCCGCGCTTGACCAGCAGAAAGGGGCCCCTACGAAGTGGCTCTACCGAACGTCACGACGTCCGGAGGAGTCGCTGGCTTAAGTTAAAATGGTCGGGAATAGCTAAGCTGCATAAGCTAGCGCACTGCAATAGTGAAGCGTCGGATTATAGAGGCAGCTAGGTGGAGCAGGTTGGTGCGCGCATTTGCATAAAATCGATAAATCGTGCTTGAAGCTGTCTCCTGCCGTCCAGGAGTTTTGTTTATACCAGGAGGGCGGGTCAGTTTTGGATGTTTGGGATAAAAGAGGAGCTGAAGTTCATTAGAAGTGTTTGTTTCAGGTATAAAAAACTAATATAAAGTTTAGCAAATATGGGATAGTTTAAGTTCAACGTGAGCCATCTCAATATCAATTGTCATACAAAATCTAAGTTTATCTCATGGATATAATGGCATATTATCAATGGCATTTTTTATACGAGAAATTTAAAGGCATATTGTTCTATACAGCAAAACAATGCGATTGGCAAGCATTTTTTTAACATTACTTGAGCTCAAAAAAATGGTTATTTAGAAGTTTGATTAATGTGCGCTCTGAAAGAATGAAGCGATTTGATCTTACACCAATATTTTCAATTTCAAGGTTATGTCGAGCAAAACATAATTTGCACCAATTAAACCAGTTATTCGTTCCACATATGGAGTATCATAAACCTTTTGTTTCCCTGCACACCAAATAATCTTTAAAGCTCTTTATATTAATCTACCCGGTGTCAACACCAGACACTGTATCCAACGTGTCATCCACATATCACCTCGTTCGTCCGAAGCCAGAGCGCTGGAGTCCACCGGCGTAGCTATTTCGGGTATCTTTTGAATGATTTTATTCCCTCTCTTGGCATTTATCCTACTCGAGCGTGAGAAAAACACTTCTCTGCCGATACTTGACGCTTTTTGCCCTTCTTCTAGCGTCTGAAAAGACAATGCGCCTGACCGCTGTTCAGTGGTGGGCGACCATAAGTGTCCGCATTTTATCCTCACTTTGGGAAACATAAGAGCTTCATAAGCTCGATACATTTATCATACCGTCATGCGGCAGACCTCCGGGCGGCGCCATCCGTGAAACCATGCGGGAAGCAACACTTGGAGCTGATATCTCTGCTGCATATTTCTCTTGAGAGCGTTTGCATCTGTGTACAGTTCTTTTCGTATAAAGTTAAGCTGATTCTTCTGTTTAAGGTTCCTAAAATCAATACGGTCTCTGGGAAGCATATCAAAGAAAGCAAAGAAAGTAGACGGGGGAAATTCTTCGAAAGTGGAGCTTGCTTTCAAGCCACAGCTTTCATCCATTTCCCCCTGATGGCGACAAGCAATAAAATTTTGATCCGACCCAATTTTGCACCATTCGTAAGTTGTGTCACCACAAGTCACAGGCGGTGAAGGCTGAGGGTCAACATTTATCGTCCGACGGAGCGAGAAATGGTATGAGACACATTTTCTTTACGTCGAGCATACCAGAACTCAGCAGAAGTATTTCTGGACTGGCCTTTCCGTTTGGTGAGTGACCGAGTATGCAAAATAGGCACGAACTAGCCTCACGAACCGAAGTGAAATGGGCATGGGAAAGCAAGCGAACCACTTCGTAAGCAATTTTCATTATGCATTATTAATATTTCCGACATTCGGTGCATGCGTCGCTGAATGGTTAGAATGGCCGAACAGAGGCCTTCTTATTCAGAGCTTAATCATTCTAAATGTGATCGTGCTTAAGCTAGCCAAGAGTGTCATGTTCAATTCAATCATGTGAAAATTTATGCACTCCAAACAGAATATGTTCAGTGAAATATATATGGCAGAATAGTAACATGGGCGTAAACAATGCTTCTAGAAGTTGTTACAAATCATTCGGAAGCCATTCGACCGTGATATACCTTTGAACATCCCACACACACACACACACACAATGCTGAACAAACATCAGTCATTTCTTCGAATTCAATCTTTCCAAACATGCCGAAAGTGGAACCTAGAATGATTTATGCAGCTCTGTTTAAAATATGCATACAAACAAACTGGCTTTCGGGCATGGAATCCCGGTTGGCGCGAATAGAATGTAAACACACGTGCAGGAAAAACGCACACACGCGAACCATTGTGATGACCAATTTTCCGAATTCGCTTTAGTGTTTATTTTCAACCGGCAAACCCCGACGAGTCAACCCCTATGTCACTGTCGCGGGATTGCGGGAGTGAATTTATTTGAACAAATATTCTGTTGCGCTACGGGGCAGCAGCGAAGCTCGCGAATATGTCTTCCCGTTGGCGTTATTCATTATTGATGAGCTTATCGACTGTGAAATGGTTGCGGAGTGCGTTTGGAAAAGAATGTTCGATTGCTGTGTCTGTCACTAGGAAGATAAATGAAGGTATTTCTTTTAAAGGCTGTATGTCCTTTTGTTTTGTGGGTTTATGTACTACACACATTTGAAAGCGTGCATACAATATAGATAGAGAGATTCGATTTGTATGTTATGTTACTGAAAAGTTAAGTAAATGTCGCGTTGGGTACGGTTTATTGGTAAAAATATCATATCATTTCGCATCTAAAGTAAAATGGAGGCGCCTGGTCAGCTATAAGCGGAACAATTGGTGAGCAATTTGAGTACTAAACAAATCAATCCATTTTTTAGGGAAATAACTGGTGTGAAGCAGCGATAATTTAGACGAAACAATCTTCATTTACTAGATGCAAAACGCAATAAATGTATTTTTAAACATCTAGGAGCAGTGTCTGTAGTCGTGCTGGTTTTATAAGAATGTTAACGAAGGTAATCAAATTTAAAATTTGAATTGATGATAATAAACACAGGAACTTATTAATTAATACTTTTTACAAATAATGTACGCATATCGACTGAAGCTTTACCATCATCATGCATGCATCATCATTAAGTATATTTGAAGTGGTCATAACTTCAACTTGTTTTTCAAAACCCGAAGCACACATAGCATCATCTTCATAATGATTTCACGAATCTTAAATGAATATAGAATAAAACACCATAATGAGTACCATTATTTTTCAATTCAAAGTTTGTTTATGTATACATTACTCAATTGTTTTCTAATTTAGAAACTTGCAATGGAGGCGCCCTGTACCTCATGCAATGGAGACGCCTGGCTGTTCATGAAATTTTAATTTGTGTTTTATGTCATTTCTGTGGAGAATATAATGAAGTTGCGTGAAAGTCGTGAAGCATCGTGATGAAAGAACGATATTAAAAGAGAGAATTCGACAGAGAAGAAATATAAGCGAATTATAGGCATTAGGGCAGTTTAGTAGCAGTCGGTAAGCCACGAGTATCGGTTGTACAATCGATAATCACTGAAGTTGTTTAGATTAAGGTCTATTTTCCTACATTTATGTATCGAATACTAATAATTCTATGAGCTTTTTCAAAGTCCACAGCCCATGGTGAAAAAAAGAAAAAGTCTTGCTTCCCTGCAGCAGTGGGATAGAGGTCACATAATATAATCCGCTTTTCGAATCACAACGGCACGTGATGCGTTCGTTCAACTTTACTTGAACGGCACGCTTCCCCGTTGGGCATTCAACAGAACCGCATCGAGTCGGCGCTTGTAGCCGATCGAAAGGTTTACGACCCTTTTTACAATTAAACCGATTTATCACGTTCAAGATTACCAGTCCGGCAGCGTTACCCGGTGGTCCCGTTGGCAGGGTAGTACGGAACACTGTCATACTTCAAAATACTACCCGATCCTCCTCGGTTTACCTCGTACCTTACCTACAATATTGCACGCTTTACAGCGCCATCGTTTCACAGAAACCGGGAGCGGATGAAATAATGCCGAATGGAAAAGGGTTCCTTTTACAAGTGGCAACGTCCAGTGGCCTGGCGCAATGATGATAAGTGTTCGTTGCGTCACCTCTGAACCGTGCCCACAAAACAGGATCAATTTACCACCGATGAGTGTCCGCGGTCCACGGTGGCCGCGAGCTTTGACCAGGCTGTGTAATAAACGCTTTGATTGCACCTTCCGCGTTCGCGGACAACGACAGCACACCGTTATTCACGTTCATCCTCACCGGGTGGAATGGTAGGGAACAATGAGATTTATAAAAAAACCTCATGCTCGAACTGCCTCATGACACTCAACGGTCACGATTGCCGAACCCAAAACAGCTAACCTGAAAGTTCCTACCGTGCGCCACCGGGCACAATCACCTTTTTACGAACTGACCCCGAACCACCCGAACGGCACGGGCCAATCTTACGCTCTGCGCTCACACTCAACGCTCTTTGGCCCCGCGGGGCACGATACAGCGTGGACGAAGCTTGAAGCTGATGAAATCGGAATTAGTGATGCTTTCAGCCCGTTGCTTCGGCTCGAGCGTTTCGATCGAGACGTTGCGAAAGCAGCAAACCGTACAAACCACCTCAATGACCGTCCGGTGCGAGTACAAACTGATTGCATTTGTTTTGTTATTCAAATTGACTGTGTATGTGTGTTTGTGTGTGAAGAGCGGGACGTGATTACGAATGGAGATGCTACAGAGCGGAATGAAACCGTAAATAAGCAACATCAACCTGCTCGCGCTTGTTGTTGTAGAAATCAGCAATCATTACCAAGCGTTGTTTTGTCTCAGTGAAGGTAGATTTGGTCGTTCGGATTAATTATGTTGATGGGATTGAGTTTTTTAGCAGTTTAATTAAGATTAAACTGCACATTTTAACAGCTAGATCAGGACAATATGAATTGATATGTGGAAAAGGGAGGTCGCTGCTGCAAACCGCTTTTTGCGTAATGTTGCAAATAAGAATCGAATGAACACGAGACGGATGCGTGAGCCACCGCGTAAATTGCAGCAACATACAGCAACGCAAATTGATGCAGCAACTTGCTTTTTACAGTGAGCAGCAGGTTATGTTACAAAATAGATTCTACTGAACTTACGTGCATTATAATGCATTTCAATATTCGTTTCACAGCTATGCAATATAAGTCTTTATTGGTTCTAGCAGTTATATTTGTAATGTTGCTGTCGTATTATATGCATATCGTACTTAATAACCTTCGAATTGCTGCCAAAGATATCGTACTGAAACAAAAGTTATAAACATAAACATAAAAATTGTCCACAGTTCGAGTATCGCTGTATTCGATTTGTTTACGTATTCCTCCAGGTCAGTACCAGGCTAAATGAGGTTATGTGTTAGGAATAGCTTCACTTAAATTCTTATTTAACAATATTGTAACAGGTTTGCAAAATAATGGGAGGGAAAGATGAAGTTATCTTTTTATTTTTGGAGATTTTATTGAATGTCAAAAACTGGTCTGTAGAGGAAAATATCGAGAAAACACTGTTTTGGAAAACTAAATGGTGAAAAGCTTGAATTTGATTATCAGTGTCATATGTGTAGAATACAAATAATAGAAAAACAATTCCATAAAAAATATAATTCAATACTACATCTTTAATTTTAAACTCGATTTAATTGTAAATGAAAGTATTGTATACATCTGAAAGTGGGGGGGGAGGGGGCAAAATACAGCTTATTGGGCGACATGAAAAAATAAAGCTTATTGGGCGACAACAATAAGCTTTATTTTGCCATGGAAAAGAAATCCAAAACACTTATTCACTGCACGTTCATTGGTCTCACTACCACAACATTGTAGCGCAACGATGCAAATACAGAACGTTCAGAAACCGTTAATAGCATATGTTGCCCATCCGAAACCAGCGTAACGCTAACAAAAGATTGAAACAATGACCACCATATTGCAGCCAGCCACCGTAACGAACGGCACAAAACTATTACACGAGCCTGCAACGCTACAACACGCTGTTACTGCGGCGTATAAAATATGCGCTATAAATTTGGGCTTTTCTATTGTCTACAACCTCTCACAAAACAAACAAAGTCAAGCAAACATAGCAATTTGCTTCTTTTATTCCACGCACCTACCAGCCGAACATTTACACCATCGCTGTCCCGACTATTATCATCGTTGGCAATGCATACAAATTGAAGAGCTAGAGAGCAAACGCCGAACAAAAACAAATGCTAAAAATAAAACGTGCGCGAGCGAGCATTTGTAGCTTTACCCTTACAAGACCATCGCTGCTGCCACAAATATGACATAAAAAACGACAAATAAAGATCGGACCGAAGAAAACCACACCCAAATCGAGCGACATGCGAAAAACAAAGACGCCGTTCGGAGCGGTTGCTCTACATAAATTAGACTTAGCTGTCATTTGCGTGGCTGGCCGGTTCGGTAAGGCCCATAAAATCTAATTAAATTAATCGCCCCAGCGGGTGATCCTGGCAGTAGCAAATTTAGGCCAACACGCGCCGAACCGCGATGCTCTGTGGCAAACAACAAAAAGTGCATTCGTTGCGAACCGGATGTCGAACCGTTCTGAGGAAAGGTCATCTGAAAACGTTCGTTTTTTTGCCCGTCGCTCGTTACGGCCGAGTTGAGTATTTAAATTTAATTTCCCATATCAATTTGATATTTTGAGGAAAACAGTTTTTTATGCATGAATATCAGAAAAAACTCTTACTGATTGAATGATGAAAGTACCGAGAAAGTTTATCGCAAATGGTAATTTCTCGAGCCCAGCAAATGTGGTAGCAAATGGTCGCTCTTTTTTCTATAAAATCGTTCTGTATTCATACAACAGATGGTTGCAATAAAAAAGAGTTTCAAAACCTTATAAGAAGCACTTGTTCCATTATAGAATCAACAATGGAACGCAATATAAATTCAATGCTAAAAATAACATTACAATACGAATCAAACAAACTAATGAAAATTAGACTTCATAGAAGAAGTTTAATGCATGAATCTCAATTATAAGATCAAGCCAAATTCCAGCACTGCTAGATAGTAAAAAAAAGCTTCTTTTGCAATTCAAATTTATTCAAATCTAAAACCCAGAAGACAACACGGAACAGAAAATATATTTTACTACAGAAAAAAACCTGCCCAATGTTGTGTACAGCCACTGTCAAAAACTTTTCGCTCCAGTACACCTACCGTCAAACTCAAGCAGCCTTTTCTCAAAACCACGAAGTGAAGCAACTTACGTAAAAAAAAAACTTCCCAAGCATTAATTTTCATTTCCAGAATCATTCGTCTTGCGTAAAACGTTGACCACACCGCAATAGGCGGAAAACAAAACCCTGTGATGCCCACACACACACACACACACACACACACACACACACACACAAAACACGAGTCCCATTTCATCACGACCTGCAACGATGATGGAAAACTTTTGTCCCCACCACCGCGGCAGAAGGTTTAATTAAGTTTGCCCACTTTGTAATGGGTTTTGTGCGGGAGGAGATGGTTCGTTTTTTTTTGCGCTGTCGAGAAACAAAATTAAGTCGAGTCTCGGGCTTAATCAACGAGCAGCGGGGAAGCAGTAAGCGCCACCAGGAGCGGTTTCATCTTCGCGGCTGCCGTGTCGTGCGATCGTTAAAATCGCGTCATGAACAATCGGTTGGATTAAGCGCGTATCTCCTCCGATCGTGTCTGGCAACATGCAAAACGCACCTCGGAGCTGATTAAAGCCCGTGCAGCTGCTCAATTGCCGATCCGGTTTGTGAGCTGCCACACAAAGGAACGCTTTCGAATGGTACGAAACGTATCGCAGAAACGAGTAAATTTGATTCGGTTCGAACAAGGATGAAGCGATCAGCCCGCTGCGAGACCAGATGCATTTTTAACAAGGCGTGCAGCTGTGAGCTATAACACTTTTTTATTCATCACTCGCTTCCACCACTCAAACAGACGACCAACGCAGCCTCGGCTCCATCTCGGCCCCATCTCGGCCCCCAAAACAAGCTCGCGAAAACCCTTTGCCCGAATCTGCGAGTGATTTTTGCAGCAAATGAGACTATCAAACGAATGCCGTAATTATCTTCACCCACAAAAGGCAGCTGCAGCTGCGTGAAGTGAACGTTTCGAAACCGCAGTCGTTTAATCGATCAACGGATCATTGCGTGAACCGGGTGGTTGGGAAATCGGCTTCGTCCATAAAATTTGGGGCTCGTTTATTGTTGATTTTACGCGAAACTCATTTGGGATAAATGGTTCAATTGATTGGTTGGGCGTTTTCGGCGATTTTGGGACTATTAGGGAGAATGACCAACAAATGCGCGCATCAGTGGCAGATGGATAGATCGTTTATTATCCGATTTGAGGGTACTGTACCTATACACATTGAGCCAATTGAAGTGTGCGCCTAACAGTATGCAATCGCACGTGACATATGAGTCTTTTAGGCAGCGAAATAAGTCCAATACAATACCGAATGTTCTAGTGGGGGCCGATTTATTGCCAACTGTTGTTTAAAGGAAGCTTTTAAATAGCATGTTGGGCATGTTTTCCTCACCACTGTGACACTTTCTGTTTTGCTATTAACATCAATTCATTTCAAAGTCCCACTTGTGTACGGAATGTTTAAAAAAAGGGACAGAGTTTGTTTGGTTTTTAATCGGCTCTGAACATTTTATCAAATTGGTTTGGATACTTTATAAAGTAAGCAAGCTGAGCCGGATAACGCGACTTTACGAATAAACGAAAAAAACAAATAAAAAATACGTTTTTAATATTCAATAGATTTTGCCAAACCAACCGTAAAATAAATTATACTAAAGTTGAGGAAGTATCAGCACCAGCAACTGAACATTTTCAACAAATTGTTTTGAAATATCAAAGAGTTTTCATGTACTTGGTTAAATTGATAAGT
>KB672602.1:3821941-3836027 GCA_000349145.1 Anopheles dirus | reverse complement strand
CATTTCAAAGTCCCACTTGTGTACGGAATGTTTAAAAAAAAGGGACAGAGTTTGTTTGGTTTTTAATCGGCTCTGAACATTTTATCAAATTGGTTCGGATACTTTATAAAGTAAGCAAGCTGAGCCGGATAACGCGACTTTACGAATAAACGAAAAAAACAAATAAAAAATACGTTTTTAATATTCAATAGATTTTGCCAAACCAACCGTAAAATAAATTATACTAAAGTTGAGGAAGTATCAGCACCAGCAACTGAACATTTTCAACAAATTGTTTTGAAATATCAAAGAGTTTTCATGTACTTGGTTAAATTGATAAGTGTGCCCTAAAACATGAGAAATATATTGATGTTATCACATCTAATAACATCAATATATTTCTCATGTTTTTGGGCACACTGCTGCTTTGTTATCTAACTACGCAACCCATTTTTTGCTGAACACTGTCAAACCTGATTCGTGTTGAAATTTTTAAACAGAATGCGAACACGCGGAACGCATTTGGTTCGTGGAATATTTATTGAATAAAACAAAACTGCACATGTGTTGCTTGTTCTGTGCAAATGAAACCAAAAGAACGATAAACTGTTAGTGAATCGTAAGCAGAGTGTAGCTCGTACTCATTGTGGCGTTAACATTGGAAAAGCTGTAAATGTTGCTTATAGGCTTGCTACTCTTCCTGAAATGCGATCTTTTCACGATCATTGTACTCCTCTTTTAAGGCTCGCTTTATTCGTGTCAACTGCAACGGGTTACTATTCACTATACACCATCATAATAATTTTCATACATTTTCCAAAAGGCGATTACGTTAAATTGATACCCCTGATTGCTCCAAAGTAAGCCTCAATCTTTTGTTTCCACATGTCGATTCTAGTTTAATTCATGTAGCGCGAATGCAAATATATGTTCGCGCTCGCTCGTGAGGCTACAATAAATTGACCGAAATGATTCCCGCGAAACCATCGCCCATTTACGAACCGGCGCGTGCAATCACCCACGAAAAACCACACCACCTTCCCGCATGCAATCACAAATTAACCAGGCAGTGCACGGAACGCCGTGCCTGCGAGATACGTATGTGTAGCAGCGCGAAACATGGGGCAAACGCGGGAGCAAACTCATTCGCCAGTATTGCACCATTGGCTGTATGATATCATCAACATACGCTTCCCTAACAAACCTCGCATGCAGGCCGGCAAAGGGAGGGAAGTTTAAGCTAGATTTATATAGTTCCGCGGTCACCCGAAAAGAGTAACAAATGACTCTAGTGGATTTCAATATTGATTGTACGAGAGTTTTTGCGAGTGTGTGTGTGTGTGTGTTTTTTTCTGTTCTGGCGAACTGAAAGCACTGTTCTCGGTGTTTTAAAATTGCACCCCAGTGGTAACGAATGCATTTTGGATAGGTAATAATTAAAGTTGATCTAGATTGGTGCCATGCTGGCGCCATTTGGCGCAGCAGCAAAAGTTTACGGCACAGGTTTCGCGGTCATGAGTGTTTGTCGAGCCAGGATTCAAGCGTAAATGTTAACGAGCTTTTAAAATTTGGAGGATTTTAGTTTTTCCACACAATTTCAATATTTCTGCTAGTTCAAAATTCGCTTAAATGGAAGAAACAGTAATGAATTTGCTTAACGCAACAATAGTCATTTTATTTTTTGAAGAGTTCGACTACGAGATATTTACTACACACTGCTTATTTCAATAAAAGATATTGCAAAAAAGAGTAGAAAACATGTGGGGAGCACATAATATATAGTAATATATATATTTCTCATAAAAGAAGACAAACCTTCAACTACGCCATCTACCCATTACAAACAGACCCTCCCGTGTCACCTCTGTTCATGTGAACGATCTAAATTGACTTGACACGATTGGGGTTTGATGATTGCAACAAGTTTGGAACGAAAGTATCAATCCATTATTGTGCTTATTATTCCAAATCATAACCATCGCTGAAAAACGCACACAAAACTCACCATAAATTCAATCCTAATAAAAAATTATCCGAAGAGACATAAAAATACGCCCAACTCAACGGTGTGCAATCAAACGGAGAGTAAAACAGCAAATAAAAGCCCATCACTATCCCCATATCAAAACAACCAAGCCTGCTCAACGAATTACGCCTCCAAAGATCGTCGAAAGGTTGTGCAGCTGACAGGCGACATAATTTTACAACATCAAAACGACGGCTCAACCGAAACCGTAGCGCTCCGGCCAACATCGCTCCGAGGCGGCCGGGAAAACCCCGAAAGACTCGTGGAGCTGTGCGCGGGTGTGCAATCAAAGTTTGCTCCGCTCGCAGCGAACCGCGAGAAGCATCCGAACTTTAGACTCGGACTCGGCGTTCCCGGCGACCCGGATCACCGGTGCTACTAAACACATCGTTTCCGCGGCCGCCTCGTCCGAGGCAGCTGGCGTTAAGTTTTGCGGCAAACCAATTATCAGAGTATTTACCACTATTTCAAGCGAAAAAGAGCTACGCCCGCGGTTGGGCTCACCGCGTTGGCGGCGGGTGGTTTGTCCGCAGAGTCGTGGCCATCAACGCAGCGTGCCGGATAATTGCAAAAGTTTCTTCACTTCAAACGTACCAGCCTCCCGGTGCCCTGGTTCTGGTCCTAATCTCGGTTTCGGCCGACGCCTGTCTTGTGGGCTGCGGCTCGCAGTGGACGGTGGACCTCGGGATTGACGTTTATCTTGCGGCGTGGGAGTTGGCTGCGCTGGGTATTGCACACTTCGTTTATGTGCGCCATCAGAACCGTTCTCGGCTTTGTTGTTTATTTTGTGGGCTGGAAGAAATTTGTGCGCTGTACAAAAATCCAGCCTATTTATCACGATAACTGCCACCGATGCCAGCTGTGCCTCAAGGCTGGAGGGAATCGAAGCGCACGACTTGTTTGCTATTTCTGTAATTGAAGAAGATCTAATCTTACGAAAATCTCTAAATCTCTTTTATAATTTCAAAACAACCGAATTGGAACACACCAGATTTGCCTTAATTTAAATTTTATATTTAAATGTTAACACAGTATTCGTAAGTGCTCATTACACGTTAAACTAAACAACACTTTACAAATCATTCATGAAAAACTTGAATACATTACAGAAATTTGAATAATCTAATTGATTAAGTGTCAATCTTTTTTCACCATTTTGTTGGCTTCAATATGTTCTACTTAGCATTCAAGAGTAGCTCAGAAACTTTACATACAAGTATAGACGCCCTCTTATACAGTCCACAACATTTCTAAACGACAATGGTAAACTCTTTTTTTTTGCATCTGAATAATAAAGTAAATGAAATGAAATTATGTGAGTTATGGGATCTTGGAGTAGCTATCTTCTTCTTCTTTCTTGATACAACAACAAGAACTAGGTCTAGGCCTACCATTTCGGGCATTTTTGAGTTGGTAATACCCATAGCTTGCTGGGATAGCTTATGGTCCAGTTGAGATTCGAACTCACAAGCCTGTGTTGCGCTTATGCATATATTTTTGCCTTTAGTTTTCTTTTTTTATTATTAGTTTGCCAATTATACTTTATTATTTAAAAATAAATATAACTCTCAACAATGTCATAGTAAGTCATTTTGTTTAGCCTGATAGAATATCCAAAAATTTTAAAATTGGAAAACAAAGAGAAAATATGATAATAAACTTGTTTAACATTCATTCTATTCTAGTCAAAATCTTACGCTAAAGTTACCAACATTCTGCAATACATAACAAATGGTCCCCTATAAATGGTTTCCCTATAAAAAATATGAATTAAACATTTTAAACAGTTCTCTCCAATTTCAGGCATCCTATCATCTAGTTAAGTTACGCATGAGCATGAACACAAACCGTGCCTGCCGCCAGTGACATTCGTAAACCATGCCAGCAGCCAAGTATAAAGATCTCAGACTCTAAGTGAAGTGGTACGAAATTAAGGGCACCGTGCGACGAAATCAACTCGTGCTGTTAGCGTTGTCCCCGTAAAACACAAACAACCAGTGAAAAGTATACGTCCGTATATTGCAAACGGAGCGAAGTGGCCAGTGTGAACCCCGAGTGCACCGAAGGGAGGCAAGCAGGCAAGGTTGGTCAGCGTGGCGGACTACGACGAACTCAGCTCGTTTCCACCAGAACTACTCGGTGCATACGAGAACAGCACCGAGCTCGAATGTCTGCTGCGGGCGCATCAGGATGCACAGTCCGAGGTAGGTTCTCTTCTTGCGACTCAGGATGCATGTGCCGTTTCCTCTTGTGCTAACAATGTTATTGCATCTAAATGAATCGATCGACGTACCCTTAACATTCGCTTTGGATCATTTTCAGTTTGTTTTTCTTCATTTTTGTTTGAGCTCGTATAAGCACTGCAACAGGAACGTACAACTCACTAACTCACGCCGCTCCCAAATATCTGTTCCCCAGACGCTGTTCGATGGATGTCCGGTGGACTTTGACCGGGTCCTGTGCTGGCCGAAAACGGACGCCGGTACCTGGGCAGTGCTTCCATGCTTCGAGGAGTTCAAAGGCGTGCATTACGATGTGACACGTAAGTAAAGCCAGTCACCACCAGCCTCGTGTCGACTATGCCGGATCCGTTGAATGCTCTCAAAGCAACTCTCGCAAGAATGTTGTACCCATACTACGTACGCCTTCTGAACCACCTTGGTTCCAGTGCATGAAACCTGATCTCAAACGATGGATGCGTAATGGACGAGCACACAAAAATCAACACCGGGAGGCCTCATTTAAAGAGCAAAAAGAAACACTCCAGACCATGCGTTTTCCTTTGATCAGCCAACGCAACATGAGCTTATGTATACACCTCCCCAGGGAGGCTGATGAATTTCATAGAGGAACCATTTTAGCAAGACTTCTTGAACAAGTCAATCTACCCTTTTTACCAAACTTGTGCAATGCAATTATTTTCCTGAGAGGGTAGGGGTTGATGGTACTAGATAATCTAATTGCCAAATAGTTTACCGAGCTCAAACGATACCGGTTTCGAGAAGGCGAACCCGAACCCTAATGGTTTGTAATTAAATTGCATACTTTTTTTTTTAGATAGAATTGATGCACCAGAATGCGCATTTGTAGTATGAGAATGCATGTTAGCTCACAATCATGCAAAGCTAACTGGAGCGAACTAAGCTTTTCAAATTGACAAATAGAGAGGAAGAACTGGTTAAGAATGGAGGTGCACCGGTTGTCTTAAACCATTTTAAACCAATAAAATGTGTTCGGTGATGTTTAAGCCTGATATGACACTAGGAAAGTATATTATGAAAATGGTATTGAATAACTATAGCTGTTATGCTTTAATTGTTGAAAATATTCTAAGTTTGAATCATCTATGTTGGGTTAAACTGTATTAATCCTCTCTTTCGTGACGCTGGGTTGTGTCCCGGGTGCCGTTACGCCTAGCAGTATGCAATGCATTTTATCAACCCACATTGGGATACGATGGTAGTCGTTTGAAAGATATGTCTGCCGTATCTCAATCAATATCCAACCCTTTGTTCTCGGAAAATTGTTAGTACAAGTGTAAATATAAAACATTTCTATATTAAACAGTTCAAGAAAGAAATGCATACAAGCATATTTTTAGGCGTAAAATAATCCAAGACACTTGCGCAGAAGAAAGGTTTTATATCATCACACCAACGTTTAAAGCATGCATCAACATAATGAGGCAATCTAACGATCTCTTTGAGATATTGCTTACATCAAATCCAGTTGAATAATGGTTATGTTTCCATGTATTTGTTTTTTTTTCATAAAATTTGTTTCAAATTTTAACATCGAAATCACCTGAGAGAGTCAATACACAATAAGAAACCATAAACTTTACTTTGTTTCCAACCGTATAACAAATTCAAGAATTAAAAAAAAATCAGTATTCAAGTGGTTTGGACACACAAAATTTACCGACGAAACAATTCTACGAACGAGACTTTGTCCACCGCCACGTACTAAAATATACACTCGGTCCGCACAAATGGAACTTTAAATAACATCCTTTTATGAGCACACGGTGAGAAAGTTTCTAAAACACACTCGAACAGAAATATCAAACACCTCCTATCGGGGTGTGTCAAGCTCACCGCTCCCGTAGCACAAACCGTCCGCTTCGCCACTGGCATGACATTCAATTAAAGTTTTCCCAACGGCGTAATTGAAACTTGCACTTTTAGCCCCACCTTTGGCTCGCTCGGTGAGACAGCAGCACATGCATATGCGTGGTTCTTCCGTCTCGTGCGGGAGCCGTCACGAGGACGGCGCGAGAGCTTCCGGCCGGCAAATGCACTGCTCAAACCACAATCAAACCCCACCGCCCGAGACCAAAGCTCCAATGCCCGTGGGAGCCAACTTGGGCCACGGTGACAAACTTGAACTTGAAGTGCACTGCGGTGCGCCACAACCGAGGAATGTCCGTTCCGGGACCGTACCTAGCTGCATCCGGTGTGCGTTCTCGGTGCCGCTTAAGCTTCTGCTCTACCGGTACCGGAGCAGTTCTTTCGGACGCTTTGGTGGGAAAGTGGGTTTTGAAATTTAATGAGCAATTAAATAATTGTTCGCGAGCACTCAGTCCGGATATCCCGCTGTGGGTTGCATTTTAATCGATCGATGTTCTGGTTCTGTCCATGGACGCTTTCCCATCCCATCCGCAGAGAATGCCACCCGGTACTGTCACCCGAATGGTAAGTGGGACAACTACAGCCACTATGCCGCCTGCCAACATGTGGCCGAACCGCCGCCGCACATAGTGGAAATTTCGTCCATCATCTACTACACTGGCTACATCATAAGCCTGGTGGCGCTTAGTCTCGCTGTGATAGTTTTCGTTTACTTCAAGTAAGTATGCGGGTGTGGAGGCGTATGAAGCGTGTGAATGGCCATTGTAATGCGCTCGTTTTCACAGAGATCTCCGTTGCCTGCGAAACACCATCCACGCGAATCTCTTCATCACCTATATCCTGTCGGCCTTGCTATGGATCATTATCCTTACGCTACAGGTAAGCAAATATTTTCGCTGTATAAGTGATAATGAATGGATAACTTTGGTAGCTAGTGTTTTGGGTTATCCAAATATTAAAAATTGATATCCTATTAATAGTAAAATCACGTAACAATATTAGTTGAACACATAAGAAATCAATAAAATAAGTTTTGCTTTGATAGTAGAAACCCCTATAAGAAGTTAATTGAGCTTTTTATTGCAACAATTTGAATAACATTTGGCTGATAAATGTCTCCCTACATAGTTCTTAATAGAAAAAAAAATTGTATAACATATCTAATGGATACATTTGTCGACAGCACATAATGCGCTAATCTTTTCACCCTAAAGATCAAAACAATACCGGCAGAGTTTGTACTGAAATCGTTTAAAAATTAGTACTGTAACAACTGTGCTTGTTAGGTTTTGTTTTTACTTGATGATTTGCATTTTGCATCCTTATGTTTTCCAATGTATTTTTATCAAATGTATTCCCATTATTTCAATTCTATCTATTTACAGAATCTTTATAACATAAATCGTTGTATAACAGGAGAGAGCTTAATGTTTTCAAGAATTACCCAAAAAGCAGTTAATAGTACCTTGTTTGGGCAACGCACACCTGCAAGTCTTTTAAAAAAAATATCTTCGAATTGACACTTTGCTTTCGCAATCATTTGGACTACTTTGCCTAAACAAACATGTAGAACATGTTTTAGAATAATCTTCGTCTATAGACAATTGTTAAAGCGTGATTTCGTTTAACTCTCTGCAGAGAACCTCATTGCAAGCCGATGCTCTTTCAATTCAGTTTAAAGAATTATAGCTGAACATTTTCCTAATTTTTGAGACACCTTTTCCAGACACTGTTGGCAAACGGTACATATGCTCCCAACGACCTGATGAAGACACGTGTAAGAAAAACGAGAAAGCTAGAGAATCGAGAAGAGAAATAACAAAGATCAGTAAGAGTAATGAGGGTATAAAATCCGTGGTTGAGAAAAGTTCGACGTTTCATAACAATCATCGACAATCCATAAGTAAAAGAACTTCGAATAAAAAGCTAATTTTTTAGCACTCGCCAGAGCTAACAAAAACCCTTAAATAGCCTCTTTTACTTCATTTTTTAACAGACACATGAACTAGAACTAACTAACTAGAACTTGAAAGGTCATAACCAGAGATGGGATAATTTCAATACTATAGACTGTAAAGTATAGACTATAGACTATAAACTATAGTATCAAGTGAAGACAATCAAGTCAAGACTATCAACTCTAGTAATGAGTGGTTATTTTTCTCTCCAATCCAGCTTTTAATTATTCCTCTATCGCACTTAATAATTGACTCCAAGTTTGAAAATAACTTCCGCTCAAATGTACTTAATTTTGTTCATTCTCAGCTCTCGAGTGGCAGCAGTACCGGCATGACGAGCTGCGTCATCTTCGTCACGCTTCTGCACTATTTCACCCTGACCAATTTCTTCTGGATGCTCGTGGAAGGTATGCACACAGTGAGAGCTTCGCTCTAATTGCTCTTATGTTTAACAAATTTCAATTAGAAAACACTCACGTGGTAGCAGCACAAGCACGTGTGGGTTTCTAATTGAAGCCACTTAATCCTCGATGACTCTATCATACACCGTTCAAAATTTCCTCCATCAAACATCACCACCGCGTAGCGCACAACATACAGCTGAGAGTATTTATTCAAACATCCCCCCGTCTGGGACCGCTTTTCCCTTAAAAAGCACACACTTCACACGCCAGATTCTCGCCCATTTAAATAAACATCAACGAGCGATTCCTCGACGACGCTCGATCGTTCAACGCTCGCGAAACGTGAGACGCCCTCTCGAGAGGAAGAGTGTTGATGTCATTAAATTCGGCTCTGATAAAGCCGGGCGTTCCGTTTCAAGCTGCTCTCGTGGAATTCCGAAAAATTCCACTCTGAATTTTCAGTTACCAAACAGAAGTAAAATAAGAAAACAGCAAAGACACGACAAAAACAACTCGGCTCACGTTGCCCCGTGCTGGGTTTGCTAATAAAACGTTAGGATCGTTTTGACGAGTGTCGTTCAGTGTTTTCGCGCTCGCTGTGGAAACCGAAATCCTACCCCGAAACGAGCCCATGCCCGAAAGCAACGACATGCACACACCCGGCCGCTTCTTTGGGCCCGCCAAAGTAATGTTTAGTTTCCCTGACGGCGGGAGCTGGTACGACAAAAAAAGATTCACACACTCCAAGCTTCGAAAACGAGCGTTCTGGTTTTTCCTGTCCCACATCCTTCCGTCGGGTAGCGGGTAACGAAGAAAAAATATACTGCAAAACAAAACCGGAAGCTCCAGATTGTTTACTGTGCGGGGCAGCGTGCGCACGATCGTATGTCGCTTGTAAGGTTTTATTTTTTGTTTTCCAGCCCGGAACGAACACACTCACAAACGCACAGCGAAGGCTGTCTTCCCTACCCTTCGCTGCTGGAGGAGCCGTAGCTATTCCGGCACATCCGGCGAGAACAAAACAAACACTCACGCTGAAGCCTCGGATAGCGAAACCGGATGGCTTAGGATGTCGGATGGCGAGAAGCTAAGGCAAACATTAGACCTCGCGTATGTTCAACATTTATCCACATTTGCTCAAGTTTTCCCCTGCATTAGCGCAGAACGTGCGTCAGGGTGTTGGTTATGTGTTTTTTTTTTGTCGTTTTTCTATCCCTTCAAGGGTGGTGAATACGAGGCAATTGAAGCGCAACCGTTGACAATTCATTTGAAAAGAAAAACATCATTAGTTATCTGTGTTAAGTGTTAATTATGATCCTCCTCGGCAAGTCTTTATCACCCTCTGAGCTGGTCGTTGAAAGAAGATTCTTGTTTCGTTATGCTGAAGAAATTGCTGAAATTTGAAACTGTTTATGGTCTGTAAATTTTAAAAATATTGTGTAGTTGTCATATTATGGTTTTAAACTAATGGTCTGATAGTATCAATGCCACTAAAACAACAATGTGTATGTAAATATGTTGGCTACATTGTATCTACAAATTTGACAGTGGTTTGTGAAAGGGTTTCTTCTCACTTACATTATTAGGCTTCATTTTAATAGTGTCATGTGCTAATAAAGCATTCGTCATTCAGAATACATACTTTTGGTATGACAGAGCAAAATTACGAAAACAACTATGTGCACAAGGCAAAACTCTTCAAGCTAGCTTTATTTTCAAGTGATTGCTAAGTTTATTATATTTCAATTTTCGAAATAATGATAGTTTCCTCATCCCCATAAAAAAGTTTTTGCCAAGATTAGTTGGAATAACCTAAGTAAAGCCTCAATCTTTATTCGTATCCATTGCATTCTCCAGGCATCTTCCAATCCTTATACTTTGGATTTCAGATACAGATCCAGAACCAGAAACTTTACTACACTTTACATCTATTGAGTACCCATTTCTTATCTAATTATTTTAACATTTGGATGTATGATTCTGGAGTCAGGATTTGCCATTTATTTCATTCTCAGCAAGTACTTATTGAAATTCTATATACTGGTACATGCAACATTGCACAGGTGAGGCTGATGAATCGTAATGGAAACTATTTTAGTTCTGCCTACAGTTTTTGTACTCCATTTACTATACAGTTGCTTTCAATTGATCGTCGACAGCTCCGCAACAAAAGTTTTCACCAATATCTCGAAAAGCACGACAGGATTCCTATGGAAATAAAAGAAAAACAAATTTTAAAAATTAAAATCAAACCCAGATATTCGAAACTCATTCAAATGTGGATTTTAAACAATTTACAGGTACAAAGTTGTTACTAACATATTCTCTTTTCTAACACTTTTTAAATTTTCGATACATCAAAATTATTTTGTATAAATTCATCATTCTTGAACTGAGCATGGGCCATTGAAATGAGAGAATGGAAATAAGCTTCAAGTCATAATTAAAAAGTAAAAAGTCATAATTAAAAGTAAAAAGTCATAATTAAAATTTGTAAAGCGAATCATAATTATTATTATATGCATATATTCTTTAAGTGTTCCATAATAATTCATGGAAGCTTCTTTACTTTTTCATATTTAAGTTTTGTTTGTACCCATTGACGGGCTGTTTCAAAATCACGCACAACCTTCAAATGATTTTTTTCATTGAAAGTGGAATAAAAAAACTCAAACGATTCGTACGTGAAAAAGCAATAGAAACACACGTGACAAGAAACTACACCTATTGCCGTTTCATTTCCGTTTTTCATCTCGATTACATCAGCCACATTAATGTAGCATTAAAACACGTTCGCTCCGTTTTTGTTCTATCAGCTTCGTCCTTCAGAAAAATGCAGCACATCGAGCATTTTTTTTTTTTTTTTGCCAGACAGCTAACAAGAGTTGATCGTCCGTGAAAACGCTACCACCATCTTAAGCCAGTTTTCATCCCTAACGAGAAACGAAACGGTGCTGCACCGGGCGATGCAACATAGTTTTCAGCAGTGTTTTACCGAGAACATTTCTTTTTTCTTGTGTAGCGTCCTTCGTCGTCAGTTTTTGTCGCTCCACTGTCCAGATTTTAAGACACGGAATGGAACGTGAGCAAAATCATAATGAGCACCGTTGTGCGTTGTGGGTTTTGACTGTGACGGTTTCACGTTGCTTGCAGCACCGAACGACGGAGACGATTGACGGTCCAGTTTAGCGCGTTTGACGGAAAGGATGGCGAAAAATGCATTACACGAGCAGGAGCCATTTCTTCGCAGAACGTTTCTGATTGGACGTTTGCGATGGCGCTTGCTTGCTTGCACGATGGTATCAGCGGCAGACGCTGCTACAGTAATGACGTTCTGCGGAACACGATCGTGCTTTTCAATCACAGTAATGATCGGTTGTAATGGGAGCATAATATCTTAAACGTTATCCAGCTTCTATCGCTGTTTGCGATTGCATCTTTTGCTATAAATTGCTGTTCGAAGATGATCTTTATATTATCATTAGAACACTCATAGTGCATAATCGGCTCTACGTGTTACAACAAGACTCTGTAATTTAATACAACTGATACAATCTTTAGTACAAACATTCGAGGTTATTTAAAGATCTAACAATATAATTACTACACAAAGTAGCTCAAAACATCCCGTTGTAACCAAAAGGAAAAGGTGTTGACTAACTTTAGCAAAACAGTTGTTCGTTATTTCAAGCAAATTTCGTAATTAAAAGCAATCAGAAAATACATTTTTTCAACACGAACATTCGGGGATATTTTTTATAAAATTCAAATATTTTTCATTAATTCCGCATTAACTTTTCAAACACTTGAAGTTTGAATAGCCGTTTGAATTTGAATAACCTTTTCGAAGTAGTTTCGACAAAAATAGCTAATTTAACTATATTGGTGTAAAAAGGTTCTGTGAAAAAGTCACAAAAACTTATTACGCTCTCGTCTAAATGTCCAAAAAATCAGAAAAAAAATCCACCACATTTTTTAATTCCATTTTGAAACCCCCTCCTTATAACAATGGTAGACCGCACATCCCATCCGTAGTAACCCGTAGCGGGTGCGGAATGTTGACGTTATCCTCGACCGAAAATAATTGTTATCAAATCAAGCTCAGACCCTTCTCGAACCGCCTAATCCAACCGGGGCATTACGTATACCATCCCGGCCTCGGTCGGTGGCTTCTCACGGCCCAGCCGTCATGGAAACTTGCTCGGTGACATCAGCCGCGTGAGCGATTCAGCACCGTTTCCTTTTCTCCCTCTCCAAGTAAGAAAGTACTACCGACCAAGTGCAAGGACACGCGGGAACCGTTCCAACCACCATGGTATAGACAACGCGAAAGTACATGGCAGTTAGCGCACGGAGCTAAAGAGGACGATCGAATGGGGATAAATATTGATTATGGATTCATCGTTCTACCCGCCGGCACCGCGCCGGTTGCAATAAAAGAGAACGGAGACGACAAAAAGTGACGCTGCCGGTGCAGCTGGAAAGGGCAAGATTATGTTCTTACGTCCTTGGCACGGAGCACGAACGTTAATGGTGGGATTAACTGGGTTAAATCGATCCGGTGGGGAGAAAACCAGAATCTTCTCGCACTTCTGCTGAAACGTTACAGTATTGCGCCATCCAGGGTTAAGCCCTGGAAGGGAGGGGTGTTTCTAAGTTTGCTTTTTTTTATTTATCAGGACCGCCGCCGGGATTCGGTTCGCGTACTCGATTGGATTTAAACCAAACCGAAGAGAGCATTAGCCCTGCGTTTGACTTCGGATTAGGATCGGAATATCGGGGTTGTCGCTTTCGATTTCCTCCCTCTACCCAAAACTCGGCTCACTTGAGAAGCAAAAAGGATCGATTTGTAATCCGATACTATTTACGATTAGGATTTGTGCGGAAGATCGATTCCAGACAGCTCAGATCGATCTATATCTCTTTTGCCGACCAATTAACATTGCGGCACTGCCTATCGCTCACTAGTTCGGATGCTGAACGTAGGAGAAGAACAGCCTGCTCTTCTCGTTGAAATCGCTTTCAGAGGAACGGGTTTGCTTCTCCGGGACTAGAGGAGCCCTGTGGCAACACCACGGAATGTCCGTTTCGTTTCCGATTTGCTCACCAGTAATTGAAATAATCTCGCACACTTTTTCCACATCACGTTCGTTCAATTAGTGGCAAAAACCAAACAATATTAAACCTTGGTTCCTTTCCAGCACGCCCAAATGCGCCCCTACTGTTGTACTACTCTTAATGGACAGTATTGAAGACGGAAGTTTGTGATACCGGTGGTTTAAGCTAGAGCATCTGTAATGCTTGAAATTGTATTTTATTGGTCTCTTTGTGTATATGCTGCATAGTATCAAACCCACCTATTCTTTTTTTATGCTCCCGGTTGAGCAAGACGTGCTGACATGGCCTGATCTTCAATCGTTCTTCAGGACGTTCGGTCCATCGATGTAGTTTTTCATCCGGGTTGCGCCCGATCTCCTCCAAGTACTGTTCCATTTACTGTAGTACTGTATCCGTAGCTTGTGGTTTATCCTCCTCTCGTGGTGGAGGAGCTATCTAATTTGCAACTAGTCCAGCGAAGCCACAACTTTA
>KB672602.1:3782841-3806300 GCA_000349145.1 Anopheles dirus | reverse complement strand
AAAAAACGACCATTGCGAAACGGCTATAAGAGAATTAAAATCGAGTGAAGCTAGACTGCGTTTTTTAAAAACTTACATCGCCTTTACAATTCGCTTACATCGCGACTTACATTCCCGCCTACGTTCCTGTGACCACGATATTGTGTTACTACCGCGACCGTGAATCGGCGAATAAATTGTACGTTCTTTAAACCGTTTTTTTGGCTTCACTCCGAGTTACATTCGCAACAGGAATAGTATAATTATTATTAAAAGCGATCGATATACATTAATGTGAATGTGGTTAATTTTTTTTCTGTGAGGCAAATATCATCTAAGACACATATTTCTCTCATAAACACTAAATATGTTGTGTTAAGAAATCGGAAAAGTTTAAATATTTTTAGTGCAGTATCATTGACGCACAATATGTTTCGAAAAAAGTATGGTAACACAGCAATATAATTGAGAAACTTCGAATGAACATCTTACTCTATGGATATTATTAAGAATCTAAATGCTTATGATGATAAAAAAAACCCATCTTACATACTCCTACAAAAGATCAAGAGAGAGAGAGAGATAGAGAGTGTGAGATAGAGAGAGAAAGAGAGTGAGAGAGAGAGAGAGAGAGAGAAAGAGAAACAGATGTAACAGATATTGCCCCAAGAAAACGAGTACTCCAAGCTACTCGTTACGAGTATGTCTTTATGCGTAACATTAAACTGTGTGTCGGACGTGGAAACTTCCAGTATCATCATATCATCATCATTATCAGATCATGACATACGCTAAAGAAATAGATCATATCATCATCAGATCGAGCAAACGACAAGAAACTTATATTAACTTGTAAATGATGAAAATACCAAGATGAAAGTGACACCACCAGCGATCTTACAAATAAATGCTAATAGCCACAGACAGGAGATTTAACCTTTAACAAGTCGTCGAAAATATCGACTATATTTATGTTATCCCTTGTGACAACCTTGGCGGTCAGAAGTGACTGCAATGACATTTACAATGGGCATAGTAAAATAATAATAATATACTTAAGTTAAAAGTTACTAAAGTTCCTTTCGATCACAACAATTTAGTTAAATATCAGCTCGGACAACAAAATATTAACGATTACGATTAATTGCATACATGGATCCTGTCTGTCTGATGAATCTGGTGAAGTTCCTTTAACCGCGTTCGAGAAAAATAGGATCAATGTGCGAATTGTTGGCCCAGTATGTGGAGAAGAACTACGAAGGATCTGATATTATGACGAACTATATGAGCTGTACGATGGCCTTACTAATATTAACCGCGTTAGACTCGTCAGGATCGGGTGGCCTCGTCATGTCAGTACAATGACACCGGTCGACCCAACTCGTAAAATTTATTTAGACCATCTATATGAACAAAGGAGGTATTTTAGACCAGAATTGAACCGTTTGTATATTGTCCAAATGAGATAATAAATATCCGTGATAAAAACCAGTCCCAATTTGAAACTTCAATTTTCTGGAGAATGAAGCCTTTACCATGATTGAAAAAATATGTTTTAAAAAAACTGTTACGGTACCGTCACTCAGTCAATTGTCAAGCTTTTTACTTCTTTCTCTATATATTGTTCCCCCAAGATTTAACACCACTTAAAATATTTCGATCTATACAAAAAGAGGTTAGCTTTATTAATGTCACCAACGAGGTCTTGAGATAAAATCAAGTAAGAACGCCATACCGTGCCAAAGAGCACCCATTATTTTGCATTAACTCCACGTCCTTTCTGCCTCATAATCACGCATAAGCATCGCTAAGGACATAAAGTGAAATATTCTTGAAAACATTACGTCCCACTCCGCACTCCTCTCGCCGCAACGACATCATAAACGATAAGAAATTATTTCCACTTTCACAAATGAGCCCTACCCAGGCGGCACAGACGATCGCGGGAGAAACCTCATAAAACAACGATGCAATTATTCCACCGCAGAGCAGCAAAATGGGCCCATCATGCGCCGACTGATGATGGATCCCTACGGTTCAACCCACTCCATTAGCTCGCCGCCAACGGTGGAAGCAAATGGGAGTGTGATTTCTGCGCCATGCGTTAATTCCCCACATCAGAGAAAAGCATCGAATCAGAAAACACTTTCCCTGCGCTTTTCCGTCGACGGTCTCATTTGTGAAAGTATTTTTTCTTCTTCTCCTAATCCATGCGTTGTTCGCTTTCAGGCTGGTGCAGACGGGAGACGGCATGAGCTTTCACACTAACCCGTCCGTGTCTTCTTCATCCCGACAGGGGCTGTCCGTGTCGCTGTTCTACTGCTTTCTCAACTCGGAGGTTCGGTTGGCGCTGCGGCATCGGTTGGAGCGTTGGCGAGACGAGCGGAATATTCGCCTGGGTCAGGTTCGCCAGCGAAGTCGACGGTAAGTAAGTAAGTCCGACAGTACCAGGTGCCAGCTGGTGGTTGGTTGGCGCGGTTCTTCGGTTGCGGTTAATTTTCCTGTCATATGTTTCGGCGCAACGGGGCGAAGATAATCTTTCCTAGCACCAACCTAATTTGTCCTTACTCTTTTAACACTCTGACAACCTTGAACTCTTCTGATGGAAGTAATTCGTTCGTTCAAAATTTTACTCACGAACGGCTACGTGGTACTATTTCTGTGGAAGTAAAATACTGGAAGCAATGACAAATACCGACTACTCCTCCGAGTAATGGCCATAATTGTTCCTATGAATTTTTCATTTCTTGTTACCTCTGTTTATGCTAGGTTGCTTTAAACTATCTTCAAGTCTTTTTTCCATTTTGAATTATGTTCTGAGCAGTATAGTTGCAAATAAAGAATTAATTCGTATAATAAGAGTTAATTTTTATATTATTACTCTTAAAACATTGCAAATTCCTTTCCAACTACGTTGCTAACGATTCAGTTTGTTCAGGTCTAGTTTTTATCGTGCATCGACAAGAGTTTTTTGATGATTGCCGCTTGAACAATTTTTGCTTTATAACGTCATAAACACTCAATAAATTTCCCCAAATACGTTGTTTTTTTTTAAAGAACATAACGAAAATGTTATCATTCATGTGTGATAACGATACTAGAATCCACAATATGTGTTGAAGCTTTCAAGAACTAGACATTGTAAAAGAAAATTTAAGATTTTACAAGAAAAATCGAATTGTTGCACTATTTTTATTGCACATAAAACGAAACCATCATTCTTTTGTCAAAAGATCAACTCAGCAGATATCTACTGAACCTTGTTGTTCGTTTGATGAGAAACTCTAATTGATAAGTGCCAGAGATCGATAGTATCCTCTATCGGAGAAAAGATGAAGCTGATTTATTACCAAGCCACAAGAAACCCAAGCAACGTTGAAAAATATCAAGATACTACTGAGAAATATGTTCTCTCACCTCCAACCTCACGCTTCCCCATTCCTGCAACGCCGAAACGGCTGCATGGCTGCACAGTTTCCGCCTCTGAATTTAATACTTTTCCGTAACAAACCATAAAAACCAAGACGTGCCTGGGGTGAGCGCATTCTGCGTGTGTCTGCTTGGGCGTCTGCTTCCGCTGCGCTCTCCGTTGAAGGTTACGCCCGATACGAGATCGCTCGCCACTGCCACTGGCACGTTCTGCCACCGACACCGACACGGATGCGCTCACGGGTTCAGCCTCATTTACGATTATGACTTTGGCGAAACAAAGGCGTGAATGGGCGTGAGGGAAACTCTCCCACCTCATAGTGGTTGGAGCTTTCGGTTTCTCCCGCCATCCTTTCCGTCTGCTTGTTGGTGTGTTTGTGAAAAGGCTCTTTGTATCCGTCCATTCCGGGTAGTGTCATTGACTGTGCCGGTGCATAATCGAGCATTATGCTGTGCACTGGCGGTCAGGTTCTTTTTTATTCGAAGACCTTAAAGTTCCCGTCATTAGAATATCTATTTCATCCAACATTTTATAAATTAAATATATTTTTTTATTCTATTAACTTGTTCCGTGGATTTCCCAACGATGAAATGTTTCCTTATTTTTGCTGCGAAACCCTTTATATCAACGGACTCTAAGGATCGGCTTAAGGCAGGGTAATAACTTCAACAGACTGATATATAGACACATTGGAAGTATAGTTTCACCGTAAAAGTATGGAGAACTTGATTTTCTATTCCTATCGACTATGAATGTGAATTTTTCATTTTAAGTTGAAAGAAATATTTCAAAAGCCCAGAATTTTACGTTCACTTTCACTCAATCACCAAATTTACAATAATTAAAAACTAAAATTATTTCCAGATGTTAATAGAACAACAATCAAAATTATATTATAAATAATTTATTATATTATAAATAAATCGCCTAAAAGTGTACATTTCATTTCTTTCCTTTTCCATAACTTGTAGTTTGGTTTATTGTTTTGCCAAACATCATTAACTCTTTAATTTCCACAATTTCACAAGCATTTCAAGCCGTGAATGTACCTAGAACGGTCATTCTTTATGATATGAAGATCGGATTTCACAAAAAAGCACACGCTTCGCGTTTGCTTCTCTGTTTACTATCTTCCATTAAACCACCGTGGCTTTCGAACCAAAAAAAGCAACAAAGGTTCACACGAAAACCTCGCAAAACACTACCTCGCTCATCACTGCGCTCCATAAACATCCTAAATCAAGCGCAACGAAACGAGAAAGCGGGCAAATTTTGCTTAAGGCAAAGAAAAACCCCAGACACTCGATACCCCGGCCGGGACTAAACGGCGGGGTGAAAAATGGTCCACCGTTTATCTCCGTAAAAGTGAACCACGACGGACGAACCGCGCGCCAGTCTGTTTTTATTGCACCGAAGCAGCGCGCCCGTACCGTTGCAGAAGGAGCAAAAAATCGCCACTCCGTTCGTTTTCAATTTTGTCAAGTACTAGTATCTGGTGGCGAGCGTGAGCGCAGGAGAAAGCCAATATAAAATCCCACGAAGCTCGCCGATTTTGCCACTCTGGCACAGGTTTTTGTTTAATTTAGCAAAAAAAAAAAAGAAACAAAATACCATCCTAGCAAACCTGTGCGCGTCTCGCCTCGTCCGCGTTGCCATGACAGCCAGCTTTCTCACCCACCCATTGGGCTTCACCGTCTTTGAGGAGCACATTTTATTTTACCGATTTTATTTTATAGCCTCCATTCAATCCACCCTACGCCGGTGCATAGTCGACTTTAGCTTCCTGCCGGTCCCGAGGGTCCCGGGGCCGAAAAACCAGTGGCGGAGAATCGATGATGCTCAATCGAGTGCAACGCGGTACTGGGTGAAATATTATCCGAGTATCCGAGTTGGGTTGGGCCGAAAATAGCCGTGCCTCCTGCTGCGTTACGGCGGTCGCTATGGCGCACACTTGCGGCCCCTACACTCGCATTGTGGTCCACCAATTTATGTGTATTACCTTTAAATCATATTTCAATTCCGTGCCGACCGACCATCAATTGCCGATTTAGCTGCTTATCCTGCTATTCTGAGCCATCGGCGTCGTTAAACAGGGAATTACTTTATAGAGCGCAACCCGGAAGCAGGAAGGAAGTACAAAATCTGATTCCGGCTTCTCGGCGTTCGAGGGGAATTATTTATTATTCCATTTTTTCCACATTCGGTCGAGTTGAACCTTGCCATGTGGTTTGAGTTTGAAACATATTTCAAATTTAATTCCAGATCAACTATGTATTATGCTACTTTAAAACATACCCGAAACTATATCGATTCTTCACAGATTATATTGTGCCAAGAACAATTATATTGTGCAAATGAAACGTGATGGTTATAAGTTTTATGTCGAAAACATATTTCAATGAGGATAAAGAACACAGTACAATTAACAAATACAACACGAATATTAGGTTTTTATTTATGAAAATATAAATAAGAATTTATTCACTTATGATGAATCCACTGAAATGTTGAAAAAATATACGCTTTGAAGTGCCTGATCGCATTCCATTTTACGGATTAAGCATATTTTCAGCAACAAGAATGCAATCTTCACTTTGACGTGTTTTTTAAGCGTAATATAAAAATTAAAAAAAATAACACCATTACTAAGGCATAGTACCGAAACATAAAAATATGTATTATTCAGTTAATCCTAATCTTCAGATAGTTCAAACCATTAACACATCGGTCATTTTTGTATCTATAGAAAACAATACTTTATAGTTCCCATTTCAACTGACACCTTTGTTAACAAGTGTTATTAAACTTGTTATTACACTTGTTAACAAAGAAGGAATGAAGGAACTTGAAGGAAAATTTTGTTAAAAAATCGAGTTTATTATTAATGAAGACATCAAACTCATAAGCACCCTTTCCCCTCAATAAAGATATTCATCAATTTTAATCCCAACAATATTTAAAAGTGTTGCAAAATGCTTGTCAACTTTAATCTCACGAAAAAGTGTAGTTTACAAATTATTTACCATGCGTATTTGAAGTTATTTTACTGTAAAGATATAAAAAATACTACTAACTAACGAATATTACGAAAATATCAACTACCATCTTGAATTGTAAGGACTTCCTTCACTGTACCACAGTCGAAAGCAGCCTACTTAAAAATGATGTATGCATATGCTGGAGCAATTTTAAACAATTTTCCATGAAAAAAAGACGAACGCACGATCCACAGCCGAATGGCAATGAGTGCTTTTTGTACACACTGCCGTAACTCTAAACTCTAAGCTCACCATATCCAGTACTAACTACTAATGCGAGCGATAATGGTCCATGCATTTCTGCTCCCATGTTTGCCGCCTGCCACTCTCATTGTGTTCCCGTTTTTCTTCCATTTCTTCGTCTCGTACCATTTCCTACCCGTTTATTATTATCATCGCAACCATTCGTTGCAAGCATCCGCTGCTCCAAACGGGCAGTCGTGCCGATATGGTAATGAGGCTTGCGAAATGAGCATGAAAAACATTTTCCCATTTATCCAGCGCATTCACACGGAAAAAAACGTCGCTCTAGTTCCGGTTCTACTAATCCTACCATCGTACATATTTGTGCTATCTCTCTATATACTCTCTAGTCTAATCTTTATCTCTCTCTCTCTCTCTTTCTCCCTTCTCTGTATGTATTGATTTCTATGGTGTTTTTATGTGTCTGTATGTAACACCCACCCCTCCCTGAACCCACCACCTTCACCACTGTTGTCGCCGCGTTTGTGCATGCATGTGCATCCTCGATCGTCGAACCATCCCTCTCCAACTCCAACTCGACAGCTTCACCAATTCCGGCTACAATCAATCGAAAGAATGTTCACCGCGGTCCCGCACGGAAAGCTTCCGGTAAGTCTGCATCTATCATCCGACTGCTATCTATCTATCAATTTGTTTTTTTTTTTTTAATATTTTGCTCGGTTCAATACTTCGCTCCATTCTATCCCAAACACTTATGCTGAAATGATTCGCTGATGAGTTGAAGCTTTCAGAACCATCTGGAGAGGCCTGTTTTGCACTGCAGAATCCATTCTATCTTACTAAACAGATCATTAGTGTAAGCACCCATATTGGATTTCCGAGCCTCTAATTGTTCACGTAGTGGAACAAGAAGTGTTAGAGAGGTAGATTGTTTTGCTTCATCAGTTCCTCATGATGTATTGAATTATTCACATGATATAAAGTGTAGGGCTATTTAATAGTTCGACTGGATTGCGCCATTTTTATTCAGTTATTCTACGTACTTAACTTGTACCACGCGGTCGTGGTGACTATTCAGGGTCCGGGTCGAAATTAAGCCAATAAAGATCAGCGATAGCAAGCTTCGACCTAGTTGAGGTTGTTGTGCCGAGAAAACTGAATGAACTTATGACATGGAGCCAGACATTAAAGCGATTTTCCAACAGGATCACAATTTTTTTTAATACGATCTCATAATTTTCTCTTCACAGCACTTGCATTTCTTTCTTCTGTTCCTGCTTGTTTGAAGCCTAACATTTCTGGCCTTTAATATCTTAATTATACTTCATTCTGGATAGGCAATTCCTGCATTCGTGGAAACGGTTGAGACAAACTAGAAAGCTTTAGTGAAATGTCGTAAAAACATTCGATTCGTGTGTAACTATAGTTTTAAAAAATGACATACTATGAAGTACATATTCGTAATTTTAAAACCAATAAAAAAGTATCGATATACATTCTGTTTGATATACATACGTCACTATTTGCACTTGACAGTAAACATTTGATTGTCACTATATTCTGCATCAAAATCAACTTTAAAACATTTTCAACGCGAAAAATTATCAATAAATTATTTTAGTACAATAGCAAAAGCCAAAAGAAGTGCGGGAAACGAGATAAAAGGAAAGCATAACTAGGTTTATATACTGTTTTTGAGTCTCAAGGCCTCGCTTTAACAACGCCCACGAACGTTTCATCGACTATGCCCATCCTTTTCTCGACAACTCACCACCCCGTGTCAGATCCCATAAAAGCGTACGAACAGGAACATGGAACGACGACCCATAACCGGGTGAAAATTTACGATAATTATGAAATTTAATATGCCCCGCCGTGTAGCTCAAACCAAAGGCGCCATCGTTTTTCGCCACGCAAATGCTACGCCGCGACGCTTCGGAAGCGCTGTGAAGAGCGTCGTAAAAATAAGCATATGTGCAGTTAATCGGTACAAACGGGTGTTCGGGTGAGGGAACTTTCGAAGACGTTTTAAAGGGGAGGTTGTACGTTGTGCTCCGTATCTGCTCGTACTGTTGTGACTGAGCCATCACAACGTCGGAGTTTTTCAGTACGTGATACATTAAAAAAACGCTCCGAAAGTAAGTCGGTACTAAAGCAATAACAATCCATCATCGCAAACGACTATCGCTAGAACTTTTCCCAGACACGCGTTACTCGACGAGCGTGATAGTTGGTTTTTGCTCATCCGAACGGTAATAATTTAACACGAAACACACTATAAAATCATAAAACCTTCCATCACGAACTTTCGGCGACGAACCCGAGCCGGCGAAAAGCGCATCCCAGCGGTGCCGCCATCCAGTGGTCGAAGGGAATATCCATTTCGGCGGGTGCTTTAATATTAGTCATTAATTTCTTGCCTGCAGTGAACTTTGGGAAAACCAGCAAAAACCGAATATCGTCGGAGAAAATTGAACTAAAATCATTCATCTTTTCACCACCGTCAGCCACGAAACACCATTATTGGACGCACGACTTGAGGGATCTACTGCATGAGCGGTGGAAAACGATGGTTCATAACGTTTTGTGTAGTGTGGTTTACTGTCGTTGCGATGTAAAATGACTCCTTCTGCGATCACAACGTTTAACTATCGAAGGTGAATGTCATTTTTCTTTTTACTACCAGCGCTTTCGCTATATTTCTCAACAATATGCGCTGCACTTTTGCAAATTCAGGATTCAGGACAGGTATCTCAAATGTTCGGTTCGCTGTCCTCACTATTTTCACTATTTTCCACAATAAAAGCCGAAATAATTCTCCAACAAACTCTTCACGATGGTTTGTTAACCAGATTTCTTCCCACCAGCACTGTTGCCAAGTTTCCAAAATCTGAGTAAACGCTGGAACAACAATCGATGAAACTTTCATCGAACACATCGATTCCATCGGCGAATATGATACCAAACACTTTTCCGTTCGACTTGGCACCTTTCGATGGATTCGAGAGTTGTTCGACATATATGATAGGTCTGCTTATCAGTTGAACACTTTTCTACAGTCTCATACAAGATAATAAAAAAGATAATCAACTCAAGGGTGAAATAAGGGAGTGTATTGAGGTAGCAATCTTAGGTCTAGGTCGGATGTAGAACATTTTAAACCCATCTGCCACTCTAATTGTTGGGAAACGTCAAATGACGAATTTTAGCACATACACGTTTTTTTAGTGCTTCGACCGGATCGAAGAGCGTTCCGCGAGAAGAGCATAAATAAGAACGCAGCAACGTCTTTGGCTCGAAACTGAGTAAAGAAAAAAAAATTGTTGGCTTGCGCTACCGAAGCTAGCCTAAGGAATTCAAACTCTCAGTCTATTTTTAACACTAATTGTTCAGATAATTTCTTAGTAATAAACAGTGACAGATGTATCGACCTAGTCCTTTGTTGGCCAAAAAATATAAATAGGGAAAAATAAGCCTAGCCAAACAACAATTCTTATTAAAATATCGGCCGAACTATTCATGATTGTAAGAAAGACCATAGTGAACTAAGGGGCGATAGGTTCGAATATCTTCACGTCAATATTATTCTAGAGACCTTTATCCGCAATTTGGTGGTGGAAACTGCGTTAAGAATCTTCTGTAGGTCGAAAGAACATCTTAACATACATTGATGGCATTGATATAATTGGTTTTTCATAATTAAATCGTTCAAAAGTTCACCTATCTTGAGTCATCAGTTAGTTCCAGGAATATTGCAACTTGAACAAACGTAGGTTTGATTTTAGAACTAGAAGTAAATACTTAACTGGTTTAAAATTTTCATATGGTATCTGGTAAATCTTGACTATAAATGCATTTCTAGCTACCTTCGAACCATAAACCTCTGTAAAATATGACCAAAAGCCTAACATTAGGTTGCAGGGTTCATCTCGGTCGATGTTCGAGTTTGAGTGGAGCCATGAAGATGGGAAATGGCGACCAAGGAATGGAGGATGCCATCATAATTAGCCAAACGTTGGCTTCAGCTTCGCCTGGAAGCAAAAGTCAACGAGCATCCACGCACCATCACCGAAACTACGGACTGCTCTGCGTGGTTTGAGGATGGGTTTTGAGGTTGTGGTTTACCGTGGAACAGGCTGCCGGCTTTTCGTGCTGGCGCCCACTGTCAGCACGCTGGCCTAGGCAATCAAAATCAATACCGCTCGATGATCGACCCGGGTTTGACGGTTGCTGACGGTCGCTGTAGTAATTTGCAAAACCACCGTATAATCTAATGATGTACGCTTTGTTACGATGGGTTTTGGAGGCGTGGTGAAGGTTGTGACTGGAGTCATTTATGGTGAGGGCTCGTGTGGGGCCGTTTGTGTGGTTTGTACCTCCGTCCGCACGTCCGTTACGTCCATCCAGATCGTTTGGTAAGAATGCATCACCAATGAGCTCTTGTACTGTACATGAAAATTTCATCGAAACAGATGTAAAATTTATACAATCTCTATACGCACATCTCGCCAATCCCATCAAAATTAGAGCAAAATCCATCGAAGCGCACAAGGAATTATCTTCAATTTAAGAGTCTGCTTCTACTTCGTTCCAGCATCAAGGAAATGTAGGTCAAGACTGAGTAAAACCTACAAGGGTTTCCGGAAATTTAAACTAAAATATAGGAAAAAAAACAGCACGGTAGCTGATGGCACGATAAGCTCGCTAATCCTGTGCTGCCCAAATGGACGATCCGCGAAATAGAAACACGGGAACGGACGAGTGTATCGTATCGGGCCGGCTGATCCTTCCGAGTGCTGTAATATGTTTCCTCCATGACTGTTGGAATTTAAATAACAGCCATTAGTTTAAACCACTGCGACGGCATCCAGCGGGCCGTGTGAAAGGAGATAATTGAGGATAAGGTTGAGGCAAATTTAAATCAAGGTACCCTAACTTTGGTGCTGGATTTGTGGAATTGGACCAAAAAACACAAATCACGGTCAAATGGATCTAATATTCCTCACTGTTGCTTTTGTTGTCGATTGATACCAAGAAACCTATTTATAGGAATTTGTAGACGGATTAGGATGAAATACTTCCCAGTTTTGTGTTAACTATTTTAGGTTTATAGTTTGCTTCTCTACTCTCTTCCTGTTTGCTCTAACGATTTCCTGAACACTGCTAGCTTTAACCATTTTTAAGCAATCAAATTTAAAATCCTCTAAAATATAATACAAGTCTTTTGTAAGTTTACTGATTTTGGTTTAAGGTCTGGAATAAGTAGTATGACTGAGTTATAGAATATATAATACTCAATCATCGAATCGAATCGAAAAAAAAGTTTGCTCGCGAAAATATCTCCTCTGCGTAAACCTGAAGATATTCCGCCAGGAGAAGAAATAGCAGGTCATTGTTCGATCGCAGAAAGTTTCGGATGAAAGTGGATTACTTATCTGACGCAGCGCTGTTGAAGGTATCCAGAAGAAGAGTACGAAAAAGCCTTTTCGCTCCCATTTATAAACTAAAAATGACGTCCATGCGGAGCGCATTCTTAGAGCGCGAATGCGCTCCGATCATTACCAAATCGCTCGAATAATTACGTTCCAACATTATTACAAATTAGTACGTTCCAACAGTCGTCGACAAACGGGATGAACAATAGTGGTCCTAGTATACTACCTGCAGGAACTCCGGACATTCCTAGGATCTTTCTTGAAGAATGTTCATGAAATATATACTAAAGATATGATATACTATGTTACGATCTTCGTTACGATCTATTTTGACACGACCTTCAACGATTAATAGTCTAATAGTGCGTTTATAGACACTTCGATAAAAAAGGTAACCTAATATTGCGCTAATCAATTGTTTTCAAAGGCGTCCATTCAAGAATGTCATAAAGTTTAAACTAGTTAAACAAACTTAATAATTTTTTGACTGCAGAACTAATTTCGATCAGTTATATTGAAGTCTAAAAAAAGCTAAATTGTTGCTTTTTTAATGAAATAAATGAATCCTTCCAACCGTGCCGTTTACTCCCGTTGAAAGCTACAAAGAATCGCGAAACGTTAGCCGGGAGAATCGTAAATCCGTGAATCGTAAAATAAATCAAACGTATTTCCGCGTCCGCCATTTCGCCTCTCCTGACATCCGACGCCCGGGATAGTTTGTAATTGATTAGGGACTATTATTTTTCTCACCACCACGCCCCTACACTTCACTCTACCCAGCTACCCAGTCTGCGTAACGTGTACGCATCGTGAAGCAAACAAAAAAAAACCATCAGGGACCATCCCGAAAACGCGGAAGACAAAAGTCGTTTGTTATGCGCACCCCGGAAATGAAAACCTTCGGCGATCAATAGCTCAAAATCCATCCATCACGAGCGGGAGGAAAACCGGAACCAGCAAACAAAAAACCCAAGCCCGAAGCGCTTTCCACCATTGTTTCCATTTCATTTTGCACCCCCGCGAAGCCCGTTTCGGTGCCCACCTTGCCCGCCGGTTCCGGTCGTAATTGATTTGGACAATTTTCGAGGACCGATCGTACCGGGACACAAACACACGCACACATACACACAGAGAATTCCTTTGCCGCTGCCGCAATTCGTTGCATCCGTTCTTGTCTTTTTTGTATTTGCCGCTTCTTTGCAGACCGCTGACCTACAACAAGCGGGAATCGTGCGCCTCGTCGGCCACCACCACGACCCTGCTCGGTCCGCACACCTACCCGAGCGCGATGCGTGGCTCCAACGGTGCGCTGCACATGCAATCGATAGCGCCGCGTGCCATCAGCCCGCTGATGCAGGTGAGTAAAGGGCCGGAGGACACCAAATTTTGCGTCAGAACTGCTTCCCCATTTTGGGACGATGCATCTGGGAAAGGTTGCAAAAACGATTCGAACAAGGACAATGGGAATGGAGCGGGTTTTTTGTTGTTTCCTACTTTCGTCCTTCGCTTGCTGGCCTAACATCTGCCACAGGGATCATTTCAGCGAGTTTGGCGCCATTCGTTTGTTTTCTTATTGTTTTTGCTTCGTACAGCGTATCCCTCAATAGCTCAATACACAAGCAAAGTATTACATTGAGCTTTTGCTTTCTTTGCCGTTCTTTTCCTGCCGTAACAACTAGGGTCTAGATGAAAACTCCGTCTAAAGGGACCGTCTAAGGAAGCTGATGCTGCACGGGGACAACCTTCATCCTTCGATCGATTGTTCGGCAATCGTCACCGGACGGTCAACGGATGGCGTACAACGATGTCACCAGACGGGACACACCGCATTTAATTTGCTTATTGATGGTTCGCCAAACTTCGTGCAAGGAGCGTGCGTACGGCGGAGTGAAAGAAACGACTTACACACACAGGAGTGAATTGTGCAAAACTGTAGTAAATGTAGTATCCCAGGTAGTATCCCCTTTGCCGCTTGTGAAGGCAAGGCGCATTTTACCGACACACAAGTTGTTACACGAGTTACACTAAGAGACTACGCAAGTTGTGCTAAGCGGCGGCAGGATCTGTTATAGGCCCTGCTGCAAGAACGTGCCAGTAACGATCGTCGTTCGCGGGAGACGGCAAGTAGATAATTGTACATTGTTTCGTTTCGTTTGTAACGTTAGGTAAGCAACACGACAAACGTCTTTAAATTGTAAACCAAACAAAAATCAACACTTATATTGATGTGCAAGGAAAACAACACGAACTATGAAACCGGGCGCGTGGTTACCTATTCGTATACTCGCTGTAGTAACATTCACTATATACATATTACATATACTGTAGTTGAAATCTCATGCGTATTGTTTTTTCTCTCTTTTTGAGTAAATAAACTTATTTAAAAAAAGCCACTCCTTCCTGCCACATAACTACACAGGATGACATTCGCACGGTGTGTGTGTGTGTGTGTTATTCAGTAGGTGTCATGTTTGCTTGACGCATCATTCGTCTCAACTTTCTCCGGACCCAATGTACCAGCACACGGTGGTAAAAAAGCTCGGTGATGAAGAATCCCGTCGCTAGCCCGGCTCCCCAGAGAATAATCCATACGGCGGGTTGGACATCGACCAGACTGACCGGTACGAACCGGCCGCCACCACCCGAGCAGGTGGGTTTTTTCGTGTACAGCTTCGCGTTCTCCCGATACTGGATGCCGTGCTCGTGCAGGCGGAACAATCTGCGAAAAGTAGTAGAAAGAAACCCTGTACAGATGGCACAAGTACTACGTCTCACAGCCACTCGTACCCGATCTTAACCATCTCCTTGTAGGACGAGTTCTTCTGGATCGCATAGTACGGGTCGACCACCTGCAGGTACTGTATCTCCTGCAGGCCACACTTTTCGTCCTCCTGGTACGTCTCGCTCATCACCTTATAGCCGACGCCCTGCTCCACGTGGAACGCGTACAGTCCGTGCCGGATCCGCTCGACACCCTGCTCGAGCGCGATGAACGCATCCGGTCCGGTCGGTTTGCGGATCTTCTGCTCGTACAGTGCCCGCCGGGTGGGCTCGGTCGCGTGGGTGAAGTAGTGGCGATTAAACACCGTATCGTGCACACCGAACTTCAGCCGTGACGCGAGCAGATCCTCCAGCGTTTGGATCTTCGTCGATGGGCTCTGCAGCAGCGCGACAATGTTGGCCGAGTAGCTCGCGTACAGGAACATGAGCACCGTGAACGTTAGCATCGTTATCGTGCGCGCCGAGCAACTGCGCGGCAGGACGGACGACCCCTGCTGGCAGGAGGCACCGTACATCATGAGCAGCGTGTCGCGCAGACTTGCCGTCATGATCGAGGGATCGGATGTGGCGGATGCTTTGTCCGCCTCGCCGGCCACTACCCTCCATTCGACCCAGAGTGTGACGAGTAGCAGCACCGAAGAGCTTACGATGACCGCAATCACGCAGCCCCAAACGTGCTGGAAATCGAAAGAAATGTCAGGCAATATGTATACATTATGAGCAGATTGATTTAGAAATGTTGAAGAAAAGCTCCGACAACAATATGGACGTCGGGATATCCGAAAAGAAATTGTAATAGCAGAGCATCAATCGATTCCGGTGGGTAAATCTTACCTAGTAGTAATCAAAATCTTGATTGAACTGTCTATATGTTAGAAATCTATACGTCAATTTTTTAGAAATTATAACTGATACATAGATTGGAATCTACTGAATTCACCAGAGGAATATAAGGCCCTTAATATTAGTTGAGTAAATCCACTCTCATATTAGTAAAACCCTTTTAGGACATATAACACAAGGAGAGTCCCGGTAGATGCATATGCATCTGAGATATAGATCTCCAATAAATCTGACTACAATCTCTCAGCTATCGATGCACAGCACACTCTTAAGTTCTGGAGGATAATCGATAAGCACTATGAGCACACTATGAAGACAGGCTCTATCGAAGGATCTCACAATCGCGCCATACCTTGCGCGATAAATGAGTCAGTTGGTACGCCATGTTTATCTAATGAAACTTACATCATCAAACGGTAGCACGAACACATTCTCCGTGTATGACAGCTTCGGTGAGCGAAAGATAAACTTCGAACGCGTTTCCGACGTCATCGCAAGGTACTCGATCACCGCGATCCGATCGGTGGTGAAGAACAACGGTGACGCCCCGAGATCGGCCACATCGTGCACCAGCTCGCCGATCATACCATCCCACGTGTTGGTGGTCGTGTTGTAGTACCCCCAAGATGACACCCGCGTATAGTTGACTCCGGCGCCGAGATACGTGGCCAGGTAGTTGGTGAGGATGTAGTTCACCTTTGTGATCGTGTCGATGTGTTTGTCTCTGCAAGGAGAACAGAAGCAAGTTAGTAGCTATCTTAAGCTATCTTAAGCTGCGTTAACATCCCAAACGGTACTTGTAATCCGTTAGGTGATTCAACGTATCCGGATTTGTGATGACCATCGAGGCGCGCAGCGAGTGACCGTGGAGATTTTTGCGTCGAACCGATGTGACCTTCTGGTCGCGTAAATCTATTAGCTGTCCCTCAAGGAAGCTGGAGTTCCGCTTCCAGAGGGCGTAGTTTTCAGTCAGTACTTCACTGTCCCGACTCACTTTGTACACTGGCCATGATAAAGAAGGAGAAAGAAAGGATTAATGAATATTACAAACAAAATATAGTTTAGGTTACCTTGAATAAATCGAATTGCTTGATCGTCTTCCTTTAGTAGCACAAAGAATTCGCTACTGACAAGAATCGGTAATGCTTTTAGTATATCCCAATAGTGGTCAACTAACTGTAGCAAGGCGTGGTATCCGGAATCCATCACTAGCCAGTGGAAATTCAAGTACAAACGTTGGCCAGCTTCGATCAGAAAACGTTCCGTGCCATTACAATGAAGATCTACCATGACTAACGTCTGATGACTTTCCACATCACCATCAAGCGTCTCATACGCCAGCTCCAATGGCTCATTCCTGGGATCAACAAATTGCAAAAAGCGATTTGCATTTCTCGCAAACGCAAACTTCTGGTCTGAGGAATGAAAAGCGAAAATGTTAATTTCTCCATCCATTGTCAATTTCGTTTCCTTCGCTCACCTTCCTTCCAGCATCCAATGAAAGCAATCACCTTCAGGGGTGTTCCAATCAGTGAGAGCAGTGACTCAACTGCCTCCCGGATGTCGGAAGAACTCGTGTCTTCTTCTTGGGTTCCTGCAAACCCATTCCCGAACAGTCCGAACGCCGCCAGCAGTAGTAGAGCCAAATTTTGTTTATCTCTCCCGGCCATAGCTGCAATCTTTTGTGCTCACTGATGCCGCCTCCTAACACTATGTGACTCCGACAGATCAAAGCGGATGGTTGCGAATAAAACTCCGTGCGGCCCGATATTTATAGCCGGAGATTCAATCACACCGAGCAAACACAATTAACTTACGTTATGATGACTCCGCGACACGAGTCAATAGCCAGGCGACCGAGGGAATTCCCGTCCATCCATTCATACATCGATCGGAAATGGAATACCCGGCAATCGCAGCATATGCACACGGTTATTGAATTATCCCGGCCGCCAACACGCTGAGTAAACATGTCGGGGCCCTGGTGCCGTCCTTCTCCAGGGTAACCCATTTGCATACGGGCGGTATTTGCGAACCGTGGGAAGAAAACACACCTGCCGGCTGTGGGATTGATCTAGAAATCGAAAAACCGGAACCATCTGCGGGGCAGAACGCTTCTTGTACTCAGCGCACCCGGCCATGAGCCGATAGGATTCTTCTGCCAGTACGTCACTTCGTACAGCTCAATCAAATTAAGGACGCAAATACCAAACAACATCCGTGTCGGATTCGTAAGCGGCTGCGACGTTCTTGATGCGGTTTATCTTTTCAGTTAAGGTTTACGTTCTAAAAGTGACGCACCCAAAGAAACAGTGTTGTGATTGAAGCAGAAGAAAGAAATATAATTAACTTTTCCAAGCACTTCGCTTTATACACACTAGCGCCACCTAGGTGTGAAGAGGTAAACTATTAGACAGTTCGAAGTAAAAGCAGTGCGTACTAGATGCGACCCGGTACATCGTCATTATCGTAATCCATCGTGTTCTATTTAATTGAACGTGTTGCGTAAACTAAAACAATTCCTGACCGGGTATTGCAGCGCACAATGGAATCGTTAATGAATTCATTAGTCTGACACAATTTGAAGGGCGCACGCTACAAACGAATAAAACTGAAATTCTCAAAGCAACCATAATGGCCTCATTTCCAATTACCTTCCAACGGCAGAGGCTACATATGAGAATTACTCTGTCCATAATTTAATATTCAATTTAGCTACAACAACAGAACCTATCGCATATCTCCCAGCCATGGATATGGTAATCGCACATCCAGCTGGAAGGGCACGTTCGCCCGTGCCAATTCCCAGGAAACTCATAAAAGCGGCAGCAGGGAGGGAAAAACAATATCCCAGTGAACATGGAAGGAAAACTTCACGGAACTTCGAGGCACCTCCGGGAAAGCGCATATGCATCACCATTAATAGCAAACGGTCACCTTCCTGGAAGTGTACTCGACCACCACCGACATCCAGTCGGTAGCAACAAGTTTTGGGGGGTTCACAAGTTGCTCCCAATTGCTCCGGGGTGTCGACATTCTTTCGGACGGGGTTGTGCCCGTTGGCGTAGGGTGACGTAAATACACCTGAGGATTCCGCTGATAGTGGGTACGACAGAACTTGAACGAAAAACGGAAACCGGCACCAACAACCTGTTGCTCGGGGATGTTACAGGATGAGCGATTTTCCCAGGTGTAACATTCGACATCGGTAAAGCTAATCCCGTTCACTTCAATGCACCCGACACACACGCCTTGCCCGCCCATCTGAATTGGCACCGGCTCGGAAAATCCTGCCAATGTGTCCATCATGCATTAAGCTGTTGCCCGTTCAATCCCACACCTACCACGAAAACATTCCTTGATGATGGCGACGTTGATGCCGATCGCAGCATTCGCCACTCGAACCGTGCGGCGATGGTGGAAAGCGGTGTGAAAGGGCTTTTGAACGGTGCAACTGAATGCACCGTCCCACTTGCAAAGCGAACGGTATTGAGCTCGCGTTGGGTTCGATTGGCTTCCTTTTGAATCAGGTGGCAGCAGCCGTTTCCGCGTGCCTGACTCTCGAGTGCCAATTCAAGAAGATTTCGTCGGTGCTTCCGGAACAAAAGGAGCACCGAAGAATGCAAATAGCGCCATCGTCACTGAGGCAAACATCAGAGAGCAGAAAGTGGTCGGAAAGAGGATCTGACCTGGTTTCGAGATTTCTGGGGTGTTTCAAATCGATTTGTGCGAAAATTCGATTCAATATGGTTGACGAAGATAACACATATTCTGAAATGTTTCATTCAACATTTTAAAAGAGTTGTTTGTATGGTCTTTCTTATCTCACTTCTTTATTTGTTTTGGGAAGACATTTAATTTTGATTTTTTAAATACTTTTTTGAAAACTATTGGCACAAATTCCGAACAACTATGAACAAAAATTGTACAAACACATCCAAGGATGTTCCCAATGTTCCCAATGGAGCACCGGGCACCTCCATCGCACTGGTCTGTTTATACAAGCTGTTGATAATGTTCTAGACTTATTCTTCGTTTTCTGTTATTCCAATCTCGATCATAATAGGATGCACCACTCTTCTAGAAACTCTTCTAGTACCTTTACATGCACCGATAATCTATTCTTTTCTCATTTCTTTTCAATAATCAATTAAAATCTTTTCTTTTCTCAACTCTGGGCTCGGAAATTCTTCAATAAATGTAAATCTTTGGCTGATTTGGCTGTTGGCTTTTGGTATCATAGAATGAGATTGAAAAAAAAAACAGAAAAAATATTGATATAGATGTAGAAAAAAGAGAAAAAGTTGAAAAAATGGGTAGTAAATTGAATGTGCGAAATAAACGTCTAGATACAGTTATAGGGAATGAACTGTAGGGGATCCTGTAGTTCTAGCCCTTGTTTGACATCTCATAGCATTTCAAAAAGTAAGGTCAAGCAGGGTTTTACTTTTCCTTAACATAACTTACAACAGTGTAGAGCATTTTTTTTATAAATTATCATAAGATTCATGGAAGGTTTTCGTATAAGTTTTCTGATAAATATAATATAATAACTGGTGCATAATTATAAAAAAAAATGTTTTTTTTATTTCGGTGTGCCTTTGCCCTAATAACGACATATGATACTTCTGTCTACAACCAAATACATGGCGACCCCTTTTAGAACTGCACAGAAATACTATGAATCATACAAATTAGTTATGATTGTGTATACCAACAGATGAATTAGCTTGTTTGACATGCATTACACAGTAGGAAATATAGAAAACTATTTTCTCAAATATATAAAAAGCAAAACACGGAAATACATGAAATTTTTGAAACGGAATCACAAAACATAGGCAACCCATCGCAAAATTGTGATTTTTACCATACAATGAATGAGAAAGATAAAAAAGGTGAATAATATAGACAAAACAAACATATAAAACTCGTAAATTTACCGATGTACCAATAGGTATATTTGTACCGCATTTCAACGAAAGCGTGGAGAACTCGCGAGGAAGTGTTTCTGCCTAGTTCCTTTTTGCTTGATTAATTATGTCCAATATCACCGAGCAATGCGCAACGCGCAATGGGTCCTCATCTGTTTTGTAAGTGTATTGCGATATTTCGCAAGAAACGCTCATAACGTTGCGTCCCATCCTATCCAGCCAGGCGACCATTACGGCACTGAAACTTTTATCATTAGCCTACTTAGATCCGTCACTAAGAGATTGCACTGACGCAATCTAATGAGGCATTGAAGGAGGGTAGGAGAGAACAAAAGCTTCATCACCCAACCGGCCGGGTGGGTTTGGGTGCAAAGCAATTTTTTAACGCTTCCGATGGTCGGGCGAGCCCACGTACCATCGATTGGCCTCACTCGACACAAGACTGTCCACCAGTCGAAAGGCGCACTTACCGCGAAGAGTGTCTCACGACGTTCCCGTTTCATTTGCGTTGTTGTTCCATTGCCCGGATCCGGTTCCGTAGGTGGACCCCCCGTCGTGGTCGAACTATCCTTTCTGACGAAAACGTCGTGCGTGGGTAGAATTGTCCAGCAAACCAGCAAATAGCACCAATACGGGCAAGGTGCCGGTGCCGTGGGACAGGTAAATCAGTGCACGTACGGGCCACTCATCGCGCCACATCGTCTCTCGGGCGCTCCATAAGGAAATAGCTGGAAGGCGTACCGGGTGACCGGCGAAAATGGAAATCTCATGTAAGGGCGGCCGGTTCCGTCCCGTGAGCACTTTGCTAATTGTGCTGCTCGTCACCACCACCGTCAGTGTTGGGCCGTGCGCGGCCACCTTCTTCTGGATACGTCCCGTGCCGACCGACTCCCCGATTTCGGGCGATCCACCGGCCGGCTGGAGACCTCCGGCGCTGGTGCCGGGCGCTGTCCTCCCCCCGGCCGGTACCGGCGACCCGAGCAAACCGCAAGGGACCTCCCAGCAGCTGCTGCGACTGCCCCGTAAGTGAACGCACTCCCTTCCGGGCTGTATGTTTTATGCGTTTTACCACGCTCCGTTTGGCGTGCCCGGCGTGACACCACCAACCCGTTCGTTACAGAGATCCTGTGCAACTACGCTGCGACCGGGCGTTGGCCGTCGTACCCGCCGTTCCTGCAGGCGGCCATCGTCGACCTTGGCCGGCACGTGTTTGCCCTCGATGACCCCGGCGTGCGGCAGTATTGTGCCAACTACGTACGGATCGCCTTCGTACGGCGTCCGTGCTGCGCCTACCCAGGTGAGTCATCCGATTGAGCACATTTCCGTGTACACTAGCGCACCCGGGTCAGCTTACTAGCTCGGTGCGCGGGTTTAGCGTTGGACCGCTCAATAAAGCAAATCTTGTTCTGTCAATCAAATAAAAACGTTTGCCTGTGCCTCAATTCCGGATTCCGATGACTGAGAACTGCGACCGATTCCGATTTTGATTCGTTTCGCTCCTTTCTTGCTCTTCTTTTTTCTTCTTTTTCTCCTTGGAATACTGTGCTTTTGTTGAGTCGCTCACTGCAGTTTATCCAGTGTACATAATGCCGGGCAAAAAAACGACGACCGAGTCCTCGATCGATACGGATGTTGTGACGGGCATCACCAGCGTGCCGGACGAGGGAGATGAAATGCCGGATGCCGGAGGTGGCGACGCTGATGGCGAAGGTGGCGAAGATGACGGCGGGGAAGGCGATGCTGGTGACGGGGAGGAAGATGGAGAAGACGGCGAAGGTGGAGAGGACGGTGATGATGGAGAAGAAACAGAAGATGATGATGATGATGATGGCGGAGAAGGAGAAGAAGACGAAGCGGACGGTGATTCGGAAGGGGAAGAAGAAGGTGGAAATGAGGACGAAGAAGAGGGTGGTGATGAGGGAGAAGATGGTGAAGAAGGGAATGATGAAGAAGCGGAAGAAGGTGGTGCCGAAAGTGAAGAAGAAGAGGATGGAGAAGAAGAGGGCGATGAGGAAGAGGGTGGTGAAGAAGGTGCAGCGGGAGAAGGTGGTGAAGAAGGTGAAGTAGATCAGGGCGATGAAGAAGAAGGTGAAGAAGGAGGTGATGAAGGTGGTGAAGGAGGAGAAGAGGGTGAAGGGGAAGGTGAAGAGGGTGGTGGAGAAGATGGTGGGGGAGGTGGGGAAGAAGATGAAGGTGGTGAAGAAGAAGATGAAGGTGGTGAAGAAGAAGGTGAAGGTGTTGAAGAAGAAGATGGAGAAGGTGAAGAGGAAGAGGGAGAAGGAGGTGAAGAGGAAGAGGGAGAAGGAGGTGAAGGTGGTGGAGTAGAAGGTGGTGAAGAAGGTGATGGCGAAGAAGAAGGTGAAGAAGGTGTTGGTGAAGAAGGAGGTGAAGAAGGAGCAGAAGGTGGGGATGAAGGAGAAGAAGGCGGTGAAGAAGGTGATGGTGAAGAAGGTGGGGAAGAAGAAGCAGAGGGTGGTGATCGAGGAGAAGGGGAAGTAGAGGGTGGTGAAGATGGTGCAGAAGGAGAAGAAGGTGGTGAAGAAGGTGACGGTGAAGATGGAGGAGAAAAAGGAGCAGAGGATGGTGATGCAGGAGAAGAGGGTGGAGAAGGAGCAGAGGGTGGTGATGCAGGAGAAGAGGGTGAAGATGGAGCAGAGGGTGTTGATGCAGGAGAAGAGGGTGGCGACGAAGGAGGGGGTGAAGAAGGAGCAGAGGGTGTTGATGCAGGAGAAGAGGGTGGCGTCGAAGGAGAAGGTGAAGAAGGAGTAGAGGGCAGCGATGGAGGAGAAGAGGGTGGTGATGGAGAAGTAGTAGA
>KB672602.1:3764729-3782831 GCA_000349145.1 Anopheles dirus | reverse complement strand
GTGGATGGTGATGCAGGAGAAGAGGGTGGAGCAGGAGCAGAGGGTGGTGATGCAGGAGAAGAGGGTGGAGAAGGAGCAGAGGGTGGTGATGCAGGAGAAGAGGGTGAAGATGGAGCAGAGGGTGTTGATGCAGGAGAAGAGGGTGGCGACGAAGGAGGGGGTGAAGAAGGAGCAGAGGGTGTTGATGCAGGAGAAGAGGGTAGCGTCGAAGGAGAAGGTGAAGAAGGAGTAGAGGGCAGCGATAGAGGAGAAGAGGGTGATGATGGAGAAGTAGTAGAAGAAGAGGGTGGTGAAGGTGGTGAAGGTGGTGCTGAAGGAGAAGAAGAAGGAATTGACGGAGGTGAAGGTGGAGACGGAGGGGATGGTGGAGAAGTAGAAGAGGGTGGTGAAGCTGAAACGGAGGCAGCCGGTGTAGAGGAAGCCGCTCCAGCAGAACTTGTGGCATCTTCGCGACTTGTTTCGGACAAAACTGAAAGATATCCTGCTCGATTGGAACTAAGCACACCGAAAACTGTTCGCACCCGTCCTATCCCTCGGCCAACACCGAAAAGACACACCGCCTCCCCTACATCGTCCACAATTTTCTTCATCCCACTACGCTTCACACCTTCACCCATACAAGCACCGACTGATAACGTTTCCAGCCGGGTCAGTTTGCAAACGAAACGTTCCGGTCAGCTCGAGCGGCGCCAGGTGACGAAGCGACAGAAGAAAAAGAAAAGCAACACAAAGCACTTGCGGAAAGGTACCCGTACGGCACACCCCGATGGAAAACGCGAAAAGCACCGGCAACAGGTGGCAACGGGGCCGGAAAAATCAAAACACTCCACTACAGCGCACAAAGCGACGAAAAAGCCAAAGAAACGAATGCACAGCCAGCGGTGGAACCCTCTCAAACCAACAGCAGCCGACCGTGAGGGTGCGGAAAGCCCACCCATTGCGGCGAAGAAAACGCTGAAAGCAAGAAAACCTCACACGGAACATGAGACGACCACCACTCCGCTCCGTTCGACGGTAAGGATGCACAGAAGAAGAACGGCAGAAGCAGAGCCGCCGGGCGAAGAAAAGGAAGCACCCACCAGTCGCAGGAAGCGCTTCAAAATAGACGACCGGGGTTCGAAATCGCAACGCAAACAGCACCGCACCGCAACGAATCCTTCCCGAGGCTCCTCAACGATCGACGCAACCAAGTAAGGCTGTGTGCGTTCCCTAGCGAACGGCGCCCCGTTTCACCATTCACAACCCACACCGCGTCACCTGCGGAGGCTTCACCGATGGAGGCGCCTGGTGGCGCTTGAAAATGAGTGCTTTGTTGGCGAACCTTCAATTTGTGTCGTGTGCGTGTGTGTGTGTGTGTTCATCCTTTTTTTTTCAACCAATTTTTTCATACCTTCACCACCACTCATTAGTGAAATGATTCGGGGAAAATTTGCATTTGCACACCCTCTCTGTTTGTCTAATCCCACCCCCCCGGGCCGAAATGTGCTGTTTGTGTGATGTTTTATTTCTGCTGGAAAATGAAAGCACAATATTCGCATTCCCCGCCGGAACGAGAGCGGAACGGAATATGAGTCGGGTCGTGCAAATAGAATCGTCGCTTTTGCATCGATTCCCATATTGGCAAAGCGAGAGTGACGAAAGGGCGACCGAAAAGGTCTAAATTAATCACCTGGGAGAGTAGCCCGTACGAGCAGCAATCAACATATTTTCAACGATGATTTCCACATTTCGCCGACGGGAGGCTACCACCTCTCGGGAAAAGGGTGTATGTTTATGTGTGTGTGTGTGTTGTAGAGGGTAACGACTCGCTTGAAAAGTTCCCAACGCAGCTTCGGCACAATTCCTTCGTGGAACCTACCGCTCATGTGGGTGTGTGTGTGCAGCATGCGATCGGGTGCCTTTCTTAGAATTTGGCATGGCATGAAGATGCGTTTGGCAGCGCACATTATCGAATGCAGCTGTATCTTTTCAGTAAAGCGGTGATCAAACGACGGAACGAACGCACGAAAAAGTTGTAACGTGAGCATGATTGTGCGGTGTTGATTGAATGAATGTATCACTGTTGCTGCACACTTTGGCCTAGGAACACACGAAACCCGGTGGGAAATATTGATTGTTGACTATTTCGACGCATCGTTTTAAATCATTAACGGTTTGGTAATTTACAAAGTTTTTAAAATACTTATATAATCGCTATGTCATTCCGCTTCTTTTTTCTACTTATATTTCTGATTTATTTAACCTCTAACATCTCCTGTTAGCTTTGCTGGAACAGACATAAGACGGACTTCATAGTAGCAAAATAGCCTTGGCATAGATAAAACCATCAAAGAAACTTTTTTTTAAAGAAAAGTCGTAAACTATTATTTAGCTATTTTTTTATTTTAATATTTTTAGTACTGCAGTTTAATTTTGTATTAAACAAGTTGTATGTGTTAAATTGTATATGTGTTTAATATTATATGTTTTTTTCCACGCGCAATTGATATTATGATTACTGTTTGTATAACTTATCGTCGAAATTATTTATATTTCAATGTTAAAAAAAAAACATTATTACCTATGCAATCGAGCTCGTCAAAATCAGCGCTTTCGGTTGGGCTCAGTGTACAATCAAATCGTTAATATAAGATGCCCGAACACATTCGCATGGCCTTATCACAGTTTTATGTATTGCACTATTTTGTTTAACACCAGAACATACTTCAATACGCATCCGTTCGCTTCACAGATTAAAGCAATCTACCCCACACGCGATTCCGTTGCCGTTCACAACGCGCCGGTTTCAAACCGTTGAAGGAATGCTCTCCCCGTAAGCAGCAAACCAGAGCCCAAGATACAAACGCTGTAAAGCTCGCCTCTTTTTCCCAACCACATCGCAAGATTTAACAGCCCTCCGGATACCCTTTGGGAATTGCATCGAGCAGCACATATCCTTGAGGAGAACACAAGTTTCGCGTCGTAGGTGAGCACCGTTGCACTGCGAAATGGTATGGCAGGGCTCGGCAAAGTCCGGTCTTCTTGAGAAATTTGAAATTGCAACTAAACAGCATCACGGAATTCTAATAAAAAATAATAGAATGTCTTGATGAAGGGCCAACCTTAAGAAAAATAGCATATTATTAATCGATCACCTTGAAATTACTTCATCAATCTTCTTCAAATATGAAAACTATTCAGGTACAGCGCGTGTAAGTTTGCCGACCCCTGCTCTATAGTGTACGCGTTTCCCGTACACTATAGAACGAATTTACTTTGAACTTATGCTAGAAAAGAGAATATCGCATATCAAGAAGTCTAACGTGCCGGTTCTATGCAGGAGCGATGGAATAATGAAATAAAAAAACTACTTCTCTCAAGTACTTTTAATGCTGGAACTAAAATTCCGGGAAGAAAGTCAGACTTGTTGTTATGCTCTAAAGTTGTGCTCTAAAGGGATGTAATGAAAGAAAACATGCAATATTATTAGTTATAAGAACAGCCGTCGCCAAGGTCCATCAAGGTCTGCCGATGCGGACTACTAAAACCGCTGGACTTTAGGACCGTGGTAAAACGGTTTACTGCCGAGATGGTTTTCCTAGCGTTTGCAGCCAAGTGTCTTCAGTATGCTCGCCGGTAATGAAGTCGTTGAGTTTTTGCGTGTCCTGTGATTTTTTTTACAGGTTGAGTTGTTGGTGTCCGAACGACTAATAAAACTCAACTTGCAGTATCTCGACTCTCATGCCGGAATGAGAGTTCTCCCAAGAACTTCCAAACTCTCTTTTAAGTAACTGGTTCAATTCGATTAACCTTATAGGCTAACTTTCGGCAGAAAATCGGGTTCCCTTAAACTCTTCGTGGTACCACGTATCGCTCAGAAGCAGTTTTAAAAGTTTTACGAATTAATGTGCTTAACGGTGGGCCAGTTTTTCGCTCTTCCTAACATTTAAGAGAATGAGTATAGACCTATCAATTATAGTTTTTTTTTCATGTACTTTGAATGTGGGTTGTTGAGGTAATCAACTTGAACTAACACTATATGAGGGCGATAGTGTTCGTATGGTGTAAGTGCGTAGCCCATGGCCCTTTACAAATTATGGCTTGTGGGTTCAAATTTCAACATAACCGTCCCAGCACAATCAATTCAAGGAAAACCAGAAATGGCAGGTGTAGGCTTAAATACGTTGTTGATCCAAAAGAGAGCAAAGAAGAAGACGGGGTTTCTTGCCTGTTTCTCACTATGTACGTGGAAAAGCGTTTTTCGCTTCCGAGCGATAACAGGTTTCATGAAATAAACAAAACACAAAAACGGTCATTTCGAACTGCGCAGATTAGGTACCAGCCTTATCGATGTTGACAATTGACAGCTCTTTTCAAAACAAAATTCATCCGAGAGCAGGTGTACCGTGTGAAATGAGAATCAAAACCGGACAAAATTGGGCTCTTCTTACCAAAAGCAAGAAACCGTCTTGTTTCACATTTTTGGGTATTTCTTGCATTTTTAAAAAAACATATGAGATAACCGAAATGCCCAGCGATTCCTGTGGACGTTTGCTAGTAAATTCATTTTCTTTCATCTCGCTCTTTCCCGTCCGCTCGCTCTTTGGTCGCTCACGCAGTCACCCATCTGGGCGCAGTGGAGGCCGGCTGGCCGTGCTCGAAACTGCTCGCATGATTTGACACATTTGACGGCTGCTATGAACAACAACAAGAACAGCTGTCAATTGAATTGTCATTTGAAGATTATAAACACAAGGCGATGTAAAGTAGGCCATTGGCCCGTCTTTGTTAGCCATCTTGAAAACAAAGTTTGACGTCTACGGGTAATTTTTGTCTACGTCATGAGCACACACACACATATGCATAATCATCAAGCAAAAAGCATTTGATGGAGGAAATATTATCGCCTTTTGTAAGTACATACAGATTATATTTTGCGTCCACTGTGTATATAATCAACCTGTTTTATTGTTCCAACAACGAAACCATCTCCAAACAATGCAGTAGCCTTTCTTTTGTGTGGAGGGGGATTTCACAAGCCACTAGCAACTGGATAATACAGTGTTTTTTTAAGTTTATCATTTATATATGCCATTCCCGATCGCTCGAACAAAATGTAAACATCGTTTGACAGATAGGTGACCGGGTTAACTATTCAAAATGAATTAAAATTTATTTTAACATTTTTCAGTATGAAAACAAGGATTTTTGTCTGACAAAATCATAGTTTTCAAACTCCAAACAATTTTGATCAAAATACAATTCGGTTTGACAGCGTTCTCGCCTCGAGGTTTCCTGCAATGCACGATCGAAGCGAGAACGGCCAAGTGAGAACTTTGACAGTTGTCCCACCTGGTTCTCAGGTCGTTATACAGACGTGTAAACCCCGCCTGACAGCAGCCGTTCTTCTTCTTCTGCTTCGCAGTAAAAAAAAGTTTTTTTGAAGTCGTCGTCGCGAAGAAAAGTCAACTGCGCCAACTTTTCCTCCCGTGAGTGAGATATTTTCACTATTCAATTAAATCTGTGTACATACTTTGGTACGGCTGCCGTAATTGCTTACACTTCCTAGAATATCCGGTGTGCTGTGCTTCTTGTGCGTTCCGTGTGTGTGTTTTTGGGTTTCCCAACTCGTAGGAAACTTTCGTCGTTCCGGAACCACCGGTACCGTGCTGCGGCCTGCCACATATTCATCTCCGCCCGTGCAAGCGAATCGTGGGGGAGGGGGAGAGCAGGAGGGTAGAAGTAAAAGTGACACGCACCGCGTGTAAAACCGTGCCATCGTGTGTATCTTCCTCGGGATCCTGCTCGTAACATTTCTGGGAGCATCGGATCCTAGTCAGGAAATCTGTTCCTGAGGTTTTATTTCTCCCCCTTCTTAAAGCAGCAACCCCCACACTGGGCTTTTGTGTGCCTGTGACACTATGTGTGTATGTGTGTGTGAGTGTGCGTTTGTGTGTGTATGGTAAAAATTCCGGTTCAGGTCTTCAGCGCTAGACGCGTCATCGGGTTTCTGTGTTGTCCACGACGGAGAGAACGATAACCGATCAGGATCCGGTTTTGAGTCCCGGGGCTCGACTGCTGCGAGTTCTAATTGCTCTCCTCAAGACATATCCCAACCAGGCCACCACCACCCCTATCCCGATCGAGTGTGTGGGTCGTCCGTCGTCGGGCGAGATATTCCGCAGAACCATATTGCTGCTGGCTGGCTGCTGCTGGTGCGGGTCCTGACCTCCTCTTCTGGTCCATCGGGGAGGTCTTTCCTATCTCGCTCGCACTATCTGTGCGCGGCGCGTGTCGTCATCACGTCGACCGGGGAAGAATGGTCAGCACGACTAACGCAGAGATGAAAAGGGTGTCGCAATACGTACCGAAGATCTCGATCATCGTGGCGACGTCGAGGGCGATTTGCAGCAGTACGGAAAATTCGTGTTTTCCGTCTCAGAAACCATCACTTAAAAAATATACAAACGTCATCTCCAATTGCACAAAGCGCAAAGGAACAAGACGACGGCTGAAGAAACCAGCCGTTGGACGATGAAGCGATGTTTTCCTTATCACTTATCGCGGCTTTCGGCCACCCGCACACCGACCATCACAGATAGGTGGGCCACCTAGGGAAACCCCGTGAACTGGGGGAAACGATGGGGAAATTCTTTTAGGCAACTTACATCCTTCTCTTTAAAAAAAACTTTGAAGATACGTCAATGCGCTCCTTAATTAGAGACAAAACGGAATCGCCCATTCGGGGTCCCGGGATAAAACCGGACACACATTTTAATCGAAAAAACGTGGTCGAGCTTATCGTCCACACGGTACCCTGTGTCTCGCTTTCGCTCACTTTGCACGAGCCCATTCAGCTGTTTCGCTCACACGCGCCCGTTCATTCACTTGCACTGTCACATCGCACCCTCTCGTGCCGTCTCGCTCGCGCTTGCGTAGAGACGCCTGTTTACGTCTCGAGTTCGTGCGTGTGTATGCGTGTGCTCAGAGGTTAATGGCAGCAGTAGGTCGGAGTTGGCAAACCGCGGACGTCGCCGGACCACTATCCAGGACTTTGTTTGTGTTTTGATATCCTTTCGGCTTTGCTTCATGCGGGTGGACAGACACACTCTCTCGTGCGCTCTCTTTTCTCCATCGTTTCATTCATCTCCGTGTTTTGTAGGTGCGCGCTTTGCAACAAATACACAGCGTCAACTGTCAGTTGAGCTGTTCGTCCGATGTCTCGATTTTGTTTGGGTGGTAGGTGCACTCGAATACGACGCAGGGCAGAGCTATCCTTTTCGGCTTCAAAGGAGGCTGTGCGTAGTGAAGAAAGCACATACACACACGGGATGAGCAGCAGCTTCTAGCGCTCAGTTTGAAAAGTTTCCATTCGGTGGCAGACACAAACAAAAACAGACCGGAAAAGTGTGTTCATGAAGTGTAAGCAATACAGGGCAAAACAAGTGGCAGTAATGGCATACAAACTAGCAGCAAAAGGATGTTTCACGCACAGCGATTGTTAATAGCATTTTTTTTTCTTTTCTCTTCCTTTATGCTCTTCGACTGCTGTCTCGGCGGATGTTGCGAAATTCGCGTGTATTTGGTGGTCGGCTGCTGCTGCTGCTGCCGTCGTGAATGTGTGCACGCGCGCGCGCGCCTTTGTGACCGAATCATGTTGTCCTGTGCCCGTCCCGCGACATGGTCCCGGTTAAAGGTCAAAGCCAAGTGCAGCAAACTGGAGTCTCTAACGAGAACAACCCCCATCTAATCCCGGATCTTTGGTATACGCAGTACAGTAAGTATGAATTCGCATAAAAAGGAACGCCTCCTGTTGCTAAGACAACAACATTCTGTGGAGATCGCTTAAAGCGTCCACCGACATCCCTGGGGGGTCGGGGTCATCGATGGAAGGATCAGACAGTATGTTTTTCCAATATGTCAATGTGCGCACCGGGTGTTTAACCTCATTCTGCACACGATTACGAGAGAGGAAGAGAGAGGGAGAGTGTTTCTTGGCGAACCACAATAAAAACAGAGAAGCGGCGCCATAGCCAACTACCCCACTACTACAAAGAGAAACAATCGAAATTGCCGGTTTGCTACGATGGTTGTGTGTTACTGTGTTGTTGGGGCGCCGTGGAATTTCTGTCGACGTGTGATCTCTTCTTGTTCGCATTGAGGAAAGAGAGAGAGAGAGAAAGAGAGAGAGAAAAGAAAGATCCACAACAAACACACAGGCACACAAATCTCGTCGAAAAACCGGGTTGACCACCGTGCGCGTGGTCGTCGACCGTCCTTTCCCGACGATCAATCCTAATAAACCCGAAGTAAAAGAGTGTGTGTGAGAGAGAGAGAGAGAGAGAGAGCGAGCGTTTAAATCGTGCGAAAGAGAGCTATTCACTTGCTCCTCTACGTCGCAATAATCGACAAGGCAGGCATGCCGGGCAAACAAGCAAGCTATGCCGAAAGTTGAGCTTTTCACCGGGTGTTTTATTATTTATTCTGCTCGTTTTCCAATTTTATTTCGCTCATTTTGGTTGGAAATTTTTCCGCACTACTTTCTCTCCGTTTCTGAAACTCACCGCGCAGTTGTTGTGTGTGTGTGCTCTACCACGGCAGACGCCATCGGAATGTGATGGAACCACGGGCAGAAGCAGAAGGTATGAAAGAGAGAGAGAGAGAACGAAAGAGTGAAATAGAAAAGAAAGAGAGACAGAGAGAGAGAGAGAGAGAGAGAGAGAGAGAGAGGAAAAGGCGAGCAAACCAACAGAAGCAATGACACGTTGATAGGATCGGACGGAGGTTGTGATTCTGTGTGGGGCTCGATTACGTGAACCCCAGTGTAGTGTGTTTTAGTTCTTCTCCTTATTATTCTTTCTCGTTTTCCTGGCTCCATCTCGCTCTTCGTTCCACGCTGTCAGTGAGTGAGCAGCGTGGAGCGTGTCTTCTTTCTCGCTTTTTCTCACACACTCACACATTCTCTTACCTAGAACAATGTGAGAGTGTGTGTTATGAAATAGCAAAGCAAAACAACTGCACAACAGTCATGAACACACCTGACGACGTATATATGCCGCGTTCCACACATCAGGAAGGAATGAGGGGGGTTGGAAAGGGGTGGTGGGATGTTGGAACCCTTTCCTTGGTTCGACGACCACGATATGCATCACGGTGGGAAGGGGAGCCATGTTCCGAATCAAGCGAATCAAAACATAACCTGAAACACCGTTAGGAGCACTGAATTTTCTGAACGCGCTCGAGAACTGTTTCTTCGCGGTTTCGCGATTCTCTTCGGTTCTGCTGTTTGCCTTCTTGCAATGTTTCTCTCATCCGTTTGCCCCTGGGAAGCAAGCACGTAGAACAGTGAAAGATCGCTTCACTGATTAAAAGTTATTCTAAGAGAAAATAATCGCTGCAACCAATGATCCCCAAATCTTTACATTTTAGCAACGAAATGTCGATAACCCGGTCGGTACGCAACCTGTTCTGGCAAAGCTGCCACGTCTGCAAAACGTCTCGCCATGACGACGAGACCTAATCGTCTTTTGAATGGTACCAACACCAACACCACCGTCACTCTAGTTGCCGGTCGCTGGGTGGTAAGAACGCGATATGCTCTCAAGATGTTGATTGCGCGCGGCGCTCTACTAGTTAGCACGCGGCAGCACGCCGGTAGGCGACAGGGCGCTGCGTAGCGATAAGACCGCGTGCGCGGCGTACACGATTTTGCTTCGTCCATAATTATCAACGTCAGCGGCCGGTGCTGATGTTAACACTATCGACAGAAAAGCGAGCCCTGGCCGTAACATCCAACGGTGTCGAACGACCAATTCGTGATGGAGCAGGGGAGAGCCAAATGGGTGGATGTTATTACTTGCAAAATCCCTTCACACGAGGCCGTCCTGGTGTGATTGGCTCCGGTCAGGGCTTATCAGCCTCCGGCGATTGCTTACCGTACGCTCCCGGTGCGTCTCCCAGCACGATGATGGTGGTACATGTTTCTCCTCCAGAATTCGCTTCCCTCCCCGTTTCGTGAAAGTCATTTGGGTTTAAGTGAATGCCTAAGAATGCGATCGTCTGCATGAACCTTTTATGCCATTTTCTTTTCCCCATCAGTCGTAGTGATTGCATTTTTGTTTTAAATAACCGCTCCACTGATAACCGACGATGATGATCCTTCCGATACCCTCTATCGTAGATGTTGCCGTCGGCGTGCGGTGCAACATTGTTGCAGCTAGCTTCAGAGCGGTGAAAGTTACCTCATGAAAGGTACGGTCATTCGTGGCAAAACACCGATTTTGGGTTGAAGAAGCTTGTTACCGCGTTCACTGGTGGGAAAGGTGGAACTTCATTCAACACGATTTTCACACGTGCCTTTTCAAGTGACGGTCAATAAGACCATGACACTGAAGGCAAATTTAGCATGTTTTTGCAGTTTTTTTTAGTTGCAAGCTACAAAAGCTTCATTTTGCAACACCATTTTGAAGAGTTCTACGACGGGAATTTAGGAGTTCAACGAAAATTTTGATCTTATGATGTAATGCTTATTATTGGATGATACCATGGACGTTTTATATTAATTAGGATAGGAAGCCGTGGGTTCGTGGATTCTTTTGCAACAAATACACATTTGCTTATATGTAGTTACCATTTCAATCGTTTCAATTCGTGCTATAAAGCATTCATATAATGTTTATACCGTATTCATCGTATGTTTTAAACTCATTTTGTCATCTAAAACGCTCGAAAAAGAGTATTATTTATTAGATAAAATAGGTAAGCTTTGTCAAAATTTACTAATTAACTATTTCGGTACTGCCAGGAACTTTCAATAAGACATTAGTTTATTTCGTTTTTAAGAGGCGATTGATACATTTAGGGAATGATTGTGTTTTTTTATCTTACTAATTTAATCAGTTATGCCAACGTGGCAGATTAATGAACTATTTTTATTACCATTTCTATCATCTTGAATCGTAATATCAATTGATAATGCTTGGAACATGTTAGAAAGTCTCTATTTGGTACAAGAAGCATCAGAATACTCAAGCCTGTTCCTTGAAAGCAGCAAGATAAGATGCTTTCTCATGCATTGCACATTCACGCACACCATCTTCTCGATTCTGGGGCAGCTCTAAACAACAAGTGCATCTACCGCATCGCGCTCAAAACCATTTCCCGCTTGTCTTCAGATGAATACACGCCGTCCACGCGGGCAAACGGGCAGAGCACGGGAACGGGAATAGTAAAAGTAGCGCATGCAGCAGCAGCGGACTGCTGTATCATGCAACATATACACAGCATAAACGGCAGTGTAAGAGAATAAGAGAGGCGTCGAAAACAAGGCAAGCAATGTCGAAAAGATAAATGAAGTAAGAACCATAGAAGAGTGAGACAAACTCTTCTGCGCTTTCTCACTCTTCCTAAACCAGTCGGACCAGCAAAATCGGACCACTTCGCTCAAAGCTCGCCCGCCACTCCTCACGCAACAGACGCGCCCGTTCACGTGGTACATCCGTTGCAACCCAAATGGTTTTCGGGTGCACAGCTATCCGGTCACCCCGCGGCATTCTTCGATGCTTTGGTGCGATCGTGTGCGAAAGAGGCGGAAGGTACATGTACCGGGGAGTTTATGCCTCACGCATACCAACTGTACATAACGTTTCTGTGTGCCCCTGTTCTCCTAAGAGGAGAGAAATCTTCTGCATTGCCGAAGAACAAGTTGACGCGGAAATCGTACTCTAACAAGCGAACGGACGACGCTTCAGACTGTTTTTGGTGACGATCGTTTAAAGAGAGCGTTGTAATGCTATGAACGTTACGGCAAGCGGCAGTGGGACAGTAACAGCGGAAATCTTAATTGGCCGATTCCCTCTCATAGCAGTGATAAAGTTTAGGCAATAAGAGCTCCGGATGAAACAAGAACATTGCCTATGACATTCCGCCACGTGTCATAGTTAAGATCATAAGCTAAACGGGAAATTGATTGATCGATTCAACAAAACTTGAATAGATATTTTGGGTGTCGTGAATTCGTATGTTAAGGGCAATTTGATGAAGAAACAGCAGAAAACGATCTTTATCTTTATTGATATATATATTCGATCTATATTTTCTATTACCTCCCTGAATAATATCGGTTTATACACTTTCTGCGTATAAAACGATTCGATTGCTGCCGATGAATTCTAGAGCACTTGTTCAAACAGAGCTAGCCGTCTGCCACCATCCTAGACTTAGCGCTTTGAGACACTTTGAAAGCTGTATAAATGTTTCTCAGGTTGATATGAGTATTCTTTCTTATTCTTTCTTTTGTATCATTATGCTTATTATGCTAGAATCTAACAGGTCTTTGCTGTTATATCTTATAGATACGCAAGTAGTGCAGGACCAGTTCACACCAACATGTCTTCTTCAGTCACAACGAAACGCCCAGAAATGGCCGTGATGTTATTCTTAGGATGCGATCATCAACAGTTTGACTATTTTGATAGATTTGGCGAACATGATATTGCCGAAATATGTCAATTTGCCTTGAAACAGCACCGTACCCAACTTGGAAGTGTCTCGAGCGTCCGGATGTTGTATTATTATCCTACTATGAGTTACCAATGAAAGGACTGATTGCAGATTGTAAAATACGTAACTTTAAAGCACGCCAAATCAACAATCCGCGAAGGAGAACTCTTGACTTTTGATCTCTTGAGCAAATTTTGTCTCACCGTTACCTCTAATAACCCCAATCTTTCATTCTCTTTCCATTTGCAGTTGTACTGTAAAGACTTGCAACGAAATAGGACTTTTCTTTCCGAGCAGTAACAACAGCGCGAGCCAGGCAGTAAGGATGGAGGATACGACAAACGCAATGGTGGGAGGCGGTTTGGATCAGCAGGCGACAACCTACGAGAACAACGTGGCGGCGCCGGCCCCGACGCCCTGCTACGATGATCTGTTCCCGGCGCTGCCGGAGAGCGAGCCGCCGCGCTTCAACAGCGCACTGTCGCCGGCCGTCGCGAGCATGCGCGTCGGCAGCTCGATCGTGACGCAGGTGTTCATCGTGCCGTCCGGCGAGCGCAAGTACGACTCGGACAAGTTTGGCGAGGGTGAGTCGCTGCGCACGTGCCAGACGATCATGAAGGATACGAACGCACACATCGAGATCTCGAGTGGCAAGGACCAGTCGCTGACGTTTCTGGTGACGGGCAAGGTGCACGAGGTGCTGGAGGCCCGCCGCAAGATCCTGGTGCACTTCCAGACGCAGGCCAGCAAGACGATCAACATCCCGCGCGAGCACCACCGCTGGATCCTGGGCAAGAAGGGCGATCGGCTGCGCGAGCTGGAACGGTCGACCACGACGAAGATCAACGTTCCGCGCATCAATGAGGAGTCGGATGCGATCACCATCCTCGGCACGAAGGAGGGCATCGAGAAGGCGGAGCACGAGATCCGCACGATGTCGGACGAGCAGTCGCGCAAGGCTTTCGAGCGGTTCAGCGTGCCGAAGATCTACCATCCGTTCGTGCTCGGTGCGTACGGTGAGAATCTGCAGAAGATGATGGAGGAGACGGGTGCCAAGATCAACGTGCCGCCGCAGTCGGTGCAGAAGGACGAGATCATCATCACCGGCGAGAAGGAGGGCGTGCTGACGGCGAAGGCCCGCATCGAGGCGATCTACAAGGAGATGGAGAAGCGTTGCACTTCGGTCGGGGTGGAGGTGGTTCGGGCGCAGCACAAGTACGTTTACGGGCCGCGCGGCTCCACCATCCAGGAGATACTGCAGACGACGGGGGTGTCGGTCGAGATGCCGCCGAATGATTCGCCGAGCGACACGATCACGCTGCGTGGCCCGCAGGACAAGCTGGGCAACGCGCTGAACGTAGTGTACCAGAAGGCGCATTCGATCCGCACGAACGTGCTGGAGTGCCCGCAGTGGATCCACAAGTACATCATCGGGCGCGAGGGTGGCCACATCAAGGAGTTCTCCGTCCAACACCCGAACGTGCACGTTGAGTTCAGCGAGGACAAGATCAAGATCGACGGCCCGCCGGAGCAGGTCGAGATCGCGTCGGACGAGCTGCAGAAGATGGTGAACGATCTGACCGGGCGACTCACGTTCGCCGAGATGGTCGTCGATCCGGTGCACTGCAAGCACATCATCGGCAAGGCAGGCTCCAACATCAACCGCATGAAGGAAGAGTACGACGTGCAGATCAACATCGACGAGAAGGACGCGAAACCGATCCGCATCGAGGGGCCAGCCGAGGGCGTAGCGAAGGCACAGAAGGAGCTGCTGGAGAAGATCGCCAAATGGGAGAACGAAAAGGAGGAGTCGATCATCATCGACCACCGGCTGTTCAAGATGATCATCGGTGCGAAGGGTGAAACGATCCGGGAGATCCGCGAACGGCACAACCAGGTGCAGATCGTGTTCCCCGGGCCGAACGACAAGTCCGACATCGTGAAGATCCGCGGCATGAAGGAGGATGTTGACCGATGCCACAAGTATCTCGCCCAGTACGTGAAGGAGCTGCAGAAGAGCTCGTTCGTGATGGAGGTGCCGATCTTCAAGCAGTTCCACAAGTACATCATCGGCAAGGGTGGTGCCAACATCAAAAAGATCCGGGACGAAACGCAAACCAAGATCGATCTGCCGGCCGAGGGTGATCAGAACGAAATGATCGTGATCACGGGCAAGCGGGAGAACGTGAAGGAAGCACGCGAACGCATCCAGAAGATACAGAACGAGATGGCAAACATCGTGTCGGAGGAGGTGGAGATCCCGGCGAAGCATCACATCTCGCTGATCGGACCGGGCGGCATGCTCATCAACTCGATCATGGAGGAGTGCGGCGGTGTGTCGATCAAGTTCCCCAACTCGGAGTCGAAGAGCGACAAGGTGGTGATCCGCGGCCCGAAAGAGGACGTGGAACGGGCGAAGCAGCAACTGCTGGAGTTGGCGAGCGAGAAGGAGCTGTCGTCGTACTCCGTGCAGATCCGGGCGAAGGCGCAGCATCACAAGTTCCTGATCGGCAAGAATGGTGCTTCCATCAAGAAGATTCGTGACAAGACCGGAGCGCGTGTCATCTTCCCAGGTGAGTGATACGGGTTTTGGTCCTATAAACCTTACGCAGAGACCGAAGCTAAAAATTTTAAAGTATTTATTTCGAAGATATTGTAAGCTTGAAGTGCATGAAACTACGGAATGAACCTTATTCAAGGACTTTATTTTTGTTCCGACTAATGATAGTCATACCGAGGGCGTCTGATTCCCTATTAGAAAGGACTAGGATAAGTTCTAATGAAAGTTGTTACGTTATATTGCTAAATGATTGAATGAACATAAAATAATTATTTAATGCTACAAGTATCCCTGAAGCCGTGACTGGTACAGTTGGGATTGTCTTATTAAAATAGGAAGGAATTTATGTCCAGAATCGATTGACACCGTTGCTATAAGTGAACAACTACATTTTAAGGTGCATCTCAGGTAGAGATTGCTCGACATAGAAAATTAAAATTAAATTACCAAAAACAATTCGGTTGCTATATCGTGGTTCAATTTTATAAGAAGCATTTATACCAAAATTTCAATTTATCAATCTTGTCTAATAAGGATTTTAAAGTAGAGCTAAGCATTTAATGTATGTGTCGGTAACTGTAAATCACTGCTAATTACGGATCAAATCTAACTCTGTTTCGACATGCAGGTGTAAACGATCAAGACAACGAAGTGATCACGATCATCGGCAAGAAGGAGAACGTCGAGGAGGCGCAGGCCGAGCTGGAGGCGATCATCAAGAACATCGACAACATCGTCGAGGACGAGATGGTCGTCGAGCCGAAGCACCACAAGCACTTCGTTGCGAACCGAGGCAAGGTTCTACACCGCATTGAGGAGGAGTGCGGTGGCATGCGCATCTCGTTCCCGCCGAGCAACCGCGAGGTCGGTAACGATCGCGTCGCGCTGAAGGGCCCCAAGGACTGCATCGAGGCGGCGAAGCAGCGCATCCTGGAGATCGTCCAGGAGTTGGAGTCGATGGTGAGGATTGAGTGCTACATTCCCGCTCGGCACCATCGTATCCTGATGGGCCGCGGCGGGTCGAAGGTGCAGGCGATCACGTCCGAGTTCGGTGTGAACATTCGCTTCCCGGAGCGCGGTACCGTCTCCGAGCCGATTCCTGTCGCGCCGGCCGATGTACAGCAGAACGGCAACGGAGAGGCAGGTGTGGCTGAGGGCGGTGAGGTCGCCGCGGAGGGTGGCGCGACTGTTAACGGTGGCGGTGAACCGGTGCAGGAAGTGGTGCTGCAGCGTGCCTCCGATTTGATTCGCATCAGCGGCAACAAGGAGAAGTGCGAGCAGGCGAGGGACGCACTGCTGGCGCTGGTACCGGTGACGGAGGAGATCAACGTGCCGTTCGATCTGCACCGTTCGCTGATCGGCCAAAAGGGCCGCGATGTGAAGGAGCTGATGAACACGTACGACGTGCACATCGAGATGTCGCCGCAGGACAAAAAGCTGGACATTATCAAGGTGACCGGCACGCGGCCGGCCATTGCCGACGCGAAGGAAGCGATCGCAGAGCGCATCAAGCACCTGGAGGCGGACCGGAAGGATCGCGAGCTGCGCTCGTTCGAGATCAAGGTGGAGGTGGACCCGGTGTACCATCAGAAGATCATCGGCCGTCGCGGCGTCGTGATCAACAAGATCCGCGCGAACCACGACGTGCAGATTTCCTTCCCGAAACAGGACGACCCGCAGAACAGCATCATCTCGATTCAGGGCTACGAGGAGAAGGCGCTGGCGGCGCGCGACGAAATCCTCGCCATGGTCGACACGCTCAGCTCGGTCTACCGCGAGGAGATCCGCATCGACGAGCGCGTCCACCGGCGCTTCATTGGCTTCCGCGGCAAGCGGCTGCGCGAGATCAAGGAGCAGTTCGGCGTGGACATCACGTTCCCGCGCATGGAGGACGCGGACAAGTCGCTGGTGACGCTGGCCGGCACGCCCGACAACGTCGAGGCCTGCCGGGACTATCTGCTCAACCTGGAGGAGGAGTTCCTGCAGGACGTGTCGGCGGCGCCGACGCAACCTACCAGCTTCTCGCAGATCATGGAGGACACGCTCGCGAACCAGCAGACGAACAAGCAGGGCTTCGTCGTGAGCGGCGCCCCGTGGGAGCGTAAGAGCGCCCCGAACACGCAGTCGCTGGAAGATTTTCCCGACTTTGGCGGATTGGGCGGGCTCGGCGGCGGTCCGGGTGGACCGGGAGTCGCCGCTGGTAATTCCGATGCCGTCAACACGCCGTCGGCAACGCCCATCAACTCCGCCTGGAATGCAAAGCATTAAGAGTAGGGAGCGTATGTGGCAGGGCGAGGGATGGGGTTGTCTGTTCCAACAAAGGGGGTGGAGCGCGAAAGGACCATTAGAGTCGAGAATCGAGCAAACCACTGACAACGATAGAGAGAGAGAGAGAGAGAGAGAGAGAGAAAGATAAAGTGAGGGACACAGCGTGTGCAGTGTAAATAAAACAACCAGGATCAGGAGCAGACGAGACGCGGGACGAGACAACACACACGACACGAAGCTTCAATCTCCAACCCCTTACATCCCCTATACATTTCCCATAATACAAAATCGCCCTCCAACTAGGGCGCTTTGTATACGTGGACGCATTGTGTCTCGAGACGGACGGCCAGAACTGAAGCTGGACTTGTCGAAGGAGTGGTGCGCATGTGTATATGCGTGTGTGTATGTGTGTGCGTGTGATAACACACCAGGCCGTGGACGGAAACGAACATGTGAAGCCATGCAATATTTTTATCACCCTTTATATCATCGTGTACGTGTGCCGAGGAGCACGGAAGTGGAAGCAAATTTGTTATTACAACTTCGTTTATTCGTTGTCTATCTTTTGTGTTTTGTGATTTTTTGTTTTTTTTTCTTACTACCACTTTTTCGACAAGCAATAGTGTGCGAGTGGATGCAGCTTTATACTCTGTAGTAATTTTCTACCAAAACACAAAAACATAAAAAAGCAAAGAAAGCAAACATTTATATAGCTATGTACTTTTTGTGTATGACTCGCTCATGAGTGTGTTTGTTTGTGTGTGTCTGTAATGTTTTTACTTTGTTTTTTTTTG
>KB672602.1:3736710-3748015 GCA_000349145.1 Anopheles dirus | reverse complement strand
TTGTAAAAACGCACTGTAATGTATTAATGAATGAGCAAATTACAGAATTTTTTAACCGTATCGAAGCAGAAATCGAAGCAATAATCAACTGGCACTGTCTGCAAACAACACTTGTTAAATTTACATGGGTCCTTCAGCCAAAACCAAATAATACTTTGTCTAGTTTCACACGTTCCTTAGCCAATTGATTAATTTAATAGGTCATTGTTTCTTTCACACTACACTTCACATGTGTTTCTTCATGTAAAAAGTAAAATAAATTTTCGCATATCATTTGTTCATAACCGATCGTTTGAACAACGAAATTTCGAAATTCGAACAGCAAACAAAACATCGTTTGACAGATAGGAGACAGCGGTCAAAGTTCTCACTTGGCCGTTCTCGCTTCGATCGTGCATAGCAGGAAACCTCGATGCGGGTGATCGTGTGTGTATTAATTTTGCGCGTGCACGGTGCTTTTGAAGCATGCTCAGAAAAAACAGAGGACATACGTGATTACAAACAGTGATTGTGTTGTGAACAGAACAGTGAACAGTCCACTGCACTTGGACCAACAGGCAGCCGTTCCATATGTGAGTAATCGATACGGGAGGAAGAATAATAGGGAACCCAGCCCAACATTTTAATCGAACGAATAGACAATACACACTGAGAGCAGCATCTGGCCAATCATTCAAAATAGTGTTTATTTAAAATTCAAGCACGTAAACGATGAGTCACTGCTTTCCGTGGAATTCGTCAGGGCGCCACCATGGTGTGTTGTAGCATGTACAGACGTGCTGCAAAGTGATTGTGCTATGTAGTGAAGATTTTTTTTTAATGTCCTATAAATGTATGTCGGTTCGCCGTGCTCGCGTCAGTTTCCATTCATTTTCTTTCGTTATTGATCACATTTACACTTTCATATCTACGATCGGCATAACCGAGTATGCCATACATTTTGTTTGGGGAATAAAACTTTTTCGTATTCAAACTTTCACAACGTTTTTTTAAACGTTTTAATCGTAATTAAAATTTGAAACTTGGCACAAACTTATTCCGTTTATTGTGAAGAAAGCGTCATTTAAAAAAAATGACTCCGATGTCCTGCTATCCTCTGATAACAGCATTTGTAGAAACCGCAACGCGTACTGATTTTCTCGAATTTCTGCTCTCTCTCTCTCCCTCTGATCATCCCATAGGTGTTTTTAGATACCGATCGTTAGTCAGGGATTTTTGTGTAAAAGTTTCCCAGGATGATTATGAGTGGGTGTCAGGATCGCGACTCAATGGTTTTTGGTTTGGTTTTTGTGCAGCGGCCATAGAACAGAGCAAACGACTTTTTCGCTTTGTCTTTGGTAGAGGCGTATGTGAGGCTGATGATAAAGACCTTGCCCCGCATGCGCCCGTCATGTCTAGCCCCAAACCAGATGAATGCGAATTTCAACATGTGGGGTGGTGTGATCACCTTTTCTTAGCCATCGAATCTCTTGGCCGGGATATTATCCAATTGGTTTAAAACTTCTGTTCTTCATTAAACTTCATGATTACAATGGGAAGCCTCGGTAGAAAGAGTTTATCATAACTATGTAAACACAATAAAGTTTTCTTTGATAATGTTGCAGGTAATGGAGCGCAAGATAAAACGGTTACTGTGGATGGTGATATTGGTTGTGTTATGGTTCGGCATTTTGGTATGGACTAGTCGATCGATTACGGAATGGATTTTGGAAATATATTTTTTGCTATTCTCGCTTTTATTTTCCCCACGAATCGTAAGTGCAATGTTGATTACCGCTTTACAAGGATTTTTTCTACAAGAATCGTTGTCTGAGGCGGTAAAAAGAGTTTATCATAACTATGTAAACACAATACAGTTTTCTCTGATAACGTTGCAGGTAATGGAGCTCAAGATAAAATGGTTACTGTGGATGGTGATCTTTGTTTTGTTATGGTTCGGCATTTTGGATTGGACTAGTCGATCGATTACGGAATGGATTTTGGAAACATGTTTTGTGCTATGCTTGTTTTCAATTTTCCCACGAATCGTAAGTGTAATGTTGATTGCCGCTTTACAAGGATTTCTTCTGCAAGGATCGTTGTCCGAGGCGGTAGAAAGAGTTTATCATAACTATGTAAACACAATAGAGTTTTCTCTGATATCGTTGCAGGTAATGGAGCACAAAATTAAATGGTCACTGTGGATGGTGATATTAGCTTTGTTATCGTTCGGCATTTTGGATTGGACTATTCGATCGGTTACGGAATGGATTTGGGAAACAAGTTTTGTGCTGTGTTTGCTTTCAATTTTCCCACGAATCGTAAATGCCATGTTGATTGCCGCTTTGCAAGGATGTCTTCTGTGCAGGATACTCAACTGGTACGTACAAGTTATCAAGCGACATAGAGCAATGTCCCAACGCTTATTTAATCTATTGTACCTTTGCTTATCAACTTATCTAGCGTTCATCGAGCATTGCTGACAAAGCTGGGCCTCAAAGAGGAAAACATAAAGCTCGAAGTCAAACAACACGAACACCAGCTATCTTTGCATGATATTACGTATCACCACGCAAATGTTGTTGCTAGAATCCGTTCAATACGTCTATATTTTAGTTTAGAAACAAATCCATGGATCTCTATCACAGTATTGAAACCTCACGTTACTGAAGCTGTTCCCAGAGTGAGAGAGCAAGCTCCAAGTCCATCGGACACAATATTAGGAAGAATATTAGGAGTCATTGCTTCCATTTTCATGGCTATTTTCTTGGATTTCTATAATGGTGGCCTATTGCAATGGTTTTTGGAAAACATCGAATTTGCCATCATATCTGGCGAATATAATATACAATTATCAAGAAGCACAGTGGCTATTGGTGTTTTATACGACAAAATTTGTCTGGGTAATAGAACAAATGAATTGTGTTTAGACAATGTTAGAATAATTCTACGTGGAAATGTGTGGACAAGCAGACCCGACACTATGTTTAAAATGCAGTCGGTTAATCTTTTACTAAAACATACTCATGAGAAACGCAGTAAACGGTACAACAATTCTGTTTATAATCTACTGCTGGGCATTCAGCACTGGCACGTCGAAGGGTTCATACGTGATGCTGAGTTCATTGAAGACAACAATCTTCTTGCCAATCGCTACGACCATGCCAACCGTAGTTTTTATGTGAAAACAATCAAAGTCCTGTGCACCTTAAAGGACACTGCGAAGCTAGACATAGAAACGTACGAACCGGCAACACTGAAGAACAACTTTGAATTGCGCATGTTTCTCGAAGATATTTTACATTTAGCTAAGGAAAACAGCCCAGCTGTAGATGTTGACAGGGGTTTGCAGCGTAGCCAAACGCGCAACACGTTTCCTCGCGACACAGATCTGCTGATTGACGTGAAGTTAAGAAAAGTGTCATGTTTGCTACGGAACTCAAAGAATTCCTGCATGCTTGCGACTTGGGACCAAGTTCAGTTGTTAAAAAGGGGCATGAAAACAAACGTCATACTGTCCAATGTCGTCTTGCAGGTAGGCGATGCAAAGATAGATGCGGAAGAAGTCCGTATAGAATACATTAAAAACTGTGATGATATCGATGACTATTTGAAAATTTACGTGACAGACCCCACCGCCACATGGGACGCAGCTATCCATGAGTATGCCAAGCAGATGATGCTTGACATAGATCAGGTTCAGATGGAGCTAGGCCTTCAGGGTGCAGATTCAAACAAGTGTCGCAAGCGAGTTCGCGTTTATGTAGAGTTCAACGGCAGGATAACGTTTATAATGCCGGATATTAACTCAATGAAATTAAAAATAACTGCAACACAAATTATCCTAGACGATTCCACCCTTTCCGTGACATTGAGCAACGCTTCAATATGTGTAAATGACGTAGAAATTGCATACTACAAATTCCTGCGTTTGGAATCGGACTTTCATTTAACTCCCTTCAGGACTGCAGGTACTTTGATCTATCTATTAATATTAAATAAATTTAAGCCTGTTCGAAAATGGTGGAATGATTTGGTCACCGACCTTCACAATACGAAATTTCCTTGTCCAGATCCACCAATACCACCTATGTGTCCTCTACTTGTTAACACCATCGACACCCGTTCACTTGTTCACACCATCGACACCCGTCCACTTGTTCACACCATCGAAACCAAGCCGCAGTTAGTAGACAACACATCATCTTCAGGAATTACGACAGCTATTTCCAGCTTCTTTAAGTCGTTTCTTAGTGCAATAACTTCACCACCGAAGGAAGATCAGCACGTGCAGTATAATTAGTGTCGCTCAGGCTAAGCTAGTGAACCCCAGCAGTACGTAGCCTTAGTATGCACCTAAGCGCGAGTGAGTCATGGCCGCTATTTGGTCTTGTTAGTAAACGCATGAACTTACACTAGTCCAACACGAGTTCGAGTCCCGCAGTGGACAAAACTTTTTTCAATTATCCTTTACGATTTACTATTTTACCAACTACTAAACACTCATCATCACTAGCGCTTCATGTCTGTAAACATTTGTAACGTCATTGGAAATAAATCGGAAATTGATAGCTAAGCAAGAGAAAACGATCCGCAACGTGTTATTTCAGCCTTCTGATCCACCACAGGACCTCTCCAGTGGTAATCCTCGGTGGACACCAGTTGGCAACAAGGCGTAGTCGGCTCCTATCTCTGCCCGCTTTCCCCTCACCGCTTGAGTCTCCTTCTCGAGAGCTTCCTGCGGGAAAGGTTCCCCTTCCGTCTGCATAGCCCCCCGCAAGCCTGGGGAAACTAGCTGGAAGGCCGTCGCTGCGAAGCGCGAACCAATCCCAAAGTGGTTCAAGAGACCGAGGGTCCTGTGTGTGTGGTGGAACGGACTTAGCTACGGTTGCTGCTCGTCTCCCGACGAACCCAGGTTCCAGCTACCTTCGCGGCTGGAAGGTGCGGCGACGAGGCCGAGCAACAATTAGAGAATGACTGTTGAAACAACTGAAAATTAATGTAAACATCGGCCCATTAAACAGTTGTATTTAATAACAATATGGATAACGAAAAAATCGAAAAAATAAATATCGACAACATAGAAGCTTTCGAGTAACAGATGTTTCTGCGGCCGAAATACTAGCAGCAAACAGATCGCACAGGCATAGGGGTGTTAATTCGCGTTAATTATATGTACGGATGTAACAACATTGGAAAATATCGATGTAATTGCTACGAAGTTTCAAGCTAGTTAGAAATCAATATCATCTTTTCAAAACATACGGTGGAAAACTGCTTTCATTGCATTATACAGTACGACTGAAATATTTTGTTTCCCCTGCCGTAAAATGATACACAGCCTAGTGTATCTCGAAAACTTACTGGCCATGCATCGACTAATGTGCGCGAATTAAACTTTCGGATCCAAGAAAAAACTCGAACACTGGTGAGAGTGATGATTCGTTTATTCAATCGTTGTTACATTTCTGCAGGAATGGGGTGTGGGGTGGAAGGAATGGGAAAGGAAATGCAACTTAGCAATTACCTAAGTTGCCCAATTTGCTGATGCATGTGATGCATGTGCATGGTGCGTTGATCGGTCGGCGTTGTATCCGACCGTGATTTCTATGTATGGTGCGATTTTAAACGGTTGGGGCTGGTCGGCGTTGTCTCCGACCGCGATTTTTACTTATGATGCAATTTTAACGGTTGGTGCTGGTCGGCCTGCGATGATAGGGTTATTGTTGCTGACGGTGTATGGCACATATCTTGCTGACAGTTAACTCGCGCTCCGTTTGTTTACCCGCCGCAACGCACTGACGCTTGCACGCAGATTCGTCCTCGCATGCGAGGACCGCATTCAGTAATTTGTTCAGCATTCAGCAATTTGTTTGCGATGCGCTTCGCCCCGCTACCATGGCAACTAGTGATGTGCGCTCCGAAGCGCACTAACGGCTCCGGAGCCGGCTCCGAACTAACGGCTCCGGAACCGGCTCCGGAGCCTGATCCGAACTAACGGCCCCGAAACCGGTTCTGAACTAAAGACAATCGAGACTAAACTAAAGACTAACTAAAGACTAGGATTGCACCAGTGCACCTTTTTACTTATTATTATTATTATTATTATTATTATACGATGAAAAAGTTTATATAAGTTTTCCTAAGTTAACATGAGTACTTTTTTGGGTTTCGTTTAATTTAAACAACTTTGTCTTTTAATATGCTTGTAATGAAATTCCAAAATATTGTGGCAGACTTGTGGTATGATCCTTTCTTATTTGTAAAGAACAGTTTTATGCAAAAAATGCATTACGAATATAATGAATTCAGGAATAAGATTTTTGTCATATTTTCAATACAATCTGTCTCATTTCGTAAGTATGTTAAGCTCACTGGCACATTGATACGTTTGATTTTCGATTTTTACGACGCATTTGAAACGACTAAGATCGCAAAAAATCAATTTTCCCGCAACTTTAGGTATTTTTTATATACCTTGCCGGTGTTAGAGTAGCAATTGATATACATGTAAAGAAGAATGCGGTTAGGCTAGAATACAGAGCAAGAGTGCAGGGAATTGCGAGCGAGCGGAAGAGTGAGAGAGCTAGAGAGCGAGAGAGCTAGGGTATAAAAAGGGGAACAGCGGACGGGGAAGGAGACACAGAGTTCTAAACTAGAGGCGAAAGACCTTAAAGGTCAAAACCTCTATAATTATCCAAACAACAACACAGAGTTCTAACCTTAGAGGCGAAAGACACCTAATGGTGCAAAGCCTCTCAAAACCTGAACAACAACAACAGAGTTTTAACCAGCGACAAGGTGCAAACGTGCGTGTGTTTTATGGTGTTCAATAAAGTCATATGGTGTTTTGTTAACGGAAAACTAGCGAGGACTTTTACATACATTGTTTGAAAGGTTATGTTTTCAGCATTATGTCGAAAAAGTTAGTTCGGAACCGGTTCCGGAGCCGTTAGTTCGAAGCCGGCTCCAAGTATTTCTGGAGTCGGCCGGAGCCGGCTTCGGCTTTGGAGCCGTTTTTCCCATCACTAATGGCAACACATAACACATTGATACCGAATACACACAACAGATTTACCAAATCAAAGAATGCTTAAAATACCAGTAGTTGGTGTACAATTGTTGTTGTTTAACACTCTCACTGACAACCGGCTACACGGTTAGCCAAAGCATTTTTGATTTCGAATATCTCGAGTTATTCATATCAAATTTGTAATATGTGTCTAAATCAGGCTTTTTTTCCAAGAAAAAATTTTGACCGATATTTTAGAATTGTTTATATTGCTTTTTTGGGAATTTTATTTTCTGTACCCCGTAAACTGGCAGCCGGGCTACTTGGGTAGCCAGCAATTTGAAATGCTAATAACTTTGTATTGAGTATTTAAATTGAGTTGAAACCTTCGAGCAAAAAGTAGCATAACTTATCTAGTTGATTTACCTTTTTACTGTGGCTTTCTATTTTCTGCCGTTTTCTTTTTATCTTTCGTCAAAGAAGTGTCCATTTTTTTTTGTATTTAATTCCAATTTAATTTTCAAAACCTGATGAAATCCTTCCAACCATTCTTGAAGTGGTTATTATGTGTAGTTAAAAGTTTGACCTCGAACAAGCCGATACTATTGCGTCATTGGGAGTATTCAACCTGACATGTTAAACACAGTGAGAAAGCCCTGCGTGGGAAATGTTATTTCATGAATGGGTGGAAAGATTACAGCATAAATACACACATCGTGAACGAAATCGCGCGCGATTAATTGCTTTCTCGTATAGAGTTGCTGACGTCACACCTATCAAATGTCGTAAACGCCAATCGCGATAAGCGTGTAGAAACGGATATAAATTCAAGCATATAGGCGATGAGTCGATGTTTAAGACGTGTTTAAGTTTTTTTGTCTCTCGGTACGGTTCGTCGTGCTGACGACAGTTTTCATTTATTTCCTTTAATTGACCAAATTTACACCTTCATATCTACGATCAGCACGTTACACTACCATTATTATTATTAAAGTTATTACCGTTATTATGATCTACGTAAACAAGTGTTAGTGTCATTATTCTAAGTTAGTGATAAACTTCGAAATTAACGATTAGTGGTAAGACTAACGTCAAGCATTCCACACGTGTTGTGATTTCCCATAACTGGCGCAGCCGAAAGCCGTACGAGCTTGTTTGTCCTGTCGTAAGCCTGTCGTGAGCCATATCCATATCCCGGATTTATCCATCTCAGAGAGCAAATCATAGAGATCGCGGAGAAAAGCAGTAGATCCAGCAAACGCTGCAAGGCATTATCGTGCAGCAGACAGACGTGAAAAAAGAAAACACAAGCGAAACGCGTGAGTGAGTCGAGGTAATCGAAATAGTGCAAAAGTTACTCAGCGGCTGCATACTTCCTTAACAACGCTTTCCACTTCGTGACCACAACATCTCCCCCTTTCAATAACGCTGGTACGGATCGAACCGACGTGGAGCTCTTCCAGTCCGAGAAGAGCGTCGTGGTGAACGTAGCTGCTGTGGTACGGATCGTTGAAGGGAAGGAGGTGTCGGCACAGCTGGTATCGATACTTGTGATTCAGATTGCGTCGGATAAATGTCTGGGATCACAGATGGAGTAGCTGGTATGCTCCAAGATTCCAATAAAACATCTAACGGAAATGGATTGAGATTCTCGTTCCTGGGACTTAGACGACGAATGAATCCACGCCTCTTAAGCTGGTTAATGTGTCTTATCGTGCTATTACGACTTATCAGTACTTCTATTGCGAATCGTTATCAATTATGTCTACAAACCGACCCCTGCCATGATCGCGGCGGTTATCATAACAGCGAAGCACACTCTCCACCAACCGTAACATATAGAGCGATGGCGCTTATGGCGCATATGACGATGGAAAGAGAAAGTTATAAATAGGAGCGAAGGACGCGTCTTCGCTCTTTCCAATATAAAAACCCGTTACTCAAACAGAATTCAGAAAATACTCCGCTGGTGAATTGAGTCCCATTGTCACTCACAAGAGTCGTTGGCATACCGAAACGGGCGAACAATCCTCTCAAGATGCCAATAGTTACATGGGCTGTGGTACTAGCAGTCCGAACGATCTCTGGCCACTTGGTATGCGCGTCGACCACCACCAGAAAATAATCTCCATCTATTGGCCCTGCGTAGTCAATATGAACACGTTCCCATGGCGTTTCTGTCTTCGGCCACGGTATAAGATCAGCATGAGCAGGTGATTTTGCCTCGTTAAGCGTCGGCCAAACCAGGAAACTGCGTACAATTGCCTTCATACGCTGGATGCCAGGATGTCCTCGACGAAGCTGCGTCAGACAATGTTTACATAGTTTCTGTGGTATCACTACTCTCTCTACTACCAAAACACAGCCTTCCACTGTTGAAAAGTCTTCCCGTCTGCTATGATAACGGGAGGAATCTGCACCTAGAACGACGTTGCGCGGCCACCTGTTTTGAATGTAATCGCGCAGTTTCCCCGTTACCAGATCACCTTCGGTTTCTCGGAACGGAAACAATCAAACAGCCTTCATCTGGTATCTCGTGCTTGTGGATTAGCCTTGAGAGCAGGTCGGCATTTCCGAATGATTCAGTGCGCACATATTCTATACCGAAATCGTATGATAGCAGCGTGAGCACAAAGCGCTGTAAACGGTTGGCAGTATGAATTGGCACACCTTTTTTTGTCCCAAAGATCCTGAACAGCGGACGATGATCAGTTTGAAGCTGGAAGCGCCTTCCAAAGATCATATTATGGAATTTTGTAACCGCGAAAATGATTGCCAGTCCTTCACGATCTATCTAGTTGTATCCTTGTTCCGATTTTGTTAGGGCTTTCGAGGTGTGTTGCACAAGTATACTAGGAATAGTACCTAGTATATATTTCATAGTATACTAGGAAACATGTGGCTAATAGTGGCACCGATACCCACTGATGATGCATCTGCCGATACGATTATTTTATTGCTAGGATCATAACGCGTTGATGATAACAGAGTTTAAAATTTTTCGAACGCTCTTTTACATTCGTCAGTCCAACGAAATAGTGCATTGCTCTTCAATAAATTGTTCAACGGATTACGCAAATCTCGCACGTTCGGAACAAATAATATGGCTCCTAGGAAAGATCGTCACATTTGTTGGTTACGGAAGCCTTTTTATAACGTCGATCTTCGCTCGAGTGTCTTCGAGATATGCTCTGACGATATGTTATTACAGAAAGTATCCATCGGAGAGAAAGCAAGTGCGAACAGGTCTATTAGGTCCGTTCCGAGTAAGTCTTTTTTTAGGCTCAGGAGACGCTGACAGTCGACTGTCCGCTCTCCAATGTTGTATCGATTCGGTCATCAATTTTGCAAAGAAGGCGCGTTCTAATCTCGACATCTGCTTCATCCCGCAGTCCACATATGAATATTAAGCACTTGAACTGCTCTTCCGTCAGCTTCCCGATTTCAAAATCGACGCAGGCACGATTTACGCGGCAGGCGTATGAAATGAAGTCTTCGCTACGTGTTTTCATCAGATTCAAGCATTTGTAGCGTCTGTTTAATAAAGACTCCTTCACTCCGAATAGCGATGTCAGCTTTTTCACGGTTTCGTCAAATCTTTTCGGTAATATAAACGACAACTTTTCGGCAGTATAAAGTTTGAGCATCGATCATACTCGGCTGCGCCCAGTTTTCTAATGAGGAGCCGCACTTTTGCGCTTTCGTCCAACCTCGATGCATCTCGTTCAAATAAGTCTTCGTATCGCGCGAACCACGAAGCAAAAGTCGTTTTTGCTTCCTCCTCGTAGTGGAATTCCTTGATGTGGTGCGATAATGAGTCAATGATTTGCTCTGCAAAAGGTGCTCCGAACACGTAAAGTTTAGTAACGAATCTTCGTCGCTACTGTTGAGTTCGGATGACCGAGAGTTCTGCGTATGAGGTAACACCACCGAACACGTAATTTACAATTATAAACACTTAATTTTATTGCGTGACACATTAACAACCGATCAGCCCCAGTTTACGAAAGTGTCACACGTGAGCGTCTGCGGCGCACTCGCTCCAGACCGCGCGCGCTAGTCACTCAGCGGCTGCATACTTCTTTAACTATAATGGACAAAGCCGGTGTCAGTTGACACTTTTGCAACTTTGCACTTCGATAACTCAAAAACGTTTAGAGATATTGACAAACGGGTTTCGCCCAAAGTCTTATTATTATTATTATTATTATTATTATTATTATTATTATTATGTTTTATTCAAATTGTTTGTCACGAGGGCTATACAAAGTCTTCTTAAAAAATATATACACAAGGGCACAACGTTAGGAGAGA
>KB672602.1:3691504-3736700 GCA_000349145.1 Anopheles dirus | reverse complement strand
TCGGGCACAACCGCGGATGGAGGACTGCAGCCATGAACCGAGCTACCTGGAGATCGATTGGTGACCAGGCCATGTCAGCACGACGTGCTCAACTGTGAGCGGGCCAGAAAAGAAGAAGAAGAGAAGACTATTTTTGGCAATTGTTGACCGATTGAGCTGAAATTTACACCAGTTGTGCACAAACTATTCTAGTTTTATAATCCGTTGAGATTGTGGCCCAACCCCATTCTGTCTGCTCCTCTCCCCCCCTCTCCTCAAGTATAAATCTTGCAGTGCTTCGAATTTCATGGTCAGCATGGTTAAGGTACAATGTGTAAACCCATTCTGTTCTTTATTAAACTTCATAATTACAATGGAAATCGTTGTCTGTGGCGGTGGGAAGAGTTTATCATAACTATGTAAACACAATACAGTTTTCTCTGATAACGTTGCAGGTAATGGAGCTCAAAATAAATCGGTTACTGTGGATGGCGACCTTTGTTTTGTCATGGTACAACTTTTTGGATTGGACTTTTCGATCGTTTACGGAATGGATTTTGGAAGCAGGTTTTGTGCTATGGTTGTTTTTATTTTTCTTTCTATTCGTAAGTACAATGTTGATTACCGCTTTATAAGGATATCTTCTGCAAGGATCGTTGTCCGAGGCGGTAGAAAGAGTTTATCATAACTATTTAAACACAATACAGTTTTCTCTGATAACGTTGCAGGTAAACGATCGCAAAATAAAATGGCTACTGCGCATGGTGATCTGTGTTTTGTTATGGTTCGGCATTTTGGTATGGACTAGTCAATCAATTACGGAAGCGAGTTTGGAAACATATTTTATGCTATTCTTGCTTTTATTTTCCCCACGAATCGTAAGTGCAATGTTGGTTACCGCTTTACAAGGATTTCTTCTGCAAGGATCGTTGTCTGAGGCGGTAGAAAGAGTTTATCATAACTATGTAAACACAATACAGTTTTCTCTGATAACGTTGCAGGTAATGGAGCGCAAGATAAAATGGTTACTGTGGATGGTGATCTTTGGTTTGTTATGGTTCGGCATTTTGGATTGGACTAGTCGATCGGTTACGGAATGGATTTGGGATACAAATTTTGTGCTAGTTTGTTTACTTTCAATTTTCTCACGAATCGAAAATGCTATGCTGATTGCCGCTTTGCAAGGATATCTTCTGTGCAGGATACTCAACTGGTACGTACAAGTTATCATGCGACATAAAGCAATGTTCCAACGCTTTTTTAATCTATTGTACCTTTGCTTATCAACTTATCTAGCGTTCATCGAGCATTGCTGACAAAGCTGGGCCTCAAAGAGGAAAACATAGAGCTCGAAGTTAAAAAACACGAACACCAGCTATCTTTGCATGATATTACGTATCACCACGCAAATGTTGTTGCTAGAATCCGGTCAATACGTCTATATTTTAATTTAAAAAACAATATCTACCCATGGATCTCTATCACAGTAGTGAAACCTCACGTTACTGAAACTGTTCCCAGAGTGAGAGAGCAAGCTCCAAGTCCATCGGACACAATATTAGGAAGAATATTAGGAGTCATTGCTTCCATTTTCATGGCTATATTCTTGGATTTCTATAATGGTGGCCTATTGCAATGGTTTTTGGAAAACATCGAATTTGCCATCATATCTGGCGAATATAATATACAATTATCAAGAAGCACAGTGGCTATTGGTGTTTCATACGACAAAATTTGTCTCAGTAATAGAACAAATGAATTATGTTTAGACAATGTAAGAATAATTCTCCGTGGAAATGTGTGGACAAGCAGACCCGACACTATGTTTAAAATGCAGTCGGTTAAACTTTTACATAAATATACTCATGAGAAACGCACTAAATGGTACAACAATTCAGTTTATAATCTACTGCTGGGCATTCAGCACTTGCACGTCGAAGGGTTCATACGTGATGCTGAGTTCAATGAAGACGATAAACTTTTTGCCAACCGCTACGACCATGCCAACCGTAGTTTTTATGTGAAAACAATCAAAGTCCTGTGCACCTTTAAGGACACTGCGAAGTTGGACATAGAAACATACGAACCGGCAACACTGAAGAACAACTTTGAATTGCGCTTGTTTCTCGAAGATATTTTACATTTCGCTAAGAAATACAGCCCAGCTGTAGATGATGATAGGGGTTTGCAGCGTAGCCAAACGCGCAACACGTTTTCTCGCGACATGGATCTACGGTTTGACGTGAAATTAAGAAAAGTGTCATGTTTACTACGGAACTCAAAGAATTCCTGCATGCTTGCGACTTGGGACGAAGTACAGTTGTTAAAAAGGGGCAAGAAAACAAACGTCATACTGTCCAATGTCGTCTTGCAGGTAGGCATTGCAAAGATAGATGCGAAAGAAGTACGTATAAAACACATTGAAAACTGTGATTATATCGATGGTTATTTGAAAATTTACGTGACAGATCCCACCGCCACATGGGACGCAGCTATCCATGAGTATGCCAAGCAGATGATGCTTGACATAGATCAGGTTCAGATGGAGCTAGGCCTTCAGGGTGCAGATTCAAACAAGTGTCGCAAGCGAGTTCGCGTTTATGTAGAGTTCAACGGCAGGATAATGTTTTTAATGCCGGATATCAACTCAATGAAATTAAAAATAACTGCGACACAAATTATCCTAGATGATTCCACCCTTTCCGTGACATTGAGCAACGCTTCAATATGTGTAAATTACGTAGAAGTTGCATACTACAAATTCCTGCGTTTGGAATCGGGCTTTCATTTACATCCGTTCAGAACTGCACGTACTTTGGTCTATCTATTAATATTCAATAAATTTACACCTGTTCGAAAGTGGTGGAACGATTTGATCACCGACCTTCACAAAACGAAATTTTCGTTTCCTTGGCCAGACTTTGGATGGCCACCTAAGTTGCCTCTACTTGTTCACACCATCGACACCAGACCGTAGTTAGTAGACAACACATCATCTTCAGGAATTACGACAGCTATTTCGAGCATCTTTAACTCGTTTGTTAGGGCAATAACTTCGCCATGGCAGGAAGAGCACCGCGTGCAGTATAATTAGAGAATGACTGTTGAAACAACTGAAATGTTCGACGAATCAAACTTATGTTTTTGATAACGATATCGATAACGATCATTAGCGTGTCATTAGCAAGTAGTGAAAAAATCGACACCATACGAGTAACACATGTTACCAGCGGCGGAAATACTAGAATCCAACAAGAAATTTAGAAAGTTTTCGGCAACGGGAATCGATTGTATTATTATTATTATTATTATTATTATTATTATTATTATTATTATTATTATTATTATTATATTAATATTAACACAAAATTAAAATGATTTATTCTATCATTTAATTATGCCATTTCGACCATCAAAAAGATTGTTTTTGATTATTTAAAGCAGACTTACATGTAATATTAGTGTTTGAAAATTTTAGGCAATATTTAAAATGCAAAATAGTTATTTAATAAAGAAATACAAATCGGAACACATGAAAAAAAAAATCAAAACTTTCTAATTCATTCTACTTCATTCTACTTTTTCTATTCTACTGGCACATATCACATCGCAGGTAATTGTAACGACAATGTTGAAATTGTTGTTTACACGGAGGTGTTTCTCAAAATATCGATGTAATTGGTACAAAGTTTGGAAGCTAGGTAGGAATCAATGGAATCTTTTCAAAACATACGGTGTTCTTTTATTGCATTATAGAGTAATATTGGTATGATTTGTTCACCCATCCGTAAAATGGTACACTTAACTTTGCGTATCTCGAAAACACACTGGACTTGCATCGACGTACAGCACCTCAATCTCAAAATTGGACACCTTGAAATCACACCAATTTGTCGTTTTCCAAGCCCTTATGCAGTTTTTGCTTACATTTTAACACTATTTCATGGCACAGTTTGGTAGAGCCATCATTCAGTATATTAAAAATAATTATTACAAAATGTGTAATCTATAAAAATATTGAGTAGAAGCGTACATCATAAAACTGATGTTTCACGTGTCTAGTGTTGAGTCAAGTGGCTCTTTTGGAAGAGCGGAGCAAAGCGCTCTCGCTCACTAAGGAGAGCGGAGCACATAAGGTAGCTCCGCACGGAGCTACCAATATTGAATTCATCCTATATTGGATTAATCCAATATGGAAAAAAACATACACAACAATATGGAAAAATACATATTCTAAATAATAAATGAGATTAAAAGTTTCAATGTGTTACCAAATGTGTAAATTATATTCGCATCACAAATAAAACAAATAAATAAGACAAATAAGAAAGTTCTTTGCCTTTTCAAATTTATATTTTATAGACTTGCATTGAATGCAAAAATTTCTTGCGCTCCGCGCGCTCCTGGCGCTCGCACTCTTTGCGCTCCGCGTGGTCCTTGAAGAGCCACTTGCGGAGCTACCTGCTCTTTGTGCTCCGCGCACTCTTTGCGCTCCGCGCGCTCCTTGCGCTCCGCTAGCTCCGCTAGCTCCTTGTGCCCCGCTAGCTCCGCTAGCTCCTTGCGCTCCGCTAGCTCCTTGCGCTCCGCTATCTCTTTGCGCTCTTTGCGCTCCGTGTGCTCTTTGCGCTCCGCACGCTCTTTGCTCTCCGCGCGCTCCTTGAAGAGCCACTTGCGGAGCTACCTGTTTTTAAATAATGAGCGCACTTAGCGTGCTCATTTAGAAGAGCGGAGCGATTGAGGTATCTCTTTCGCTCCCGACCCAACACTACACGTGTCCCACTTTGAAATTGGGTGAAAATATGGGGATTTTATCACTTTTTTCGGCTGTTCTGAACTGACGTTTGGATTAAAAATTATGTAATAATTATTTTTAATATGCTGGCAAATGGCTCTATAAAAATGTGTCATAAAATTGTGTTAAAATGTAAGTTAAAATGTAAAAAAAATATGTGTAATAATTATTTTTTATATGTTGAATGATGGCTCTTTCAAAATGTATTCAAGAAATGGTGTAAAAATGTAAGCAAAAACGGTAGCGACTCAAATAGATTCCACAGCCAAATTGATTCATTGATTCAATTGATCCAAAATTGATTCATCACTGGAAACCAAGTTCGGCAAATGTGATGAAAATACTTATCATACATTCGTTTTTGAAAACGACAAATCGGTGTGATGTCAAAGTGTCTCATTTTGAGTTTGAGATACTGTATGTGTGCGCTCCGTTTTATTTTCCCGCCGCAGCGCACTGACACTTGCATGCAGCTTCGTCGTCGCATGCAATACCGCATTCTTTCAGCATTCAGCAATTTGTTTGCGAAGCGCTTCGCCCCGCTACCATGGCAACGGTTTTAACAAAAACACCAACAAACCGTGTTTTTTTTCACCAATTTCAACAGTGAGCAAGCACAACCTTGCTTTGTTTTCTGGCTCGTTGTTGCAAACCTAGCTTGCTCGTTGCTGTACTGCTGCTCATTTCGAAGGGTGCAAAAATGGCAGCACGACGTGCGTCAGACTGTGCACGCGCTAGCAACTAAATTCTGTGTGCCAAGCAACGTTGCGCTGGAAGCGTTCTGGCAGCCGTGGTTCGTTCGGATAGCGAAGCGTACGACGTTCAGCTGCATCTGCACCCATCCCCCGCTCGCAGATGGGGAAGGATTCGGTGCGCGAGAAGGACACCGTGATGGCGGGTGGCAGCAGTAGACGCTCGGGCGGCCGTCCCGTCAGCGCCTCGCCGTACTCGGAAAACTATCGGCCGGCGATCGATCTCTGCCAGCGTCACCTGATCAACCACCGACTGATGGTGTCAAAGCTGACGCGCCGGGAGTTGGAGGACAAGTATCTGAGCCTGTGCGACGAGAACTACACCATCAAGAAGCGGTTCCTCGAGCAGGAGGAACAGATGAAGCGGCTGAAGACGAGGCTGATGCGCCTCTCTAGCGAAAGCTACAACCGGTCGAAATCGCGATTGGATCTGGCGTCCAGTGAACACTACAGGTGAGTTCAACAATTGCGGAGTCTTGGCACGTTTCAGTAGCATTGGCTTACGTCATCGCCTCGTGTCTTTCAGCAGACTCCACGACTTGGAGCTTCAGCGAAGGGAACTCCACGAAAAGCTGGAGGCACTGAGACGCGCGACGTCCACCGACGGCCGGCGGATGGAAAACGCCGTGGGAAAAGTCGGTAGCGGTGTAATGGGAACAGCTCGCCACAGTGCTGGAAAACAACGCCGCTCCAAGAGTGCCCGTCCGGCTAAGGATTTGGAAGCAGGTCGCCGGGAGTGCAAATCTTCATCGCCGTCGAACGATGGTTACGACGATGAGGATGAGCGTCCACATCGGCCGACAGGGGGCAAGGCACGCGCCAGTACGGACGATCGAACCGAGGATGAGGACGAAAGCCATGGACCCCGCAACGGTGGTCACCGCAAGTCGTACGGAGCGGACGATGAGGAAGAGGATGACGACGACGACGACGACATCGAGGACAACGGGCACGGGGTGGACGAAGATCGCGATGTTCTGTCCGGGGACAGTGACGACCTGGTCGAGAGTGGCCGCGAATCTGGAGCTGGAGTTGGTGCAGGAGGTGCGAAGGGAGCGTCCGGCAAGCATCGGCACCATCGTGGGTCCAAATCCCGGGGACGGCAAGGACACTGTCTCGACTGTGAGCGCCACCGTACCGAGCAGCTAACGCGCGAAACCGACCTCGTCAAAATGAAGCTAAACATCAAGTATCTGCACAAGGTCGGTGTCGAATGGTATCGATTTTCATTCTAGGTCACGTGTCGAAACGGGCCGCCTTAACATGATGTTCTTTTTTTATTATATACACTCTTATATCTCTCTTTCTTTCTTCTTGTCTCTCTTTCTTTCTTGTCTCTGTTTCTTTCTCTTCGTCGCTTCCAGGAGCTGCAAAACGAAAAGGAGAAAAGCGCACTGCTTGCACGGCAGCTCGAGGAGAAACTTTCGTACGAAATTATGAAGCGGAATGCGGCGGAAAACCTCGAAATACTCAACCTCAACCGGCAGGTAGAGGATCTGGCAAAGGAGCTCCAGCGGCAGGTGGACGAGCAAAAGCGCTCGATGGAGCAGGAGATGCGGAAGCAAGGTAGGAGAAAGTGAACTACATTGTCATTTCAGGGTGATAAGAAATTGAACGGTGCTGGGGATGCTATAGAAACGATATGCGCTTAATAATCTATCGTAAACGAAGCTTTGTGTTGGTGTTGCAGCTGACTGTTTTTTTTTTCTTCTATGTACAACCGAAATCCTACCTGTCCGATCGTCATTTAGCTTATTTCCATTTCAAACACTAAATATTTTCTCTGAATTTGAGGTCGGTCAAAACTATTTGGTAAATCTTACCTAAAAAAAGCAATTGTCCAAGTTTTGTAATATGCACATTTCAAACAATATCACAGTCTACTAGATTCGATATCGGAGCTCCCAACTGGCACCATTAGTTTTAACAGGTTACATCGAACGACATGAATGTATTGTGTATCGCTCCTTCTTGTATGTCGGCAGGTGACCTCGAGGCGCAAATCCGCAAGGAGAAGGACAAAAACGCCTCTCTGTTCGAAGAATGCGAACGGCTCAAGAAGAACATCGAAAAGCTGAAGGAAAATATGTCGGAAGTTGAGGTAAGTGGCAGCTGCCTGCTCTGTGCCAGTTGTTTCCGTTACTGCAACCCCTACATTTTTCTCACCCGTCCAGATCGAACGTGACTTCCTGAAGCGACAGCAGGAAAACTTCACCAAAATCGTCGACGAGAACAAGCTGCTGAAGTACCAGCTGGACGAGCTACGCAAACACAACGAGGACCTTCTCCGGCAGATCGACACACTAAAAGAGGAGGAACTCGTCACGAAGGAATCGCAGCGTGAGCTGCTGGAGAAACTAAAGACACTGCAGCAGGATAACGACACGCTGTCGGTGATGCTGGAGGGCCTGCGCACGGAGAACGAGCTGCTGGCAGAGGAACGGACGCAGCTGGAGCATAGTCTCAAGAGTCTAGAAGGTTTGGTTTGGTGTTTGTTTTACAGGGCCTAAAAGTTAAGGGATCTAATTTGTCCTAATGTTTTTGTTTTTTGTTCTAGCATCTCCGATTAAAGAAGTGCGCCCATTGTCTCCGGTAGGTTAAATGCTACTTCTTCCTCTCAGCTACAGGCTACACTACTCAGACAGCGACTCCACATTGTCAACACGTTTTCCTTCGCCCGAGATAACATCAAAAGCAGCTCCAACATTTCGACGTTACCATATATTACCCGACATCGTAGCCACCTTCATTGCTCACCTTCCTTCCGAATATCATAACTGTCCCGTAGAACGTAGTTAGAACAAATGCATAAAAGGATGTGTGATAATAGAACAATTTGTCCGCTCGGGCCCATGCGTTTCGATGCGTTTCTATCCTACCGAAAACCTCTCTGGAAAAGAATCCCCTAAATTGTAACATTCATTTCTGTCTGACCTATAGAAACCTTCCTACGTGGCCGCGTCGGTACAGACGGATCCATCGATGGTTCCTGACAGAGATGTTGTAAAGGTTTCCGTTGAACAATCGAGAGACTTCGTGCGGAAACTATCACCCGTACCGCAAAGTCGACCTGTCCGCGAAACATTGCCGGTTGATTCGGTTCCGTTGCGGGGACGTTCGTCAGTCGCTGCTGCTGTTGCTGCTGCGCGTGCGAGTCGGGAACGGCATGCGCAGGAAACGGCAGAAGCGGCACAGCTGCTTTTTCGGCAGGTGAGCGTCAACCAGAAGATACCGAAACTATCGCAGATCATGAACAATCTTACCGATGAACCGACGAAGCCGAACAATATGGAGCTGTTGATTGCAAACAGTTACCCAGAGACTCTGGAGGTAAGTTATCGGTTGACATAGAAAAACTCTATACGAATTGCCATCCTAGATTGGCAAATAGAATAGCTTTGAGAGTGCTAGACATACATATGCAGACATACATATTGACCTAATTAATCAAATATGCGTCCATAAAATGCCCATTATCGGTTGGAAAATGATAGCCTGTGCTAGTAGTGGTGATGAGCGCCATCTATCTCTCAGTAGAACATACTACTCAATTCAGCTATAGAACGTCGGACGGACCATTTGCTTCAAGGCGCTTTTTGCGAATGCCGGTTCTGCATTTGCTGGCCATTGTGCGAATTGAGTGGTAGTTTCAGCTGCATATCCGGATTATGGTATAATATACATACCAATCTGTCACTCGGTTATCACGAGTTTGATGAAAGATTTGGTTCGGGTATAGTCTTCTAGAATTATAAAAGAATTTAAGAACATTCACTATAAAATCGTCTCTAATACTAGGACATCATAAATCGTGTTTTCCCCTATTTTTTGGCGATATGTTGTTAAAATATGATGATGTAGGTTTTGAATAGAAATGGCAGAAATAGGTATGTGTAGGTTGTTGTTTCAAGCCAGAAGAAAACACATATTATTTTTGAAGGGTTAACGAAAATTTTATCACTGGTTCGATCAACTAGAGAGCTGGTTTTGTCCATGAACTCAACCCAGATTCTGCATTGGAATTCAGATCCTCAAGAGATGCGATTCTTTCGAGATTCTGAATCGGCATTGGTGTGCGTCAATTTATCATGATTTAATCGCACATGTTTATTTATTTAATTTTATTTGCTAACTGTACTAAAAATAATTTGAGCTATTAGACGTCAGTAGGGATAGGGTCATCGATAGAGTTTGCAAGGTGGCAGTTCTGCACAACAAGCCATACCTCATGAATATTCGCACAATTTCTGGGCTGAAAAATGAAGGTATGAGATCGAATTCGAAGGAACGATTCTAAATCGGAACTGGATTAGTCGGATTGAATAGGATAAAAATATGGATAAATATTTTCACTCAACCATTTGCATAGAAATAAATATTCAATTCAGCAGAACCATAATTATATTTCAGTTGCTTCATTAATAATGCTTTCATGTTTTCTACAGAAATCGTTTCGCGAAGATGCACACTTTTACCAGCTGCAGCATTCTCTTCGCCGGAGAAACACCGACCGGGGTTCGGTTACTTCGTCCACGTCAGAGAAGCGAAGGATATCGTTCCGCGATGACGCCAACACAGCCGAACCGGAGTTGAACGGTAGCACAAATGATTGTAGTAATTGCAAGCACAGATGTCATAACCCCTATTAGTTTGCTCCGCAGATCCGTGCCAAAACTCCGTGCAGGAAAACTATGCCCGTTACTTCGATATTCATCGTCTACCATCGATGTGGCACAAGATTGCAGAAAACCCTGCGCTAACACCATCGCTCATACCAGCGCAAGTCTCGACCCCAACCGCCGACACCGCCGATGTACTAACGATCGAGATTCGATCCGTGCAGTGGAACGAATTGGCCGTCGAACGTTTTCTCGCCACCAACGTATCACAGTACTACGTCGAGTTCACCTTTCTCGATCTGCATGGCCATCAGCTGGAGACGCCTCACACAGCCACGTTCGTAACCGGGGACGGTGAAGTGCGGTTAAATCATTCGTTTGATTTTCGGACCCAAATCGAGTTAGATAAAAAGTTACACGCTGCACGTAGGGATGCGTTGAAGAAAATGCTTCAGCCGGAAGGAAACGATGCTGTACAGTTTGTGGTGGTTAATGAGGAACGCATGGCAGTCCATGGGAAACACTCCTGCGAAGAGATCGCTTATGCTTCCATTAGGTTACGGCACGAATTGCGAAGTGTGTCAGGACAGACCCCGTCGGTGGTTATCGACGCTCCTATTTATGACTTTTGTCACGAGCACGACGAAATTGGGGCGCTGCAGATACGCCTCAGTAACACTTCATTACTGTTGTCCCTAATGCAAGATGGATCGTGAAATGTTTTAAGTCTAGAAGCTTCGATGGTAAATCATTATACGTAAGATTTTTTTCTTACCAATGAAACAAATTACTGCGTTTGCAAACATTCACCGTAACAATCTGCATTAATATGTCAAACTGTAAACAACTGTTGTTCTTCACTGGTAAATATTTTCTATACATAACAAACAACCTATGCAAGATTGTTGTTGTTGCATTGCCCTGTGTGCAAGCTCAAGGTTTTATACACCACAGGCTGTAGGTTGAAATCTAAACTGGACCGCTCCCCGTGCTAAACTGGCCCATGCAGGTTAAGGGTAGTAACTGAAAAGTCAATGAAAGCCAGAAATGGCAGGCATGGACATACTTAAGGTTATTGTACCAAAAAAGAAGCATAACAAACAATCAATTTTTGCAGCAACATGTTGGAACTATTTATGACGTCTAAAGCAGTTCGTTAATTAAATCTAATGTCTAAGATGTGTATTAAAACTTTCACTAAATGCGAGCCGAGTGCAACTGGTAGTAGTTACGGTTTGTTCTATGACATTATATAATTGCTACTTTGGTCTAATATATTCTACATTTAGTATGATATATCTTGAATCCCTTGGTATGCTTGAAAAACATATTTTTCAATTGTGCATCATTAATTTTTTATTAGATCTATGTAGTGCGGAGTAAACGTCGCTTGAAATAAATTTAGTAATGACTAAATGGGCTATGAAAGTAGTATTTGCGAAAAAAGTGCAGCCTTCGGATCATGTGTCTCTTCAAATTTGAGAACGACTCAGTCGTCGCAATTTCGTCGTAACAACAAAGGGCCCATATCTCTGACAGTATGTAAATGTGTGTGCCAACGAGTTCGCTGCCGAACGAGTTGCTGACATGGTTCAGCCATCCTATCTTTCCCAACCTTCGCCACCTGATAAGGATATCTGTCACGTTAAATACCTCAGCGGAGTTTTTCCCAAACGCAGAATTTACTCTTCTGTAGGAAATTGTGTAGCAAATGAATTGTATTATATATTTTTTTGTGAATGTACATGTATATTTTATTCATGAATTAGTGAAAGTAAAACTAATGCGGTTTGTTGAAGACGCCAAAACAGATATAATAAATGATTTACATATTTAATTTTCATATAATAAGTAACATAGCTAGCTTACAATTGAATACGCTAAATATTGACATGTCGATTTCCGAACATAAGTGTTATACGATCTAGAAAACAATGGCGCAAATGTGGAACTATTACACCGGTAAGCTTCTGTTCTGCTGGCACATGTATTTCTGTTACACGAAGCTGTGGGGATTCCTGTAACACCTTTAACATTTGACTCGTAACCCTTAGCAAACACACTTCTCGCACATTCGGTAGAGCCCTAGCGATAGCTGATATTTCAGTCACTGAATATCTGGATCCATATATTGTTAGTTTCGTAGCTGATGCAAATGCCTTTAGTGTATCGTGTTGCATCGGGAAAGGACCAAGGCCTAATGATTCTAGTTGAGGCAATTCGACGGACGAAAATGACACAGGATTAAGGCTAACGATCTTCTTGAACGTAAGACGGCGCAGATTTCCAAGGTTCGACAGAGCATTCATGGTGGACATTTCGATGATGATCATTAAATCTATAGACAACTCTGTCAGAGTAGGGCATTGTTCGCAGATTACTTTGAACAGATAGCCAGGAACGCGTCCTCCATTAAGTATCATAGTTTCCACATGATGTAGACAGTGGAGGAACAGTATTTGTTTTTCCACCGCACCGTTGTTCATACCATACATTCGCGTCATTGTTATTTTTTTCAATTTGTGAAACCTGTATGCATACAATCGATCATCATGTTCGTCCACTTCCAACTCTTCTAGGTTTGGTGTGATCACAAAAGCCGGTGTAACTCTGTTTAAAGTCAGCTTCTTTAACGAATTGCTCTCTATTTTCCATGTGTTACAAGGATTAGATGACCCATAATAAGAATTTCTATTAATTTTAAGCTCTCGGAGCATTTTCATGTCTTTTACGGCATCTGTAATCCAGACGGTAAAATTATCTGGATACGCTATGGTCAGTGTGACGCTGACCAATTGTACAACCTTGGGGTAGCTTAAGATGGTGTAAATATTATCAAATGAAAACTTTATGTTGCGCCATTGTTCGTAGCCTGAATCGTGTAGAACGAAATCTACGTGGCGATAGAAGCGATCCGAGAGTTCCAAAACCACTTTCTTACACTGAAGACTTCCTCCAGCAAACAGACTGTTAGTCATGGGATCCAGACGAAGCTTAAACCGTTTTATGTAGTCATCGGAGAATATTACGTCCTTCCAGCGACGGCATACGAGAGAACAGCTCTTAACGTTTTTGACATCGAGGCTGTCGAATATTTTTGTAAGTAGCTAAGATATACAAGGTTGAGGTTAGGTTTCGTTAGAGTCGTCACATAAAATATTTTACTTGCCTCGTACGGAAGCTGTGCTGTATAATTCGTATGTTCTTCTTCACTCATGACTGTAACTGATTCGTTTAACACCCGGTTCAGTGATTTTAATGGAATACCTAGCACAAATTATTCGTTTTGGAGAAGCACTGCTTTATTTAGCTCTAAAACGCTAATCTGCTGCTCAGCGAATGCCGTCGCACTTCAAAGGGTGCTGTGATTTTAATTTTGCTACGCTAACCTGCCCGTGGACGTGGGCGACCCTTTTGTGAGGCTACGTTTATTCTCCACAGTTCAAAAATCAATTTCGGAATAAATGGCGGTATTTTTGTTTCGCACGAAGAATGAAGAAAATAAATTGTTTTGTTTATTCTCTCAAATGTTCAATGCTGTAAACCACACGGTTTTAACAAGGTGTAAATCAAGCGGTTTTTATTTTTCGGTAGATTTGTATCTCTCAATATGTTCAAGGATTCTACATACTACATTGATTCAGGGGTTCACACAATATTCAAATTCATTCTCTCTCATCATATCATAAAATTAGCTAAGGTCTGAAGAACCTGTGATATGCATGGGAAACCTTGCGATGGTCTACATTCTTGTTAATATTTTTTCATCTTATTTCATGGAACAACATCCTCAACTAGGTCAAGACCTAGCATTTCTGGCTTCCATTGGCTTAATTTGTTACCCGCAGCCTGGATAATCAATCTTGCATACGGCGGAATAGTGTAGTTGAGATTCGAACCTACAACCTGAGGTATGTAGGACCTTGCGATTGCGCACAGGATCATACAACCGCCCCTTGTTAGTGTTTAGTATTATGCAATTGTTCTATGCTATTATGCATAAAAACTATTTGTTGTTACGAACTTATACCGCTTATATGGTGAAAACTTTTCGTCTTTTCAGCTTGGGGATAGGAGGAGACGGACTGTGATCGACACACACACACACAGACGAAACATTAGCTTGCCATTCCCGAGGAATGGAAAAAAAGAACAGGTGCGGAGAGCCATGGCTTCGCACGGAGGAGAGAGAGGGACATCAACATTGTGCAGAAGGTCGTACCGCCCAACCCGTTTCTTCTGCCCATGCTATAGTACGTTGCGTCTGTATGTGGAGCCTGCGTATTGGATTTAGCCAAGGCCACCTTCATCATCAATGCATGCCTCTGGAACAGATTTGGAGGAATCCGTGTACCGCTTCACCAGCTGGCGCTGCCGCGTCATCGGGGTGCCTTGAACCATCAGATATAAGTGATATGCATCCAATACATCGAAGGCGTTGCTGACCAATCGATACGTTGCGATGCAGAAAAGAATTCGGATCGATACGCAGCATATTACAAATGCTGAGAACCCTCCGGATGCCGGTGCTGTTTTGTCAACCCAGACAGTGCGGCAATTGGTAAATTTGGTATTTTTAGTACATATCTGCACTCCACTTCAAGGACTATGGTCAAAAATTGGTTGGGAGACTTCAAGATCCAAAGATCTGCGTAAAGCCGCCATGATCAGTTCAAGGTATGACAACATCCCGTTGATCAATGGTTTTATAAAAAAGCTTTGCAATGAATAAAATTATTTATAAAATTAATGTCTTCCTTCTCCCGACTTTTTTAACATACCAGTGATGTTCGTTGACACTTTCTTTCACTACTAAAACCACAACATATTCCTCGGGAAAGGGCAGCCAATACTGAGTGTTTCAATTGAAATTAAACCATGAATTGCGATTAAAATAGAATAATCTGGGTAGACATTCATTCTGTTTAGCGTGGCTTTCTACCAACTTCCATTTTATTTTTATTCCTTGTCAAAGAAGCGTCAGCATTTTCGAAAAGCTGTCCTCCTATAGCATATAACAACCTACTTTGAGGTGACGTGATGTTTAGCACCTTTGGACCGAGTCGTCCAGAACTCACCAGTACTTCAGAACTCATCTTGGGTCAAAATTTGGCTCCAACATTTCCGATGGATGCGCGGTTTCGACCGCTGAAGTGCAGACAGGTTTTAACACCTGCAAAGTACGATATCTAGCCATCTAGAAATATCTATAAACGATGTTTCTAGATCCCCCCCATACCAAAATTGATACATCACTGGAAACCAATTTCGGCAAATGTGATGAAAATACTTATCATCCATTCAGCAGCAATGAAAAATTGTCCTATGTTATTATTCCAATACCGATTAGCTTTGATCAAACGTAAAAAAACATAAAGTTTCAATTTGAACTGCTTGACTGTCAAACGACTGCTCACTAGCTGAGCTATTTGGCTGATGATGGTGAAGGTCGGTAGGATATGATGACTGGCACATGTCATGCGGATGCCAGACTCTTGTCCCACCAGGTTGGGGCCTGACGGCGATCGGGCACTACCGACGATAGAGGCCTGCAACCATGGACCGAGCGATCCGAAGAACTATTGGTGACCAGGCCATAACAGCACGACGTGCTCAACCCTCAACACGACGAGTGGTCCAAATAAACGGAAGAAGTAAAAGATTAACTTCAACTCTAGGTTATAAACTATTTTTGCTTGTTCTTTTATTATTTAAACTATTAGACAAAAAAACTAGTAGTACTAAAATTTATTATCGTTGGTTTGTATGTTCGAACGATTTGGCGGATACCATCATCAGACACGACAGGCACCAAACGATACGAGCCTAATGATAAAGTGTACCAGTACCAGACCGCCTAACTATCACCCTGAAAAGCTACAACATATTTCAAAAATGTTGAAGCGATAGTTTACTCTTATATACTATTCTATGAATCAGCTTACTTCCCAACATTCTCCTGATTAGTGCTAAAGTTTTTGTTTGATCACTCAAATGACGAAAACGGGTTGACACATCGCATTCGAAGCACCCTCTAGCGAGATCGCACGACCGAAAAACATCGCAAGCAAAACTGCTTGAACACTAGCAGCGATGAATCAGACCATCCTGGTCGTGCGATCAACAAGTGTATAGAAGATCGTAATTAAAAATACACAACACCACAACCGAACGCGCCCGGCACGCCGACTAACCTCATGAAATACACACACACACAGCAATAACGCGCATGAAGCGTGGTGTTCTAGCGAGCAAGTGGTCGATACGACTTTTTTGTTGTCTCTAAGTGTTTCTAGTTTGTTGAAAAATTGGCGCAGTACAAACGCGACAAAAAAAGAAGAAACAGACGCATAAAACGAACGCGTTCGGTGGCGTTATGTTCTCCCCGATGCGGATGTTAGAGAGGGACAATGTTTACGACGACGATCATGCTAACGCGAGTCCGCTAACCCGGCGCATCTGCTGGTTGTAGTAGCGCGAGCGACACACACACACGCGAAATGGAGACGCCAGGTCGTTCATTCGCCGATGGCACCAACCGACGATCTCGGGTGCTGAATCCGCCCCAACCCGCCTAACCCGCCCCACCAGTCTCACCCACAGGAAATGCTAGTTTAATTAGAAAGAATAAAATAAGATTGACGGCCGAACTTGAAGCAGCGCGGTAAGCAGTTGTAAGAAGGACCAGCAATCACGATCAACTGGGTTTGGGTTTGGTGGCCGGCATCACGTTCATGACCGGCACGCCAAAACGTTACGAGTATAAATACTGCCATGTCGCCGACACACGCACACTCTCGTGCGCATGCTGGGAGGATCGTGTACCGAGCCGCACACAGCGAAGGACCTGTCGTTCGTACCGCGCGGCGAGCGAACGATCGTACGCAGGGGGTGAACGAAAAAGCGAAACCCCACCCCCTCGGCAGGGCCGACGGACTGGCGGGCAACATCGAGACCAAGACCGCGCGACACCGTGCGGATCAGTTTCAGTCGAGCTTTCGAGCAGCAAAGTGAGTTGAACAATCGAGCGGAAAATCGTGGATCTAGCGGCACGGTTCGCGTTGGGGGAAGAAATTGCCCAGGTGCGGGAGGTGGGCGCAGCAGAGTGTTACGTACTTTTTTTTTACGAACAGGCTCTCACTCAAAACGGTGCTTCGATATGGTATCGGATGGGAGCTAAAACGAAAAAAATATATTTCGTATGAAGAAAGTGCTATATGGGGTGGAAACTTACTTGTTAAGCTGAGTGACCTTGTTTTTTTTTGAGAGAGATCTTTATACTAAAAAAGGTGACGTTGAAAATGGCGCTTCAATTACCGCGTATCGCTGCAGTGCAATGATGAATACAAAAAGAGACCGTGAAAGTGTGAAAGTACAACCATCGCATACATGATACGATGTTGCTGAAGTCGCGGTAGCAGAAAGTGGCTAAAACCCGACAAGATAACGTACGTGAATCATCACACCAGCGAAATGGAGTGATGAAAAGACGTGCAATGATATGCATGTCACACACCAAAGAATGCAAGAAAAAACGTAAAAAAATTGTTTCAAAAACGAGCCCTTGGTGAAATTGATTGAGTAATCGCATAATTGCAGCCCGATTACGTAAGGTGCGCTCTGTACGGTGCAGTGGGAAAAGTGATCACATAATGGGTTTGCCGTAAAAAAAAAGAAGTGCGAAAATCGGAAAACCGTCCCCGAACGGTGGCCGATCGTCGATCGGTTTGATTGCGTTGCCCTCCCTGAAACGTGAAGTCCGTGGTACGGCTATTCCGAGGGTGGTGGCGTAGTGCGTGTGACTAGTTGTTTGTTGCGTGCTGTGTGCCTGTGTGCGAGAAGCGTATGCGTGGTATCCTACTACCGCAGTAGGCGGTATTTGAAACAAAATAATCGCATCGAGTGCGCTGATGTGTTGTGTTCTGTATCGATGGCTCGGGGTGGTGGTGCAGCATCATCATCATCATCATCCGCGATGCTCAGCAACACCACAAAAAAAGCTACGGCGGTGACGAGAAGCAACAGGTCTCTCATCGCGCACGTTCGCGAAGTGCGTTCACACTGCCACACGCTTCGGGTGCGCGAAATGTTGCCTCCGCAGCGGTCGGAGGATGGCGACGCAGGATGGTATCGTTGGCCCAGTGCTCGAAGGATGTATTGGTGTTGCCCGTCTGTAATCACAAAACACAAAAAGCCACGCCAGGGCTCGCGCTGTGAATCGTGACGGAAAGTTCGTCGTACTTACCCCCATCCGCGAAGTCGTTCGTCCGGATCGTGGTTTTATTTTCGATTCCCGCGAAGGTGCTAACAAAGGCGACGTTTGTGCGGCTCTTTCCATCTGGTGTGCCTGCGACGGGGCCGGCATCAGCAGCAGCTGTTCCCGTGGCTGCACCGAAATTGGCTGTGCTGGGTGCGGTGCAACAACGCGCCTTATCGCATGAGCGAGCGCGGTGATGAAGCGTGTGTCTGTGTTTGTGTTGGAAAACGGTAACCCGGTAGTCGTCGCGAAACGAAGTGAAACTGATCCGACTAGTGATTGCGGTGTTGGGATGGTGTATGTCATGATTAGAGGGTTGAGGGCGACCGACAGAAGAGGAAATTTGATACAACGATCCCTTAGTTCAAGTTGCAATAGCATCCTTACACAGCATCCTCTCTGTAATCCTTATAAATCCTTATAGATCTTGAACCGTTCAGCATTCACTGCCTCAAGTTTACACTCAGTTAAATTCGCTGATCTTAAGTTGGAAGTCTTACTTGTGCCAGACATAATGTTATTTTATTTTTTGTTTCGTTTGGTGATTGAACCCGGTGATGGGTTACAGCACAAGAGTTGCTGAATGGCCTGCCCTTGTCCATAGGGACAGCTTAAAATGACTTTACGAGCTGGGTCGTCCGCTGTTATTGTACTGACATGGCGAGACTATCAGCCTACTCCACGTGAGCTATTAGCCTTATTTTAGGAGCACTGATGGTACCACTATAAAAATGCCTTGTCATGAGCGTATTCAAGATCTGGTTTGGCTCAAGTCATTTAAAAACAAAAGATCTAGATCAAACATAATCTGACGAAATATGAATTCGTGTTCATTCTCTGATATAGTGCTGAAATCTGATAGCTGAGTTCAGACTTCAACGAATCATGTCCAACCTACAAAATTCATTGAATTTTGCGTTCATTGTGCATGTTGTTGTGTTTCTAGCTGGTTATAGGAAATTAATTATATTTAATTATCTCTGGTGCGGCCTGTCGTAATGTCCAGGGGCGTAATTCATTCCCTCGCACAAGCCTTTAACAATTCTAAACATGAATGTCTACTTTAAATGGCTTAAAATGGCAGACTTAGAGATACCTACATGTTCAGCCATCAAAGAAAGGTGCTCTATGTATAATATTGGCGGGAACGGTTGAGATTTCATGGTTAAGGTTATGGAATGCAATATCATAATGCAATATCATTTGCTGAAAATGAACCTATTCAGCGTTTCTAATACAAGATGGTTGAAATGTTTTACTTCCTAAAGATGCGACATAATTGGTTCGAGATTTTGGTGAATTTGATGCACTGAAAGCTAATGTATAGCATGAGATCGGCTTATAATATCTCGTAGTATTCGATTCCTTGCCCTAAAATTTGGTTTCACACAAACGAAGCTGAAATATTTGTCAGAGTACTTGCCTCTAAAATTGTTAGATTTGCACTAGGAGTATATTTTATTCTACGAGGCAAATGTACTAGGATATCTTTGGAATTTTACATAAACAGACTTGTTATACTATCGGAATGAACGTTCGGTATAAGGTTTTAGCCATGACCTGCTCACCGGATAGTGACTAATTGTACCGCTCGTGTGTCATGCTTTCAAGGCTGATTTCGAAATGTTCGAATATCTAGAATAATAAGAAGGAATGAAAACAGAACAATATAATAATCTATTCAAATTAAATTGTACAAGATCTTACAAGATCTTTTGAAATGAAACCATTTCATATAATCCAGACCACTTCTCTGCAATTACTTTAGGTGATTTTGTTTTGAATGGCATTCAACGTTCTCAACTGTTGTCTTGCATTAATCTTTGAAGAACACTTTTACCTCATGGCATTCAATAACATATTCACAACTACGCGAGAGCATGTGATCGTACGCAGTAGAGCAAAATAACATGCTGAAATGAAATTGCCAGTGTAAGCCTATCCTCCCGGGACGCGGGGATTGCGATTATCTGCCACCACCGACCCGCCACACCAAAACACACATACAAACGATCGGGGACGAACGGATTCGGTTCGGTTTCGTTAACCGTTTGCCAACAATTTATAGAATCTAGAACATGGTATTTTAATTTAAATTGAAATTTCACCGCACACAACACTGTCGTTGGGTGGTGTGTATGTGTGTCGGTCCTCGGGTTGGTACGCGACGACGACAATGTCGCGATCGCGCTTTTGTGGTCAGAAGAGTCAATTGACATAATAGTGGCGAAAAACGACGTGGTGGCCGTGTTTACGCGAGGAGGAAGTACTCTCCGTTCACGAGGCGGACGGAGTCGCGAAGCAACATTTACTCGTCGGGCAATGACAGCCGTCGACGCAACCAGACGAATCTCGATCCCAAAGCGATCGCAGGAAAATAGGAAGTCAGACAACTGGCTGAGGTTGTGTTGCTGATTGCAAGACTCGCGATCGGGACAGAGGGTGCGTAATTTATAATTAGCGCTACAAACCGGCTCACCAATCGTAGAGCATCACACGCAGCCTGACACTGGCACATTGAGAAGCGCATTGCAGGTGACGATGGGGTGATTATAAGACCCAAGATATTTCGGGTGTCGACCATGTGGCCGTGCTGATAAGAGAAAGAAAAAAAAGTAGCCGCACGCATTCCTGGTTGCCTGGTAGCTTCCCAAAACATTGGTTTGTTTGGTTTCATTCATCTTCCGCTACCCCGGGAGGTCGTTAATTCCGCGAAAGCGAACCGTTTTGGCAACTGGTTCGGATTTAAAAAAAAAAACCGTACTTACCACTCCTATACCTGCAGGTTGTCCCCGGGTTGAGACGTTGCAGTTTGACATCGGATAATCTTTAGTTGATGGTGAAGATTTGTATGGTTGTTTTGAAGGTTAGAATGTCGATAAATCTTGTAAACTGACCAACGGAAACACACACCTCGGTCCAAGCAGCTTAGCGAAGGAATTTTGTGGGTTGCAATAGACATCTGATTGAGGTTGTGTTGTGAAATGGATGAATGTTCCGGGTTTTATTAACCGATTATCCTAAAAAGAAACATTAAACATGTGGAAATGTTCCTGTCTAGGGAATTGCAGCACAAGATTGCATCGTCTTGTACACGAAAAGATCATCTGATCATCTTGTACACGAGATCGTCTTCAGATCCGAGTGCATCGCCTTGGGATGGTATTTGTTCCGTGCCACCAGCACTCCCTCGAAGAAAAGATAGCCGTAGATGGCGATTCGATGCTGCTTCGGTATGAACATGTAGACTTCACGCAGATATCCTTTTGCACAAGACAATTTTACCACGGTCAAACGTTTTGGACTGTTTTTCCGACCTGTTTCCGACCCGGGTTTATGCAGCAACAATTGTGAAAAGAACGCGCAGAGACAGAAATGTCAAAACAGCGCCGGGTTGCCAACAACACTGGCGATATCTATTTTGACATGAACGTCAATACATTGTGTTGTGAAAATCTTGTGGACATGTGCAGGAAGAAACAGAATCCTTCGTTCATTGATCCGTATTAATTTGCTTCCTTGTAATTGTGGTGTCTCATTAAAATTGATGAACGTTCATTAGATCCGGATATGGAGAACCTGTGGTCTGTTTCATACGATGTAAGTTTGATTCAATCTTGCCGGATTAAGGCATGTCTGAGGCGGTACTGTTCGCGTTGGCTTTTCATTGTAGGATAAGCTTGGAAACGACTCGAAGGTGTTACAAAATTGGGTGTTGAACGAAACAACCAGTATAATTGTCACGTGCATCTGAGTCATACTGGTTTTTGGAGATGCCTAAACTGGTCCGGCACTTTGCAACAATCGACTAGCAACACTTCGAATATGACCGAATAACTTATTCATTTTTCGCTCGCAAACGCTTCTACGTCCATTTCTAACGGACAGTCGCGGGGGTGATCTTGAAAAATATTAATACCTGTCCACCCAGCATCCCACAGGTGTGTCCGTACCGCGGGATGGGGTATAGACCATTAATTCGCAATCGCTGGCATGTGCCAGTTGAGCAAATGCAAAAATGAGCACATTTTACGCTTGCTATGTTGCTCCCGGAACGACCGGCGATGGTTTATTTACGATCCGCTTCTTTGGCTTTTTTTACGTTCAACGCGTTCCTGTATTCGTAACGCCAGTGTCCGGCTCCACGCGAGATTAGGTGGTGGCGTTGGAATGTGGGAAGATACCACGCCAACAGTTCATTTCCAAACGTGGGCGTGGGTGTGTTGGCAGTGAAGGAATGTGTTTAGATCATCCTTCGGGGGAAGCGACGACGTGTTTTGACGCCATGCTCGGTCATGCCGGCTTTAGACGCTCGCCGGGTGCAAACAACGCACAACCAGGTGCAAATCCGAGCGTCCGTTCACCTGTCGCAGTTTGGCGCAGCAAAAGCGGAAACCCTCCGTCGAAGGTTGCTATTTTTGCGTGCATTCGCGGTTTTCTTCTTCTATGGTTGCTTCTGCTACCTACCAACCTCACCTTGCTGACCCGAGTCGATTCGATTCGGTGTGTGACCCCGATCGGGGGAGCAATGGGACCATGTTTTACTTGGCAAATCGCTGCGACAACGGGCTTGATTGCATACGAACTATTCCGCTCTCACCTTGTGCCGGATTGGCGCGTCGTCGGATGGTCACTGTGAAATCGAAAAACGCCTAGAAAATGACACCGATTACGCAACTATAATTGAATTGCCTGTCTTATGTCCCTTAGGTTCACAAACGGTTCACTTATCGTAAACTCAGTACTGGCGAGGGCGAAAGCGATCGTGGTGAAATAGGAAGCTAATTTTAAACACGAAACAACCGAACGGTAGTGCTAACCGGGCGCCCGTTTCATTGTTTTGCGATCAGCTCTTTGACTCCCCGCGATAGATCATCGGCTCACAATGGTGGCACTGATTTTATTGCTGGCATTGCGACATGTTCCTTTCGTACAGCGTTTATTGGCAACGATCGCAAGACTGTTGAAACATCTCTCACTAATTGATTGGTTCGTCCCTGGTTGGTGCGTTACATTATCAGATATGTATTTTATGCTCGTGACATGTGTTTGAAGGGGCCGGTTGTTTTGTTCCCCAAATACCCAATGCTAAACATTGTTTTTCGTTTCTCTAGATGGCTCCTTTTTCGAAACTATTGAATTTGAAGGCTACTTTCATCTTTCTAAACTTGATTGTATGCTGCTCCCAAATCTGTTTAGTTAGGATTTTTGTCTTACTCCTTCAGTTAACGATTGCTGATCTGGTATCATTGTATGAAATCTTACGGTGATAAAAGACCCTGTATGCTAATGTTAAGTCAATCATATTACCCACTTCAATTTGCCATACCAAATTACCGGCAAAACTAATGACTCTAACATAGGAACATTATATGATTGCTGTATCGAACATATTGGAATGAATTCATTGCGGATTTTTGTGAAATATGTATTGCCACTACAAACAATACGATCAGGCCATCCCTAAGGAAATAAAAACTTGTACTGGCAAGACACGAAAACTTTGAACTGGTGCACAATACACCCTATAAGATTCTGGCCATAGATGTAAAACACATGAAAAGGTTGTTGCTATCCGACCCGTTTAAGTATGACGCATTAGGAGAGAATTGATTCGGAAGACAGTTAAGCGACTGCTGGCTCAGCTAAACCTTATCGGCCGGTGTCCAATAATGGATCCGATGTTCAAACGTGCGCTAGATAGCCAATCCCATATCGGGACCTTTTGGGTTGAATCGTGGCAGTGGCTTTATCTGTTCAACGTCACTGCATAGTGAGTAGCGTTTTAGATATGTTTTGTAATGTCGAAGCCTTAAGTCGAAGCCTATCTATTAGTTAAGGATGCCCTTCTGTTTTGACTACATCAAATTCCAATAATTGTTGGCAGTTAGATAAATGAGAGACATTTCTAGTCACCTTTTCAGATTGTGGATTTGTAGAGCCGTAACTTCAATTAAAAAATAACTAAAAGTAACTTTCCCATTTTCCATTCGTTTTCCGATCATCACTTTTGCGATAGTTTTTCCCCATTCACACCAGACAGGCCAGACAAGAAGAAAAGCCCGATTGATCCTCCCAAGCGTGCGCGCGCGTATGTGTGTGTGTGCAGTGTAGTTTAGTGTTTTAGCGGCGTTGTTAGTGTGTGACATTCGGTTTTTCTTCTCCAAATCACCGGTAAACTGAAATTTCGACCTCGACACTCTTTACGAAGTGATCAGCTTTGCTATTTCCCCCCTCAAACACCTTCTTCCCGTCCCCACTAGCCGGCATCCGGTGCCGGGAATCCTTTTTCGCAGTTCTCTTCCTCCCTTTCGCTCCTTCCGGTCGGGTGTTCTTCTTCCGGAACTTTTCTAGTACCCCTGCGAGGGGTGCACGCTACGAGCGGAGGGCGTCAGCTACCGGACCGCCAACAAAATGACGCTGAAAGATGAAATACTGACCGCCGATGTCAAGCCTGGTAATGTGCAATGCTCGTTGGGGATGCTTTCGTTTCTTCCACACAGTGTTGACCGCACGACTTTGTGTCTCTCAGCGTTGTATGTTTTGTTTCTCCTGTCGGGAGCATTCGTGAGAATGTGTGTGCGTGTATGTATTTCTCTTGTTGCTTGTGACTAAACGCTGTGTCGGTTAAATTTACAGGCAGAGGGGTGTATGTTTGTCGCTGCATGCCCGGTCGCCTACTATGTTTTCGTCTACCGCGTCGCGGGATAAATGTAGCTGACAGGTAACGTTCTCACATCTCCCACACAAGGGCAAACGCATCGTGAGAAGCAAAATGCCTGTGGCGTTTGACAAGGTCAAACATTTTCTGCATCCGTTCCTGTCGATCTTTTCAACAAACCTTTCCCAACCGTCCTGTACATCAACAGTACAGGTTTCGGTTCCGCGCCACAGAGTTCGATTCTTTGCGCTGATCTATTTCTGCCCCGCATTCTTCCTCTTCTTGCCCGTGCACCTCCTTGTCAGTCGGTGTTAAACGGTGTTTAAACGAGTGACAAATTTATCTACCCTTACGATGCGCCACATTAATTTTGGGGTTCGGTTCACGGTGTCGTTCACGAGGCACCCAAAAGTGGGCCACTTCGTGTCGTCCGTTTATGTTTCGTCCCACTTCCCATGTTGCGAGCTTGTCTGCCGTACGAGGCTCATATATCCCCTACATTACCCTACGATCGCACGCATGCAGCGGCGTCAATTAGCTGCATCCTGATGCAAGTGCACTCGAAATATGAAACGGGATGGACTCGCCGTGATGCTTTATATAATTAAAACCGATGGCCGTGATTTATGGCTTTTTTATTAGCTGCACCGTCCGGGGAGTCGTCGTGCTTCGCGTGTTGTTTGCTGTCCGGGGTGGGATTGTGCAATGGTTGGCGCGTAAATCGGGCGCCTGCACAATATCTGTTTTCATTTTCTTATCCGCCTTGTTTGTACGGTTACAGATCACGGATTCAAATGATTTTATTTGTGGGAAGGTGGTGTGCAAGAAGCAAGAAACACACTCTGTTGGAGGTGTGTGAGTGAAAAGGAAAGGATTCAGCTCGGCCTACGGCGCCATATCGAATTACCGTGATGGATCTGTGCGGTTGCGAATAAACGCACTGATACCGGGTTATGGCGGGAAGCTTAAATAATGCAGAAGGGTACATCAACTACGGAATTTGTTTCGTTTCACGGTGTGGATATGGTGGATATGAAAATAAGCTGTGCTGCTTAAGCATAGCACAGTAGGAAAACATGATTTAATTGATACATTTTATAATCATCATGAGAATTGTGTTGCCTTTTTACTAATATAAAACTAGAACTAGTCCATTTTGGCAAGTCATTGTCTAACGATTATAGCCTTGTAGTGTAGCGATTTTCCGGTACAAATTACAGATTCAAACATGCGAAAAAATACTGAAATTGTAGTATTTCACCGTAGTTCTTCAGTAGTAGTTCTAACAAAAGATGTTTTCTGATATACCTCGATCCGACTAAAAGTTATTTTATTGGTAAAGTAAAAAAATCTAAAATTTTGCGCCTGTTTCATCAAAACTATCGCGGGGTGGGATAAGAAGTAATATAAATAAAGAATATAAGTTGACAACATGACGGAATTGTCTTTACAGTACCGGGAAATCTTCAGAAATCACAAAGTTATAAATGACCCTTCAAAATTACCGGCTTTCCGGTAAAAATAGGTCTAGTTTATTTTTTTTCTGAACTAGTAAGCTTGGCAAAATATTGAAAAATATGGAAAGATTTAGTTTTTTATTCTAAACAAATATATTCGGGAATTAAAATCTGAAAACCGCAGAAAAAAACCCCTCGATAGTACCAGTGTTATTGCATCAATGGCTCTGTATTCTTTCTGATCACACCAGTTAGTATAAGCTGCAAATATGTGTTTTTTCTTCGGTGAACTCTCTTTATTGAATCAACGATATCAACGAAATGATAATTGTGGTTGGTTTGGGGTGGAAAAGAAATATACAAGTACTTATCTATCATTTTGTTATACACAAAGCGTATAAATGTAAATACCTGTGGCACAGGATACCTTGTGCTTCGAAAACTTAAATCAACCGGAGATGGATTACTATAAACTATCGGATCTAATAAAACTTTTTTTAAAGCTATCTCAACCTATCCATACGATTTCTGAAGACTGAGGGAATTGATCCCTTTTGATTGAGCACTGATCTATGAAAATATGTTGTCTTTTGAGACAATCCAGTTACTGCTCTGTTTTTAACTTCTTTTACTTGGATTTTAATATTGAAAAATGATTATATGTTGATTCTCAAAACCCTTTTAGTAATGTTTGATCGTGTTTTACGTTTTTTACTTAACTCAAAAAATAGACTTAATGTACACAGAGGCTCAAAATTTTGCAAGGAATGTATATTGCATATTAAAACCCCTCTAGTTTGGTGTATAATATACCATGTTACGACTTATATTATGTCGAATTTCATAAACTCATTCAAAATTCAGTGGGAAAACTTAAACTGTATCAGTACCAGTATTGAGTCTTAACATGATTTATTTATATGACGAGCACCATATTGTCCAGAAGATTTCCTAGATTATGACGTGATTGCATAATTTATTAACGAAATTAATCAAATCAGTCCAAAACTATGCAATCTCTTTTATAAAAAAAAATCTGAATAGCGTATTTATCTGAATAGTAATACAATTGATTATGAATATTAACTAAATAATTGTTGTTAGTATTAGAAGGTTGTAGCAGTTTCAATTGGCGGATTTGAGCAAAATAAATATGAAATTTGTTAGATGAAAGTGTTCCATGTGTGTGGTTTAATGTAACACTAAGCTGCACTTCATTTTACTACACTCATTATTGCATTTCATCCGGTTTCAACCCTAGCGCTAACAAAATACACACATTCACTCCCGTTTACCGTTTGACTGTGATCTGTTAACGGTGGATGAGAATCGTAAAACTTTACGATCCATAACCACTGCTGGCTCGTTGTCGTCGTTTGTGTCCTAAAGAACATCTGCAACCACTAGCGCACCCTTGCTGTGAATTTCTGTGTCGCGTTCGTTAACGAAATAACTCAAAAATCTGTAAGCGTCTGCATTCCGGGCCGGTTAACACCTTCCTGCGACGCGCGCTGTTTGAAGATTTGTGTTTTATGTGTTGTGAATAATACTTAAAAAAAAAACAACCAATGCGAAACTGTGATGGTAAGAGTGAGCAAATGGGTGAGCAAACACTAAAACGTGCAGCAGACTGTGTGGGTAACGTTCGACTCACCGGAACTAATGGCTGTTTTGAATGTCCTCGAGTGAAGTGTGGTACGATCGTAAATAATCACGAAAAATAATGAAGACATTCACCGTGCTCAACAAATTCGCACTAACTCTTCGTTCTCGTGAGAAACGATCTGGTGTAGTTAATAGGATTTTTTTAACCATGTATTTGTTTACACTGATAGACGATTTGCTTTACGGCGTGTTCTCCCAATGGATTTTTTCTTATGACTTTTTAATATTAATGTATTTTTTTTTTTTGCTCTCTCCGGGGTCCGTTCCGAACAGACTTCGGCGTGTCCTATAGCAAGGAAGATATTCTACTGCCATCGAAACGCCAGCACCGCGCACCTCAGGCGTCTCCGGCCGAACCGGCGCGCCCCGTAACACAGCCGCCGGCCCACCGCCCTGAGTCACAGCGACTGGCGACGCGGCCGATCTACCACTACCGTCCATGCAACACGACGTCCTCCGGGCTGCGCTACTCCAACGATCCCAACGAATCCGACGACGACAACCCTAGCGAGGGATTTAAGGTAAGTGATTGGGTGTGCCTTCGGTTCTCACCTCGATAATGAATCGCTTTATTTATATCAATATCAATAGCGACCGATACCAACGACAAACGCGGCACACACACACACACGTTTGAGTTCATAAAATTCGATACGTTCGCTGAAGGTCTAGAAGAACGGCAAGCAGGGCGAGTGGGACTCTACGCTGCCTGGCGCCAAACGAACGAATGCCGCGCGCTCTAGAGGGCAGCGCGAGAGCAATTAAACAATTTTCACATTTTTTTCGCACACTTCCGTTCCGTACCACTCGGCTTTGCTCGTGCCGCACGGTTGTGTCGATGAAAAGGAGTGTTTTTAAAAATAAATTATCTCACGCTTGGTGGGAAATTCATAGCGTGTTGTGAAAAGCGGTATAAAAAAGAAGTGTAAATTTATACGCGCAAAACATCGGCCCATCGAGGCAAGTTTGTGTGCAACCCAGGGGGAAAACTTCTCTCGAAAGAGTGCTGGCGCCCTCTTGTGGCGTTTTGGTGTCGCCTGACATTCGGAGAGAACGACGGTAGCGCCATCTAGGTGCACTTTTTCAGCTTTGGAGTGGAATTTTCAGAAATGGGGATACTTTTTCCAGATTATTTTACTGGCTATAATTTATTTGTATTAATAATTGTTTTTGTATAATTTATTTTTTTATCATAAATTAACTACAAATTAACTGTTTGGTGTATCACTGTATGCACTTTTCTTCTCATAGTCGCGCAAAAAGGAAACATTTTGCGGGAAACACTAAATCATTTACGGCTCGTCACGTTTTATGTGCACAGCGTTTAGTAGCGACTAGACATGAATCAGCTGAAACGATTCAGCGACGTTGAGTTTTCAAAGGCGGTGAGAGGTTTCATCTTTCCTCTCGTATATCTACCGATCATCGCAGCGAATGCTGCGGGTGACATGAAAAGCCCAACTGCATCCGCCCACAGGGCGGGCAAGAAGTGCGATTAAGATGTCCCTTCGCGTCCCGTGTGGGATTATGACGGAGGGGTGTTAAAGATGACGCAGGTGCAGGGATTAAACGTACGCCGTTAAAAACTCTGGTACACGTTTCAAGCACAACACGATTGAATGGGCGTTGTCTTGTTTTTGTGGTATAATATGATTCATTCCGGGAGATGATAGGTTATGATCTTTAATGGATAAAAACACCGATTTTTTTTATAGCATTTCTTTCAATTAATGTTTTTACAGCAACTTTTAATGGTATCATGTTTTTATAGTTTCTTTTTCTTCCCAACCACACCCGTAATTCATTTCGGAGCGATGTTGTTTTCTGTGAATCTTATAAATCATAACCAACAAACTCGGTGGCAATTTATCTACCATTTGATTAATCAACTCAACCGTGGCCGGGGTGGATGTAACATATGTCACTCGAAACACAATCCAACGATTAAATTGGACCACGTTGGGCCGGTTGTCACCTCTGTGACTCATCCCGAGCCGATGGAGGCGCATGGTCCTTTGTAGAAATTGTTTCTTTATTCGAACCAACACCAACAGAATATGATTTCACAAAGAGCATCGCTTCGCTCGAAGCAAAAAGAGAAAACAGTAAGCATGGCTGCATCCAGACAGCATTCTTTAGCGCTAGATTGACCGCCAAAAAGGTGGGTTGCTTCCGCCGCAATGGGCGACGAGCCAGACACACGCGCTCAACCGAAGCCGTGAACAGTTTTACCATGTGCTGAAGCATGGCGGGCAAGAGCCATAGCGGTGGCTGCATGATGCATGCCAGATGTGCAACCGCCGGCCCGATGTTTGGTTGTGCCATCGCCACTTGCGGAATGGACCGTGGCCGACGGCAAGCATAGCAATAGTTCGTTTCACCGATGGAATTCGGAAATAGGGGTGAAATAACATTTTTCTCTGTTAGAAAATGACTGCACTGAAGAAAGTGTTTGAAGTGAATTTTGAAATAAGATTATTTAAATCGATAAAAACTCGTTTATACTACTAAATTAACAATAAAAAAATCAAAAATATTCTCCCGAGGCCACTCCACACACAATGAAAATGAAATCATTTTACCGGTTACGGATCTCTCAACCCGCCCGCGTGGGTTGATGCATCCTCCTTTACGACCATTTTTAACCGCCTTTTTTCACCACCCAAGTCACTTTGTGCGCTGTTAATTTAGCACTCTGCATGGAACGTCTTCCTTTCCTTTCGCCGTTCGGTCTGCAGGCAGTAGTGCGCAGTTTGAGGTGGAAAATAAAAAAATCAACCCCATAAACCGGGCAGGAAAACGACATGAAAGGGACGCTTCCGCCGCCGCACTTAATCCGCGCTCAGCTGGCACACACTCACGCTCGGGACAGGTTTTCGAACGCATTGATGCACCCCGTCAACGCTGACGGGCAGTTGCACACGCCGCGTCGCAACGGGCGCATTAATTTGCCGCAGCGACGGCACGTCAGTTCCGGGAGTGGCTCCGTTCGGCTCGTGTCTCGAGAGTGAGCATGAAACGAAAGAAGGAGAGAAAAATCGCCGGATAAATGGCAAACTGTCAAGCAACATCCATCCGTCAGCCGGTACGTCGGCAGTTCCGGAAGACGGAAAGGGTGGACATGCAGGCACACTCGCTTCGAAAGTGGCGGTGACCTTTGCGCCTTGGAACCTTGATCGAGTTCACGATCTTTCGGGCCGGGGCCGAGTCGCAAATCAATCAACGCGAATCGTTATCCCTAAGCGACACTCGACTGGAGGGGAAAAAATGAACCGTAGCATGAAGTTTGAAATCGAAACCGGAACTAACCAGACCCATTTATAAACCGCGCGTGATGGCTCATTTACTGCGCGCTTGGTAGGGAGAGTAAATATCATCCTTTGCCAACAGAGCTGTCCGATCCGAGGGGGGAAGGGGGGGGGGAAACATTGAATCGGAAAGAAATATTATCGCCAGCCAATTTGGCATGTTTTTTCGTGGACTAATAGCTACGTTTCGATAGCTCGTATTCCATCCCGGATCCTTCGAACCGTCTCGATGCTCATTAATCACCTGCACCGTTGGCTAACGCTGTTTTGCCGACAAATGAATGGCCGATCCTACCGTTCCGAATCGTTCCGAATGATTGCAACCTGCGTGTGCCTGTGTATAGGTAAGGTTTGCAGTTTCACTCGCGCTGTAGCAGTGACAGATTTATGGCAATTGAGTAAAAAAACCCCACCCGTGGGTCTGTTTCATTTTGATACATCGTAAGCGTTGTGCTCGTGCTAAGTTGAAAGGATAACGATACATAAATAGGATTTTTTTGTGTTTTTCCCGTGCTTATAAGGTTTAAATGGAAGCTGCTTGTTATGTATGAGTGTTTTTTCTATATTAAACATATGAACATTCACTTAACATATGATGTTTCCAACATTTCATAATATTGATATATTTAAAAATAATCAATAATATGTAAAACAAAATCTAATCCCACTAGTTTATGTTAAACATTATAAATTGAAGCAATATTAAGCAAAATCAGTTCCATATCAATTTGATTCCGAGTTAATTAGCATAAAGTTGTATGAATATTCCAAAAATGTACTAATAAACTATTGGTAGATTGGAAAAAAAAAAACTTTTGAAGTTTGTGAAACAAAATAAGACCGTTTTACAATGCAAAATTCATTACAAGTCCGTGAAACAAAATGAGAATTACAAAAAATGTTTAAAATAACAAAGAAATCTAGCAAAGAAATTTACAACAAAACATTGACTGTTGCATTTCTAAGTAGTCCTGAGTGACGTTTTAGTGACAAAACAGAGAACAGCGCCATCTGGTGGAAAAAGACGGATACAAACTTCAAACAATTATGGTAGCATTCTCGCAGCATTCCAAGTTATCATATCTGAATTTTCTTCGTGAACACTCGCGAAATAACTATACTACCGGAATGTTTGTACCTCGTTCCGCATTCGAATGTCGGTTTACTGAAAAGAGAGGACTTGTAAAGACAAGAAACTCATCCACAAAGACATCATCAGTCATGCCATTCTTGAGCTTGATTAATTTCGCATCTTGCTCCGGACGGCATCCTCACAAGGCTGCCGTGTCATGTTTTACAGTTGTTTGCGTTTTTTTTTGTTCGCTCCCCCTGCCGGCCAGCTGGTTGGTGCAGGTTCTACTGGGAGCGATTTCGCGGAAATCACGCATTCCTTTCTCCTGTCACATGTGGCGGTCGTTAACATGCGTGATTCGGCAAAGAACAAGCACGGTAAGCTGCTAATTGGAATTACCAACTGGATTGAAACTTGTTGGATGCAATATAAAGAAGCTTCTCCGCATTGAGAAAAGAGTTCTTTTCGTAGTGGAAAACATAATCATCCCAAACCAGCCCGAGACTCTCATACGTCTCGGTGAGTTTGGTTGTCAATCATTTACTTCTCAAATACGTGCAATGTAAATATCTTTCATGCAGTTAAACTGTGAATGATTAATTGCAGATGCGATTCTTCCAGCTTTGCCGGTGCAAAAACCTGTTTACAAACATCCGATCACATCCCGAGTTTGTGCCCTCATTCCTCGATCCAGCCAACGTGTGTACTTGTGTGGCCATGCATTTTGAGCACTTCCTTTGCTTACGCTTTGCAGAAAATTGACTCGAAAAACCACATTCCACGTGTTTGTACAAGTTTTTTACCTTTTTTCACTCATCGTTTTTATTTTCTTTTTTTTCTACACAAACACACGATAAAACGTGTTGCTGCGCGTAACGGTTGGTTGGTGAGTAATCGTGATCGACGTGAAAAAGGGGTTAATTCAGCGGAACATCCTCAGGGCAATGGCAAATTTACAAGAAACAAAACGAAAAATAATCGCTCACCAATACACGCGCAACGGGCGGGAACCGTCATCCATCATGGTCCAATTTACGGACCGAAATGGTCCACCAGTCGGATTTTACACCTTCGCACCCAACAAGCCAACACATGCACGGCTCATTTGGACGTTGGAGGCAGAAGAATCACCTGAGCTGGCGGACCGAGGCTGAGTCGGAAAGTTACCAGAGAGTTTTTTGTCCGAGAAAGAACAGAGAATCGAGAGAGGATGTATAAGAGTGAGAATCTGGTGAATCACTCTCGTGATCGTTTCTACGGGATCGCGTGATCGCGTGAATAGGGAAATCCCCGACATTGGGGACGAGGATCACAAGAGTTTCTCTCAGCGCACAAGTCTCTCTGTCTCTCTCTCCTGAAGAGAGTTGCATCCAACATGTGGGGGAAAATCGTTTCGGAACCACGGGTCCCACGGCTAGCGGGGGGGAAAGTTTTGATATATTTAAATAAACGAGACCCTCCTTGCGAGAGCAGGCGTCGTGTGTACGCGGAGTCTCCCAGTCAGTCAGTTCGAGTCGGTTGGTCGGTTCAGTCCGTCCGCGCGCTAACCAGCCATTCGGGACACGCACCGCACGCGGGAAGCACTCAGAGTGTTCGAAGCGAAAGCGAACTCTTCGATGTGGAAGGTTTTCAGTAACGCAAAAGGCGGTGACTTCGTGAGACAGTGCTGAACAAAATGTGATATTAATTTCTCATAGAAACGAAAACATATGGAAGAAGTGAGTGAAAAAAGTTACATCTGTTTAACGAAAGGCTAGTGCATCTTCACACACACACGGGCCGTCCGCAGCGCCGTTATGCCATCCTGTCGTGTCGTGTGCGTTAATTGAAAGTGAAACAAGTCGAAAGAAATTGGCAAGAAAAGAATGGTTGTGTTGTCCCATCCTGTCAAGTAACAGGACGTAAAGCCTCACAAGGAACACCGATAGAGAAGAAGAGAAAAAAAACTGTCCTAGACAGTGGGCCGAACGAAGAATTTGTGATATTTTTAGACCCAATACAAACACACGCACACGTTTACCGGGAAGGTACTTCCACGGCACTTCCACCAGTTTGGTTTTTTTTATTGTGAATTATTCCCCGTGGCGGAATTTCGGTATTTCGGTGTTTTTCACTGCCGAGGTGAGCGCGAAACGAAATTCGCTTGCAAAAAGGGAAACCGTCACCGCCGAACCATCCATCAAAAAAGCGATCATTTCGTCAGTTCTCGGAAACCGGCCCGAACCACTGAGAACGGTGGGACAACAGTCTCCACTAAATGCCAATAAGAACGTACGCATATTCGCATCCGGTTGGGCATTTTTCGGTGTGTGTGCGTGCGTGTTTGCGGTGTGCGAGAACGTTGGGGGAAGGAAACACTCCTTCAACGCCCCTCCGGTGGTGGAGTAGTAGTGGTGGAACGCCCGAATCTCTGGTGCAACGGGTTGGCCGAAAATAAACATTCCGGCCCCGATACACCGATTGCGTTACGTGACGTGGCGTCACGGCTGTTCCTCACGCTTGTATTTTCCGGCAACCGCGACGCGTTCGTTTCTGATTCACGTGCAGGAAGCGTCTGAGAAGAGAGCTCCAGAACTGACCACACAGTGCGAGAGTTCCCTAGTGTCGCTGAGCCCCCGGTTCTCAGCCGGTTGGGAATGAGTGCCTGCTGAAGAAAGGCTGCCGTCGATCAGTCAACACCACCACTCGCACACAGTGGATCCCCCTTTAAGCTATCGCGACCGATCACTCACACAGCCACCATGTCGTTCTGCCGTATCACGGGCAAATGTCGGTCCCTGCCGAAGCCCAACTACTTCCCGATGCTGCCGCCGATCTCACCGGCGGCGGCGAAGCGCTTCTGTCGCGTGACGGGCAAGTCGTACGGGCTGCCGTCGCACCACTTCATCCCGGTGACGCTCGTGAAGCGTACGGCCGGCGCCGACCGATGTCGCGTGACGAACGTGTCGGCCGAGCTGGAGCCACACCACTACCAGCCGGGCGTGTACGGACACCGCAAGCACGCGGTGCTGTGTGCGTTTCGCTACGTGCTCCCGGTGCTGGACGACAGCGACGAGGCGCAGCGCAACCTCACCGCCATCCTGCAGCAGAAGACGAAACCGCTCGAGCAGAGCCTGTACGTGTACCGCGTGGACGAGCGCAACTTTGGGCTGGTGTTCCCGGCGCGCCTGGAAGCGGCCGTCCGCGACGGTGACGTGCGCGACGTCCTGCTCGCGAAGGAGTCGGACAAGCTGCTGATCAAGCTGCGCAAGGGCAACAGCGTGAGCGTGCCGCTGCAGAGCTTCGCCGGGCCGGCGCTGGACGGGCAGCAGCTGTACGAGGGCGAGGGCCCCCGGGAGGAGGTGATCCGGCGGCGCGAGAAAGAGGACGCCAAGCGCCCGAAGCCGCAGGCCAGGTCGAACCTGTCGAACATCGCGAACATCTTCGAGAGCAAGGAGCGCGTCGAGGAGGAGCAGATCGAACAGGAGCAGCGCTTCATCGAGGAGCACCGGGAGAAGGCGGCGCGGTTGGTGGCGGAGCGGCGCGAGCGCCAGCGGGCCGAGAAGCTGCAGGCACTGCGCTTGAACGAGCACCTGCTCGAGCAGGAACCGGAGCTCGGCGATCTGGTGAAGCCGCTGATCGAGTCGTGGGACTGGAGCACGCTGGAGCGGGAGGCGGCCGACAGGAACGCGGAGGAGGCGGACCGGGGAGGCGTGCGGAGCACCGTGAGTGCGTTGCCCCGGCCGCTCGCAGTGGTGCCGCTGGTGGTCGAGACGCGCCAGGTGACGGTGGATGAGCGACAGCTCGAGCGGTGCTCCGGGTTGGAGGCAGCGTCGTACGTCGGTACGATCACACCGGCCAAGGTGGACCTGAAGCCGGAACGGGGCGCTGCGATCGATGCACTAACACCGGAAACGCTCGTCCAACTCGCACAGCTCGAGGATCGACTGACGGCGTCGGCGGAGTTGCTGCCCCATCTGGACGACCTAGCCTCGATCGTGGCACACCTGGGCCAGGCGCAACCTGCCACGGTGGATGGTGTGCCGGGCGTGAAGCTGATTGTGAACCACCAGTCCGTGTTCGTGCCGGGACAGATGGTGATGGTCGGCGGGAAGGCCACGTTCGTGCCGGGCCAGTCGCTGCCGGTCGCCGGGGGAACGTCCGGCGAGTTGGAGTTCGTTCCCGGTGTCACCATCACCGGGCACGACGGCTCGATTCAGTTCATCCCGGGCGAGGTTACACCGACGCGCGTCGGGAAGCAAACGTCGGCCGCGTTCGTCGCGGGTAAAGTGATCGAGGGGCGGGGGTTCGTGTGTGGCCAGGTGCTGACGGTGAACGGGGAGCCGCGGTTCGTGCAGGGCCAGACGATCGTCACGCCCGAAGGTGTCAGCAAGTTTATCGCGGGTGTTGTGGACGAGCGGACGGGCGCGTTCGTGCCGGGTCAACCGATCGCGACGCCGGACGGTGTGCGCTTCGTGCCGGGCCAAACGATCACGGTGCAGGGCCGGGAACGGTTCGTGCCGGGGCAGAACGTCCCGAACCCGGACGTGCCCGGGGAGTTGGTGTTCGTGCCGGGCCAGACGGTGGCCGTGGCGGGCGGCGGCGAGCGGTTCGTGCCGGGCAAGACGATCGTGACGGCGGAAGGCGCTCGGTTTGTGCCGGGCCAGTACGTGGGCGACGCGTTCGTGCCGGGTATCGACGATGGCCGGGGCCGGTTCGTGCCGGGCGTTAACATCGAGACGAAGGAGGGCTCCAAGTTCGTCGAGGGCCAGATCGTGCACACGAAGCATGGTGACGTGTTTATGCCGGGCACGACGACGGTCGGTCCGGGTGGCGAGGTGTCGTTCGAGCTGGCGTCCACGATCGACGCGGTTCGATTCAGCGAGGCATCGCCGGTGGGGCTGGTGGTGGATGGCGAGCGGCTAGCGATCGAGGAACCGTCGCTGTGCGTGTTCGGACATCTGGTGCAGAACGAGACCGGCGTTGAGTTCTACCCGGAGCGGATTGGACGCGAGCATCTCCCGGCCGGGAAGGTTGTGCCGGGCAAGCTGGTGAAGCAGCTGGCGGAGTCGAAGTTCATACCGGGCATCAAAACCGAGGACGACGGGTTCATACCGGGCCAGGTGGTGCTGACCGACAGGGGCGAGCAGTTCGTGCCCGGCCAGGTGATCGAGACGTCCGAGGGCATGAAGTTCGTTCCTGGGCAGATCATCGAGACGAAGAGTGGACCCAAGTTCGTACCGGGCCAGACGATGGAAACCCCGGACGGGCCGCGGTTCGTGCCGGGCCAGATCATCAACACACGGGCGGGACCTACGTTCATTCCGGGGCAGGTGATTAGCACGGACGACGAGGGTGAGAAGTTCGTGCCCGGTCAGATCGTGGAAACGGATGACGGGCCGCGGTTCGTGCCTGGTCGCGTCGTTGAATCCGAGAATCGGGTCACCTTCATCCCGGGGCGCATTGTGCAGACCGCCGACGGTCCGCGCTTCGTAGCTCCCGATCTGAAGGACAACGAGGACGGCGACGAAGAGTTCTCGGTGCAGAGTTTCACCGTCACGCCGGAGGAGCTGAAGCTGCTGAAACCGAGCCAGCCCGCGTACGGTGGGGCCGTTTCGGGCGAGAGCTCACTGGTCGTCAGCCTGGACAGCACCATCCTCCAGAGCCTGGCCCAGTCCGGGATGCCCATCGGCCGGCAGGTGGAGGCGTCCGCCGTGGACTATGTGCTCGAGAGCACCAAAGAGCGCAAAGCACTGCAACAGTTCCTGGCGGAGAACAGCCTGCCGGGGGCGAAGCTGGACGTGCTGGAGAGCATCTTCGACGGGTTGAAGCAGGTCTGCCGGAAGGTGGACCGCGAGTCACTGCAGTACAGCGACGCGCACGCCCCGAAAGACGAGACGGTGTGCAATGGGTCGATTGGCGTTGTGGAAGCGCTCGCCACGAGTTTGGCTGCCATTCTGACCGAGGCGCAAGGAGCGGATCCGAACGCACCGGAGCGCACCATGTACGAGATGATCGCCGAGGCGATCAAGGCTTCAACGGGCGAGTACACGGTGGAGGAGCTACAGCACGTCGTCGAGTCGCCGGAAGCGGTGGACTACCTGTTCGGGGCCGTGAATCGAACGATCGTTAAGAACAACATCGACCAGAAGTTGCGCACACTGACGGCACTGATCGAAGACGTGGAACCGGACCGGGACGATGCGGAGCTTCCGACCGGTGCGATCGAGGAGTTCTGTGCGCTGCTGGGCAACGGCGGTATGTCCGAGGCGTTTGTGAATCTGCTCAAGAAGGACGAGAATTTGTTCAAATCGATCGTCACTAGCCTGAAGAGTTCGGGTGTGGTGGAAGATAGCGTGAACATCTCGGAGATACTGCAGACTGCGCTGGTTGATAGTATCCAGGAGCGAGCCCAGGCAGCACTGGCGGAACTGGTAGAAGATCCACGATCGCACGAGGCGCTCCGTACGTTGCTGCGTAAATCCGAGGGCTTAGCTCACGCTCTTGGACACGCTAAGGAGGCGGAAGCGCTGCAGTACCTGCTGACACATCCGGCCGCTTTGCGCGATCTGCACAAAGGGGACGAACTGTTCACGATCATCAACCGCGTGCTGATCATGGAACAGCTGGCTGAGGATGACGACGAGTACCGCGAGCTGATGGATGGACTCGAGCGAACTCCGGCCCACGCTACCAAGAGCGACAAACTGCGCGAGCTCATACGGCAAAGTGGCGCCCTCTCGCATGCCCCAGCCCGTCGTCCCGTTATCGAGTCGTCGCGCGATGTACCGCTGTCGCTGTTCTACACCAACAACCAGCTCGCGATCGAAGAGTTCTTCCTGAAGAGTGGCCAATGCCAGCGGCAGTGTCCGAAGGCGTTCCTCATCATCAAGCGTGGCATCCAGGCGGTGATACCGCGCGAGTCCAGCCACGAAGTGCTGGCGGGCAAGATTGCCTACACCGTGCTCGATGAGGACGGCATCCGGCACTTCCAACCGATGAACGTCCTGTCGGCGCTCCGCATCACGCCACGCTTCCTGCACCGCTTCTCGATGTACACGTGCGAGTTCCAGGAGGAGCCGGACTACGAAACGTTCAGCAGCAGCGACAGCAGCAGCCACGATGCGCTCGACAAGGTCGACGAAGCGGCCTACTTCTACCGGCCACTGTCGCGCCGTGGATCGTTGCGTGTTCCCGCCGCGTCCCATACGAACGGTGTGGCCGCTGCCGCCGCCGCCCGCAAGCTGGAACGGCAGGAATCGTTTAGTCCCCGGTTGGTGACGCGCAAACTGCCCGCGATGAACGGTTATCATCCGGTGGTGGGCTCAATGCCACCGCTGCAGCCACTCTACCAACCGCTGCACACTTTCCCGGCCGTCGTTACCCACCGTCACCACCTGCAGCAGCATGTGCCGCGGCAGCAGTACCAGCACCAGCCCCATCATCAACCCCTGCACCAGCACCAACAGCACCCCAAGCAGCATTACCTCCCGGCCGCGAAGGCAGACAATGTTAAGGTAGGTTCGTCAGCTCCGCTTCCTTGGCACTCTGCTCAATGGTGGTGGTGGTTTCGAAAGTCTTCCTCCCCATCTCGAACGACCCATCGTAGACCCAACTTAAGGCGTACACTAATTATAGACGACATCGAGCGAGCCGCACAATCAGTTTGAAGGACAGTTGGTAGCAGTTGACATTTCTACTGTTGCGTGTGGGGAAACCGTGTCGAATCGACACAGTTTGTGTGGTGGGTTTGGGATGTTTCTTTCTCTTTGCCTTTATGCGTGTTTTGAAGATAAATCTAAACACATATACGTTCTGCCACTTCAACGTAGGCGTAAGATACATGTTGTTTTCCATAACGTTGATAACATCTTGTCAACGCTTAGTCTCTATTTGTTTGAGGGACGTTATAAATGGTTTTGGGGTTTTGGGGCTTTTTGTTGCCGGGTTTTTTGGAGGTTTTTGGCCCGTTTGTTGGACGCAGTTCATTTCCCCTTTTAGCGAAAGCCATTAGGTGGTTTTCCCCTTGGGTTACATTTGTTTATTAGACGGTTCCCAGAACGAATAACGCTGTCAATGTGAGCTCTATTCTTCGTTTTCTTCTTGCTTTCACGTCCCCTGCAGAAGTATGATGATAATGGCAAAGCAAGTTGCGACCGCTTGAGGAGCGGTCTATTTTTACCACGCAGCGCTCCCAAGCGACGCTCGATAGCTTGAGCTTCCCTTTAGGGAAGACGCACTCATCCGTCGTTTTCGTTGGGTAATGGATCATCATGTGCGCTGCGTATGCCCCACCAACTTCTAGTCTATCGCGGCCCCTCGCAATGGATCGTCTATAAATAGTGTCGCTAGCGTATGGGTGTACGTTGAGGAGGTTCGAACTGATCGATCGAGGTAAGGCGCGAGGTGCGAGACTGTCGATATCGCATTATCCTCCCACTCTTGGGTTGCCCTACTGTTGGGCTGTGCTGATGTTGATTGCGGTCAAGATCCCCATATTCCCCAGCATAATGGAACATCTGCAATACGTTACAAACCACCTTTCGTCTCACTTCGTACGTTCTCCCTCCGTTTCAGCAGACTCTACCGATGGCAATGAGGATAGCGATCAAGGCCTCGCTGGCGCAAGGCCGCGAACCATCGGCCTGCTATCGCTCCAGCAGCCGGGACTCGATCCACCGGAGCTCATCCCGGGCGAGCATGCACGACTGGAACTGGAAGTGATCGCTGGCGGAGCTATAACGGCGGGCTGTGCGATAGCTGCTACGCCTACTGCTCGGTGTTGTGTGGCATCTTGTGTTTGTTTTTTGTTTTGTTTTAGAATTAGTGAGCTAGCTGGTAAGAAATGGCGTAACGATAAGTGAACGGCACTGCTGGAAGCTGAACTGAACCTCATTAAGGATGTATACTTATTTTCGGCAAAATGAACTGTGCAAATTAAAAAATAAATAAATTAATTAAAACATATATCCTACATTTAACGTGTACGTCAGCCCTGTTTTGATTAAGTGAATCGCTTTGGAGATCATCTTACTCCGATAATAATTAGTTAATACTTCTATTGTGGCGTTTCAAAAGACCCTAGATGACTTTGAATTCTTCAAATGTTAACAAACAATTTTTCATTGAAGTTATAAGGCCTTGGAGTCAGCTAGTATGGAAGAACTACCCAACTACTCGACGGCAAGGATAAGCTAGTCCCCAGGTTATTTTTCACCATTCCTACGTCGTACGTGATATATCACCCGTTGCTGACGTGCGCTGCAACTGGATACAGCTGCGACGACCTCATGCTCCATCGAAGCCACGCGCGCTTACATTTGATACTCTGCGGCACGGCAATTAGTCAACGGTTGGTGACGTTTAAAGACGACGTGTGCCAGCTCACGAAAGAGTGTGGGTTGCGCTGATCATCGCACATACAGCTTTCTCCCGTCCAATGCTAATGGACCGTGAAGCGATGCACGCGCTTCTTCTGCTGGAAATTTGCATTCGAAACAAAATCATCTGCCAAGGTCAAATGAATACTTTTTCAAACGAATGTTGGACGGAGTTTGTTGCAATTATTTGTAGTCATCTGCAGCGGGTTTAGTACGACATACTCACACGATAAAACGTTCAAATATGAGCTTGACCCACATAATGTCCTCCTCTGGCGTTTAAGTTATGTAACAGTAGCGTGGTGTAAAACGGGAGCCAAGAAGAACAAACAAACTGCAGACTGGCAAGAAGTGATGGATCACTCCTTTGAAGATCGTACTCCGTTCAAAATTTTCATCGTGTAGAGTACTGCTGTACATTCTGTACATGAGGTCAATCAGCATGATGGTCGAACTCCGAGCACGAGATCGAGCGTATCGTAAAACTCTATCGTAACTGTTTGTTATTCTCACGCACAGAAAGTATCAGCAGCGGAGTTCATTGAATGTTGCGATGTACTGCGACTGGTCTCTCACTCTCGATCTTTTCCACGATTGCTCTACGTACAAGTAATTACTTACCGATGCGCAGACACCCGAGAAGGAAGCCTGAACGTTGGTGTAAATAGCCCTTTGCTGTTTCATTAGCTCTCATTAGTTGCGATCTGGTTTGGAAGGGTCCCAAATTGGCTCATGTGTCACTCACCCGGTCCGGGTCCTCCTGCTGTATATGCGTGCGGAATATGACGAAGATGACACGCCGCTCACGGCTTCACCTGCCGTGGAGTGTGTGTGCGTGTGTGTGTGTGTGTGTGTGCGTGTGTGTCCTATTAGCGGATTAGCGATTACCAAACCGTGCACCAGCAGATCAGCGTGTACTAGTGCCGCTACCGAAGCCAGTGTGTCTGTGCGTCTGTGCACTCTCATCGTTGGCTGCGAAAAAGACCACGCCAATGCGTGGCGATCAGTGGTCTGGTCCGGTTCGATTGCATAATTCTTAAAATAGACTATCCCGCGCACCGTTCTTCATCGCTGGCTGGTAGAGCACACGCACCGAAACGCATTCGAGCTTCGAGCGGTTCCTCCATACAGGGTGGATCGGATGTATGAATGTTTGAACAGGAAAATTATATTTAAAATGTCAGATTTCCACATTTCCACATTTCCCAGTTTGAAGGATACCGCTTACCCAATGATAGAGTTCAGAGAGAGTTTCCTCGTGAAAAGACTAAGGCTAAGGCTAAGACTAAGAAAGATGAGAATACCAGCTCCTTTCAGTGAGGTAACTCACTCTTATTCACTCACCATTGGGATTCGAATCGTTTGGCAGCTCGTTTAGTTGTTGTTATAATTTAACTCGTTCGCGAACGAGTGTCAAGTAGTTATAAAACGATTCCCATTTACTATTTTGGGATTTGGCTATATACGGCTCCTTGTTACTCGTTCGTGAATGAGTGAACGAGTTAGATTATAAAGACTAGCTCCCTATCCCACTCGTACAGCGATTCCCGCCCGTTTTACGATTCCCACTCGATCTTTTGGGATTCGGATCCCTGCGGCGACAAAAGAGAGTCATTAAAATTCTAAATGAGGTTTTAACTCGTTTGGTTCATTACAAAGATTTAACTCACTCACTCACTCTCACTCAGTGCGCACATCTATAGACAAGACCAGTACCAAATACTATTGGAGTCAGTGTCGCTACCACTAACACACTGAGTCAGCACTTCTCATTATTGCACGATATTGAATAACTAAGCCCTAAGTTAAAAAAGTCCACGTATGTTTATAAATCGTTGCAGAATTATTAATACTTAAAAAAATATGGATCCTTAGCAAAGTGACAGGTTCATTAATAGCCAAAAATGCTTAAATCATCAAAGAACACATTTCGAATCTCTACAAATCGACAAATATACAATCTTTCAAAAAATCAACTATCAAAGATTTATTTGAAATGCCAGTGATTCATTCAAGATTCATGAATCTGATTCTGATTTACACAACACTTTCACATTCACTGTTGTTTTTCAATCACTCTTAGCGCAGTGAAAAAGGAAAGGTATTGAGATACCGCCGATAGATTTGTCATTATCGACAAAATTTGTCATTTTCGCCATTTTTTGTCACGAATGTTACGCGGAGAGGTAGGCTAATTTTGAATTGAACAGTAAAAGTGTTTAAGGACAGTTTAAAAAATTCTAACAGGATGTCTATTTACACTGACACACCCTGTACTCGCAACGCACGGGCGTAGTGCGCCAAGAAGTGTCCAAGATTTCACTCCTGGTAATGGATGGGAGGTGTCAAGCTGCGTTGCACTGTGGCAATTCTTTACTACACTCGTACGGTTGCGTGCCATCCGCTGGAGGTCGCCCGATCCTCCGCACGCTGTGTGAATGAACTCCGACGTCCGTGTCTATATTTATTCGCCCACTCCTGATGACACCTTCGCTTTGTAGAAACGACGGGTGCCGCCTCATTTCTGCTAGCGCCGCACTGGAGAAGCTCTGAAGCGCTTAAATCATTTTCTTACACCAATCGTGATGATTGTGCGCTGCTGGGGCACTGAGTAAAGTAAAGGTGCCGAAGAACCGGAAAGCGGATCGTTATGAAGCCGCGTTTACAAATTGCCCACCGCTGATGGACATAATGCGGCATACAGCGTTCGTTGTTGCTGCTGTAGGAAAACACATATGCTGCGTGCGTTCCGTGAGCGTCATCGCTCCAAACCGCCAGCGAGCCAGCCGTGTTTTGCGTAGGAGACGCGGCATTTTGTTGCAAAAGTGCCCTATCGCACGCTCCGGAGGAAACATTTGCAAGCAGATGTTTTATTGTCCGAAGCGGAGGGCGTACTTTTGGAGCATTTGCAATGGGCGAACGACGGCTCATAACCGATTCCCCACGCCCGGTTTCGGGCCATCCCCACTGCGTGACGTCAGGAGCGGTGCGAAAAATGTAACAATAAATGAACTCCAGATGATGGCGATGGCGCACGAGCACAAAAAAAGGACGACAACAGCGACGACGACGACGACGACGACGACGACGGTGATGATGATGATCGGGTTCTTTGACTTAGATTTAATGTTCCGACGGGTTGCGCGTGCACACACTAATGGCTGCCGCTGGCAGGGCAAGGCAGGGAATGTGCGTTCGTTCCATCCTCCATCTGACACCTGATGCGTCGGGATGGTCTAAAAATACGTGGAACAAAGTGTGGTCTCGCCAGACTC
>KB672602.1:3637819-3690955 GCA_000349145.1 Anopheles dirus | reverse complement strand
AAATATATTAGCGTTTTGTTATAACCGTAACATAGACGATTTTTTACACTCGAATGGGGACCGCAGTGACTTATTTGGCATTCTATTGGATAATCAACATGTTGTTAGTTAGGCGTATCTTTTTGTTGATCGACTTTATTTAACAATTTGCTGGTAGTTTTTGTTTTAATTATATATTGTTTTTTTTTTCATTGGTGTTGTGTTAGAGTGGAGATACAACGGAGTAATTTAAGAAGGCTTCTAAACTATCATATCATATCATATCATATGATCAGGTGTGCATTTTTGCTCAATACTCAATTACCTGATCTTGTAAGTCAATCTCAAATATCAATCAAAGTCAAGTCAATCTCAACTACCTTATTACCTTGTGTGCTGTAATCTTGTAGTGGTGTATACTTCAACATTTTAGTAAAATCGTAATGAACTGACGGAGAGTTTTAAATAGCTTATGCAAATTCTTGCAAAGCAAATTCTTGCAAAGCAAATTCTATTCGAGCAAAATCTATATAAAGCCTTGCCTAATTTAAACCCATAGCCTAGAGAATCTATGTATCAGAGTTATCTAAGTTTTGAGCTAATGAGAAAACCATATTGCATTGAAGATGGTCTAATAATCAATTTAATGAAACCTGCACAATTTTGTGCAAATGAAATGTTGGATAGTTCCTTGAACTATTCCTTGAACTATTTCTCTCTCATTGTTATTAACACTCAAAGACACTTCCGTCCAAAAAGATCGTCCATTCGTAGCGTCATTACAATTATGTTCATCGTTCTCCACAGTTTCCCACACAAAAAAGTCGATTCTGACGTGCTCCTTGCGGCGACATGATGACTCAATCCCAGCTGACGCGCTGTGTTGCCCGTATCTATTTTCTTTTATTTTGTGTTTTATTTTTATTTGCCTCTTTTTCCGATGCACGTCTCATCCACTCGATGGGAGAGCATCTGCAGTACAAATCAAACAGCTGGTTTTGTCACGCCGGCATGAATGGATCCGTTGATCGCGTACACGTGACACGTTTCCGCATGCGTTTGACCTACACCACTCGAGGCTCACGTAGCGCGTACAATAATAATGTTTCAAAACATCATGCCCACAGCGCTGTGGTGCGGTTTCGAACAAGTTTACGACAAACAAACAATTTATTGCCCCTGAGAGGCTGGAGCACAGATATACGTTACGGAGGCAGAAACCGACACATCGTCCCGTGTGTGATCCCGCTGAAGCAGAATACGATCGGTTAGGTTTGGTACAATTCCGTCGGCTGGCTGTGGCGAAAAGCGTGCGTTCGTGCGTGCGAGCGCCCGTGTCTGTCTTTTTGGCCATCACGAGATGATCGTGGAGAGTCATCAGCACTGCTGCAATCTCGCCTGCCAGACTGTTCCAAGAATAAACGTTATTTATTATTTATTTTCGCAGCAGCTCCGCAATGGGAGAAACGCACAAATATCAAGCATTGGAGGGGATGCGGGTGCTTATGTGTTGTGCCGTTTGGCATTTATGTTTGGGGAAATATGATCGACACTTCCGAGCCAACAGCACTAAGAGGTGGCACGTCCTTGGAGGCACGGTTTCTTCCATCTCGTCGATTCCTTGAGCTTACAACTCTAGTTTTCATCGATTCTCATTTCTTGAAGCTGATTAGGTCAAATTAATGAAGCGCTCTTTCTCGGGAACTACACTGGAGCTAGTTCACTTTGAACTCTGTTCGATCTCTCCCGATCATGATTGACAAGTCCAAGGAGATTCATTGCCCGACTAGTATAGGCTCTCAGCACGGATGCGGTGACGTGTTGATAGGGAAATTTGATATGACTCAAGTGTACATAGACGAAGCACACCGAAGCAAGTTTCCTCGTACACTCTCATGGTCAAACGGACGAAAACCGTACGGTACCGGCGACACGAATGGTTTAACGAACTGCAATGTCATGGCGCAGTAGCGCAAATTTCTGACAGTGACAGGTGATGTAAACGTGGGTGGTCGTAGCAATTGTTGGTAAAATAATACACCTGCTTCTTCTTGATGGTATTTATACTCACTCGAGTCTCGATGCGCAAGACCATGGATGGGACAGTTAACCATCAGCGCTGATTCATCACACGTATTCAGAAAGCAAACAAGAGAAATGAGTTGATTAACTTAAAACAGTTGTTATACAGGAGTTGAAAACAACAACAAGGTTACGTAAAAAAAAACAGTCGTAAGCACTAATGATTCACAAAAATGATTCAAATGATTTATTCTCAAAACATCGTCGAAGTTCGTATCGAAGAGGCCAGTCATGAATTATAGGAGAACGGTTGGGAGATGATTCTAGTCCTACATATTGATATAAAGACAAGTTTGATTAATCTGCTGACAGTGATAAAAACAGATAACCACCATCAATGATCTAGGAGCTTGGAGTAGGACTATACGACCATTTCACAGCGCATAAATTTCGCAGGTTGGCTATCACAGGTTGTAGGTTGAAATCTCATCTAGACCGTTTCATCGTACTCAGAGGCCTTGCTATGAGTATTATAAAAACGTTTTGAAAAGCAAACAGGTTGTCCAGTTTATTGATCTCCAGTCCAGTTCAAACGAAGACGAAGAAGACCGTCAGTCTAGAGACTTGGTAACTGACAATATGACAATATGAACAAAAGTTCTACTATGACGACAAACATTGAGAACATCACCTAATCTTGCAGTACCTCACAACTTTGAAACTCGGGTGAACTGGTTCAGTAGAATATTTCAGTAGAGTAGAAGTAACGAGCACAAAAGAATTTAAAAACATTGGTCATAAGTGTGTCTATACCGTATCGTTTTCAAGACTCCCTCGAATAACATGTTTGCTATTCGGTAAATATGATTGAAACCGTTTTATTTATGACATTTGTTCGCAACTATCTACAAAAACAAACCTTGCTGTAACTAAATACCCGTAAGTCCATAAATCTATCATACAAATCTGTAATCCTGGTGGTTCTGAACGACGACGCCCTTTTCAATCTGTTCTCACGCACATCTACCTATGAGTTAGTGAGGAGCGCGTATATTTTGTAAACGACGCAGACCTTGATCCTGAAGCAGAGCATCCTTCTCAGAACGGTAACCATATGGCCTCTCCGTGCCGTCACACGCGTCACTTTATCGCATCACTTTTCGCCAAGAATGTAGTACAACCCATTTGTCCGGCTGCCATAATACACCATGTGCCTAGAGCCGCTGCGTTACAAATTATAATCCAAATCACATTCCACTCCGCATGATCGAAGGATGCAAGCAGTCCGTTCGGGGCGCTGTTTTCGTTTTTCCCACCGTAAACAAGGTTGGAAATCAACAAAACAAGCCACACTCCGGCACACCTTGCGTGCGTCCTTCGTTCGGATGAGGATGAGCCGATACTGTCGTAAATATGGGATCGCTTTCTCCCACTCCCCGATCATGCGAGGCATCCAGACACACCACAATAACGACAACAAACTATCGCATCGTTACTTATCGCGCCACTACTTGGCGGCTAAATATAGCTTCACACCTATGCCCGATCGGTGGTTGGAAATTGTTATTTCCCGAAAAGCAGTGGGTAGGCATCTATAATCCCCAAACTTAACCAGAACGCCACGGTCAAGGTGTATGACGCGCTCGACGCACTGGGTCAAATCGAGGTTATGGGAAGAAAATGACGACGAGCACCAGAGGTGGAGGACTTACTTATATCACCTTCGCGCTGGGTGCTGTAGTTATGGAAGACGGGAACCTCGAAAGGAGGTCACGGGTGTCGCAGGAAATGTCATCTCAAAGTAGGCGATGTTTTTATTATTGTTGTTGGGAAGGATTTTTTTTGCATTCTATTTAGGTTTTTGGCCACCCATTTTTGGCGCACCAGGATGGAATGTTAACCAAGGCATATGCTGTATGACAGGTCGCCGACGAAGCGCCAATTAGCGAAATGAAGTGTTGGAGCGTGCTTTTTTTCATTTCGTTGGAAAAACCAGTCGGCCAGTCGCGAATTGAAATATCCCAGCTTGGTTTGGCTCCTGCGGGTTTGACCCGTTGTCGTCCAAAAGCGTGCAAAAAGCATACGATCGATCTCAATTAGTTTTGATTACTGCCTGCTGATAGGATCATCTCGATAGGTGAAAAAGATCTCGTATAAGATCAATTTATCCGGGGAATGTCTATCACTTCAATTAATCTTCACTAGCAGCAGCTCTATCATCACCATCATCACGAAGACCCTAACTTTAGGTGACAAATATGGCTAAGAGATAGACAGATCTCCTAGGACATCGAGTTCTTTTTTCTGTTCTTACCCACACCTCACGCTCTGGAGGTGTGCCAGATCTGCTACATCCTAGGAGAAGTAATAAAAACCATTTCCAAATGACATAAAAACGAGGATTTGATAAATTGTATCGTTTGCGGGAGACGGATTTATTGCCTCGTTAGTACGACATTAAAAAATCTACTTGGTGTGGCATGTGAATCATCACTGCCTGGGTGACGTAGAACATTCTAATCTCACTCAGCGGAAGAGATCGAATTGCAGTAAAATAAATTTATAATTAAGGCGGTGTATCGGACTGCTACACACGCCGACAAGACGTATCACGTATCAAACACATCCCTGGCGTGATTGCCATTGGATTCGAACACGGGTTGGCGAATTTTCTCGCAAATTAACACCCCGACGAGGCGTATAGTTGCTGCCAACGTATGTTCATCCGCAGCAAGCTCGTGGAGAGCCGCAGTATTATCGAAATAAATGGGCTGCCGTGCTCAATTAGGGATGCCAAAATATCACCCGTACGTCACCGCGCGCGTTGAGGTAGGTGACGCCAACTCAATAAAGAACCCGTTGCGGGATTATTCACGCGGCTATAGGACACACTTCCCGGGAGCAACCTTAATAATGTTCCTTTTCAGTCCATTACACTGCACGTTGGTATCGGTCCGGAAATTATATCATTACGAACACGAGCTGCCACGGCGACTCACCGAATGTAATTTTTCTGGCACCGTCTCCTGATGTATCAGGACAACCATTTATTTTCGTTAAATTTATACGATTTTACCTCACCGATTCATCGCATTGTCTAACACTTTTTTTCCCCTTCGCACCATGCAGATGTACGATATTTTGGTTGTAAACAAAAACTACGATGCCGAAGGACCGGACTCGATCTCGGTGCGAATCGGCGATCTGGTCGAGGTCCTCGATATGGGCGATTCAGCAGTCAATGCGGCAAAGTAAGTGCTTGCTTGTGCATCTCGCTAGATGACGCTTACATAACCACAATGCGCGTCCTTTCAATCCCCAGAAAGCCTAAACTCGACCCGCAAATGAACATCGGACAGAGCGAGGACCGGCTCGACAGCTCGGCCTCGCGCCACAAGCTGGCGGTGAAGCCGAAAAAGAACCACCAGAGCTCATCCCATCGACGAAGCGTCAGTCCACAGCCGCCAGCGTATCAGCCGAAACCGAACGAGAAGTAAGGCTCGACTCCATGAGCAGCCGCGCCACACGTTCTTATCGCACGTTCCAATTCACAGGTGGAAAGTACGAATCTTCGACGGGGATGACAATGCCAAGGCCGGCTGGATACCGGTGTCCGTGCTGGACATCATGCACACCGAGCAGGCCGTGTTCGGCGAAAAGTCCAACGATGCCGCCTACAGACGAGAGTGAGTTGCTTTTCCTGACGGTATTGCTTACCATGGTAGTGTTGTTCACCATCGTCTCTTCAAATAATGAAACAGAGCCGTTGTACGAGAGTTGGTCGAAACAGAGGAGGAGTTCGCCAAGGATCTGCAGCAGGTCGTCGATAACTACCTCAAGTACATCGACAATAAGAACAACAAGGTGCCGCGTGTGGTGCGCGATCACAAGGATGATATCTTCAACAACTTCAAACAGATTGCGGACTTCCACAATACGTAAGAGCGCTGTAGAAGGGCGGCGTAAGTTATAGCACCGTAAATGTTTGTTATTATGGTATATCTTTAGGGTGCTCATCGAGGGTGTTAAGTACTACGCGAACAACCCGAAGATGATGGGTAAGACGTTCCTACGACTAGAGCGGGACTTCGATAAGCACGTGAAGTACTGTCGGGATGCTCCGGTGGCTCAGGAGTTCCTTGCGTCGAACGATGCTATCCGTGATTTCTTTATGGTAAGTGTATGTATAATAGAAAGAAAAAGTATTCTGCAGGATACCTGGATTAGAATACTTCAATCGTCCGATCCAAAATCTATATAGTATATTTTGCATGGAAATTAATTTCCATTAATTTCCAAAAGAATATCAAATATTTACTAGGTTCACTATTAGGTTCACTTTAATATAGTATTCAATAGATTAATGATGGCTTGATGACTTATTTTCATCTTCAAACATGATTATCTTCATGCCACTGTAGCTTTCAAGTGAAACTTATAGCTTTAAAGCTTATCTCTAGCTTCAGTACTACGAAGCTCAGCTCTCTCGTACGCTACTACCGCCATCTGTGGGAAATAAATCGAAGCTGGCTGGATTTTGTAAGAGACGATCGTTTTTCAGCCGACTTCGAATCGCGTGATGAAATGATCTCGTTCCTCTCGCTAGTTTTCTCTCCTCCTCTCTTCAATTTAAGATCTCGCGTTCTGTACTCGGTGATCAACACCATAAAACAACATTTCTTTGAGCACGGTCTTATCGTTTTCGAACGACCACCCGATGCCGGAAAACTCACCGGAGATTAACTGAAACTCGCGGCGGGGATTAGCCTGCTTTGCCTAATGAACGATCGTTCGGACGATTAACTGGCCCTGGGCGACTCAGGTTTGCAAGTTTGTAGCCGACAAGACACCGGCGGCATGTGACGGAAATGCCTCGGACTTGGATGTGATGTTCGGCACAATTTCACCAACCGACGTAATAAGAATCGCTCGAACCACTCCGCTGCCCCACGGGCGAAGTAGTGACGATCCTTCGCCCATCCGCCGACAGCTGTCAAACGTATGATGAAACAACGGGGAGCTTCGACCACGACCGTACAAACTGTGTTCCCGGGCACGCTTTATGGCAACACGCCCTGCACACATACGCACACCGGTTACTCAATTCGTGCAGCCGGAAATCGTGTGTTCGGCCGTCGAGACAACGACCATGTGTCCATGCATGCCCGACGGATTAGGTTTCTATTTTTCGAACCGACTTTATAGCGATAAAGTGTACTGACGCGATGTAGGATCATCTCGCGTATCCTGCATTGCTCTTTTGCCGATCACATTGCAACATCTGGGGTTTTGTTGGTGTGGCGAGGAAAACACATCAAAACTCGTCTTGATTATGTCACACCGGCGGCGTAGCAGGGGGGAGGTCATTTGGGGTGTATTGTTTAATGATCGACGAAATTGTTCCCTCCATTATACACTCGGTGCGCATGCTAATGTCTGACGTCTTTAAGTGTGCTCGGGAGCATTATCCGACGGGAGCATCTCCGTCGTTCATTAACTGTTACCGCTCGACCGTTAAAACCGACGGGACGGGCAGCAAACGCAAAATGGCCGCGTCGGACACAATGGCTTTTCGGGAGGCGAACGCCGCTCGAACGAAAAGGAAGCGATCGGGTTATATTTCAATTTGTGTGTCGTGTCGGCTGTTGTTCCCTCGATTACGCAGGGCAGCGTTGAGCGATCCGATTCGAAATGGGTCGAAACAAGCAGGATGGCGCAGGATCGCGTTACAGGCGTTCGGCTTCACGTTCGCGATTTTATGAGCGACTTTTGATTTGGTTGGTCTAAAATTAAAGCACGCAGAACAAACGCAGGCCAAACACAAACAACATTCAATGGGCAGAGCGTGCAACAACAACAAAAAAGTAGAGTTAAGCAATCGATCGTCTCTCCCTGGTCCGTTGACCCTACTGCAACCTCCCGGTAGGCGGAAGATCGATCTGCGAAAAATGGCGAGCAGCTGGCGTCTCAGCGGTGTCGGCGATTGGCGAAATTGAATTTTTGCAACAGTTTCAAAAGCGAACGTGTAATGCCAACTGTTGCTGAAAATCGGCGTAGAAACATTTTTCACCGATTCATGAGATGGCCCCTCTGGTTCATGTCTTTTTACATTCTATTTTAGAAGACACTCCAGAGGCGACGCGGTGCCATATAATACTAATGAGCCTGCTTTTTTGTCGCTCTCTTTTGAGTGTCGCGAGAAAATATTGCTTGTTGAACACTCGTGTATGTTTCAATGATTTTTTTCTTCGATTTGTTTACGGTGGCGCGTTCCGTTTTGCGTTTGGTTTACGATGTTGTTGACATGATAAGTCAAGTCAGATTCGTCGGATACGACGGAACAACTTTTTTGAAGCAAAATTCAGAAGAAATAAGACACAACTCAACTGTTCAAACGCTTATTTAATCGAAAATAAAATAATGATGTTTAACTGTTATATATGTTGTTAACGAAAATTGTTTCGAAGCCGTAAATCTTTGTGTAAGTGTTTCTAATCGAAAAACCAGTAACGCTGTGATTCCAAAAATAATTCAAACGTACTAATTAAATTAGGGTTTATCGTGTCATGGTCTAGTGGAAGAGTCTGATGGATGATGAACATATTTACAATAATTTCGCATACAAAATATATGTGGATTACATACTTTAAATCACAAATTGTAAGCCGCATAGTTTGTAAGGTTACTTTCATTTGAATAACAACTTAAAACTAATGTTCAGCACTCCAGTAATGGGAGCAGTGGGATAAATGTTAGATATACTAACATATATAATGAGTATTTCTTACTTTTTAGTTTGTTTACGAGGGCTACATTTACCCTTTTTCTTTCTTTGACATTCTTTGACCTTTGGCTATTCTTTGACACTCAGATTTTAGATAGTTAGTATTTAGATAGTTTGCCATGCGTACGTGAGGATGTGGTCAAGGCTAAACGCTTGTGCGCTTAATTTAATGTTCGTTTATCAGATTTTGATTCTTAAACGAATATTAATTTTACTAGTAGAAACTAGTTTAACCAGTTTTCTAGTAGCAGAAATTATTTTCCTTTTATAGAAACTTTTATAGAGATAAAAAAATCAAAACAAACCTAAAATAGCTAGTTCTACACACCTATACTAAACTAACCAGATATTGTATGTATGTTTGCCTCACTAATGTAGGTGTGATTCTGCCTTTAACAATAGATGTTGGATGGTGTTCAAAAAAGCAATACACATTTTCGCTACATTGTACATATACTTCATTTCTGTTCACTCGTTTATCTCACAAAATTTGCGCAAATAAGACACGGTATGTCGCAGATTTGTTTCTGCTCAGTAATGTGCATATCATGACCGATCCACCACGGACGATGCACGGCGCCAACCCAAACGCAAACCTCGTTCAAATACGATAAATTCCTGCCGCACAGCGGTAGCGAATAATTGTAACACCTTGCCTGTCCCTACCAATCCTAACCGCCACCTCGCGGACAGATGTGAGTCAAGGCGAACCAAGTTTTTTCGGCGGTCTTTTGCACATATACACACACGCTCACAAACCGCCAGCCCGTAACGCTGTTTTCTTCCGTTCAGCCGAGAGATGGCAGCGAACCAAAAAATCTGGCCAGCCCTGGCGTCATGAGCGTGTGAACGCGTCACCAGGCGTCGTCTTCAAATCAATGCCACTAGCGTGCTCCCTGCCGGCGCTTAACCTTGCACGAGCGAGCGAAAATCCTCCACACAGAAGAGATTTGGTGAGCAAAATCCAGCATCTGCTTCAAAAAAAAAAATGCCTGGTCACACAGACGATCTTGTCGATCATTCCTTCCACTCCGTTGGCCAATGGCCGACAAATTACGGTTGCATGTCAGCACGGCACGCTGACCTGTGTGTTAGTAGCTGTGGCCCACGTAACCGTTCGCACACATTCACGGTTGGCCAGGCCTAGTGCGCTACCCGACCGCGTTACGTTGCGTTACGCTCCGTGTACCACCTGTTACCTCTCTAGCCTTCCTGATTCATCGCGCTCTCTCTCTCTCTCTCTCGCTCTCTCCATGGTCGCCAAGTGTAGCTTGCTCGCACTCGCACCCGTAGTACCACCACCATCAAAAACGTGCGCGCACACAGCGTAAGGAAATTTTTCGGTCCGGACGTAATTTTAGAATATCTATATTTTTCGCTCACGGTCGTACAGAGGGGTGGCCGAAATTCAGTCGTACTTCAAAGCTGCCAGTGGACAGATCGAATCCGAGCGACAGATTTCCCCATCAAGTCCGTCCGAAACAACGAGAGAGAGGAAAAAACGCCCTCGCCGACCCGTTCCGGAGTTTGTGCGTTGTGTCCCGGTCCCGGTCCGGTGCGGAGTGTGTCTTGACGTATGATTCCTCCGCTGGAGTCGTGAACGCGATCGCGCAACGGCTGCCGCTAGCGGCCGTGATTTTGTTAGGTGTGTACAGATTTTGCATTTCCGGTCGGTTTTTATCGAGTGAAGTTTTCGAGTGGAAAAGTCTACACAACGCATAGATTATTCCAAAAGTTATGTGAAAAGCTCCGAGAATGATTTTATATCATGATAAAAATCTTGTTAAATACAATCAGAAGTATTAAGAAAATCAAATATAATGCTTTTAGCAAAAGAATCCAAAATCAAATGAAAGGCAAAACAAGGAATTTGATCAAAATCGCGAGTGGCAAAGGTTCACTACTGTCGCACAGGAAACCATTGCATAATCGTTCATATCACGTACCACGGAAAAAGAAAAGTATAAAACAAGTGTTAACTCTGCTCGCTGTGCTCGGCTCGTGGCTATGTGTGTCGGCGGTGAAAGCAACTTGTGGGCAGTTTCGTTTTATTTTTGAACAAACGTATCTATCGCGGCTTATTATGTGCGGCAGAAACAAAAGTGTTACCACCACAACTTATCACACCATATTGATTGTGGTTTATTTTATGTATGAGTGTGTATGTGCAAAACATGTAAAAACAAATATTGAAAAGTTGTGCTGAACAGTGTTTCAATCTCGATTATTGCAAAAAGTGCAAAAAGGAAGCTCTTGGAAGTTGTGCATATAAATCATTTCTAATTCGAGCGCTGATTTAACCCGCGCAAGTTAATAGTTTTTTTACGTGTGTTAGTGTGTGGTTATGTGTGCGTAAGAGAAAGCGAAAAAAATACCTAAAGAAGCGATAGAGAGATGTGCAAATGAAAAATGGTCCAATGATAAAAAAATGTTCGCCCGTATTTACGTCACATTCACCCACGTAGCAGCCGGAACCATCCAGATTCTGCCGATGGGAGCATGAATCGTCTGGGTGGTGGAAAGATTTTGCAAACCTTCACGATGTTTCAGAATTTGTTGTTGTATTTATTCAGTTACAAAGCAATACATTAGATTTCCATTGGATCGCCTATGATCATCCGTCATGGACCGGACTAGAAGTCGTCAAAACCAGCAACCCCCGTTTTCAACTACCGTTTTGTATCTGGTTGTTTTTTTTTTGTTGTGTGTGTGTTGAAAACTTGCTTTGCTTAAGCTTAGAAGCAAGAAAAACAGAACCCGACCACAGTCCACCACGCTCACGACAGCTTTAATTACACAAGTCGTCTGTGGCGCGAACGGAGCGGGTTTTATTTATAACAACCAACCAACTGACCAATGCGAAACTGACCCGTGTTGGACCACCGGGTGAAAAAGGCCGGGAAATTGTCAGCAGCCTATCTTTCGATCAGCACGCGCAAACAGGAAGCCTTCTCGCGCGTGCCGTTATCGCTTCATCCGTTCGCTTCTATTAGAAAAAGTTTAATGCTGTTAGTTACACTGCAAGAATATATGTAGGAGACGTTCTAAATCATTCAACGATCCTGAACCACATAAAACTGCGCGTAGACAAAACGACAAAACGACAAAACGATAGCTTTACGTACGTCAAATGCTTGCAAAACAGAATAAATATTATTCAGTATCTCAATCGATCTTCGCAGCGCAACTGTTGTTTGAACAAATATTGACTTGCAGCCGAAATAGAAAAATTGAACAGTTGACTCTACAGTTGCATTTCACAAACCACCAGGCGCCTCCATGATATTGAAATGTTATCCTTCAAAAGGCTCTCAGGCGTACATGCACAACGTATATTTATTTTGAATTAAAATAAATTTTGGATTGTCGGTTGTTGCGTTTCAAGCGCGAAGATTCCAAGGCGCCATTATTTCATAATAAAATCTAATGTTTTTAATAACTTTTACGAAAGACCAGGCGCCTCCTCACTTAATTCAAAATTATGTTCGTCTAGTATATATTATCAAAAATAGGTAATGATTATAATATAGAAGCGTTACCCTTATACACTTGTAAATAGTACAAGTACTAGGAATTCTTTAAAAACTGTATTTCTTTTTAAATGGTTATATGGTGACCCTATGGCAATGAAGAGGAGATTCCCACTGAGTGCCAGAAAAACTATTTAGTTATTTTATGAGTTTTTTTATGACATAAACATATTTCATTTCAGTTGATTTGTAGAAAACTCCGTCGATATGTTAATTATATTTTTACAACAAACAAAATCTAAAAGTACAACAAAATCTAAAAGTGTGTCAGTGTGGTAGCTCAAAATATTTTCACGAACTTGTAATTTCCGTTCACGCCATGCATTCCTTGTATACTGTTTTCGAGTAATCAATCAGACTTTTGCAATGTAACAGAACAATGTATCAAATATATAACTAATCTTACATTTAACGTTACAGCATTTGGAAACTATGAATACTTTCAAAAATTGCACAAAGCATTAGGCGCCTCCATTGTTGTAGTATTTTTATTATTAATTCATTTGAGGTATGCTGCACATAATAATATATAGTTAGTGTAGGCCATTTGACAAACGTATTTTGATACAAAAATATATGAAAAATCCATCCAGTACCTATAGATAGAGTAGATAAATTTTTTAGTCAAGTTATATTTTTAAAAGATGAATGTCTCATATGTTTTAATCTATATTGCGACCGCTCAGTAATATCTCAATGTCTCCATTTGGTCCAAAATTCTTCCAAAAGAGAAAAACCAAACGTCGCTTGTTGACATTGCTCTACTTTCTCTCTTCTGCTCAAGGTCCGCTCGTTCTGCTGAAGCTATTCCTTCAACCAACTTGGACCATCTCCTCTTCTAAGCAGCTGTATGATCGGAACAAATTTATTTTTCTCTTTCCCTTTGAACAAAAATAATGTGGTAAAACGAATGTCTCCGGCACCTTCCATCGCTACACGTTTGACATTACCTCATTCTTGCCCATTTGCTGTGTGGATTTCGAATGTTGTATTTGTTTGGCCGCTGATCAACGTTCCTCCCACGGTCCGGGCGATCCGTTACTCAACGCCCAGTGACTAACGCGCTGTTGGACGGGCCTCCGCAAAAAGGGAAAAACAAAACCACGTCCCGTGTGAAGATTGCCAGAAGGTGTCATCAGATGTTGCCTTCGTTCGGTTTGTTTTGAATCGTAGGCGGTTACAGGCAATCATCAGGATCATGATCCACCCCGTACGACTCTGCAGCACTTGGGCCCTTTCCAGATGCTCGCCAGTGCCGGCTTTAAAACACGCTCACACCACTAAACGACGACAGCCTTGGCCTCCATCCGCACGCTATTGACCGCTTTTTATTCTGCCGGGTGAACCTTTGCGACTCTGGTATTATGGACCATTATTTAGAGAGATGTATTTTTGGAAGCGATTTTTTAACGACTATCGCCTTAAAAATGATGGTAACACACACATTCGTCAGTTACTCCCCGAGTCTCGTGGAGCGATTAACAGAATGGAAGGTGATTAAAAATAGTCTCCCCGTACTCGAGAGAGGCGACCGATACGATCGATTTGCTTTTTCAAAACATTCACCTCCGTTCCGGTTTATCAGACGAACTATTTTTACTCCGACGCGTTGCTCCAAATATTTGGTCCACCCACCCACCCACCTACGGGAAACCGACTTGAACGAGCTCACCATCACTGTTTCGGGTGACAATTTGGGAAATTTATTGCGAGGGTTATGTGAAGATCTACCATCGATCCGTGTGTATGTGAACGTGGGCATCAGTGATCGTAATCGGGGTGAATTGAAAACGTACAAGCAAAATACCGCAGTCGCAGTCGTTGGTGAAGAAGTGATTTTATGGAATAAATAATTAGTTATCTCACCGCTGAAGGTGGTATTCGAATAATTTGTGTCTGTTTTTAGTGTCAGTGAAAATGTGCGATCGTGTTCATTAAAAGGCGTTTTTATTTCTTTTCTTTCTGTGTTCTCTCTCTCTGTCTCTCTCTTTCTCGTGTTTTATTTGTGTGTGATTGTGTTTCGTCAACGCGATTCCGTAGGAGCTCTCGGCGAAAATCGACGACGACAAAAGCCTTACCGAGCATCTTAAGCTTCCGATCCAGCGCATCAACGATTACAAACTTCTCTTCAAGGTAAGCCTCGTCGAAAGGCGAGCGACGGTGATGGACGCAGTGTGTCTCGATCATCGCACCAAAAACCACAAAAACTATATCAACCCATCTCCATCAAGATTCCATCTCATCTAACTACAAATGCGACTAATCAGCTGAGCTAATCGTGGCAGCATGCAGAGATACTGAGGATAGCTTCCTGAACGATAAAATTGTTGCGTTCATTCTACTAACACCTATTTAATTCCACTTAAATACAGCAGAAAAAAAAACTAGCACACATCTTCCAACGTTCGTTGGAATGCTTTTCTCGTTGTGTTTTTTTCGGAGCATAACATTATGAAGATAGAGCAACACCAGCAACAACAATTCAACTTGACCACAACCAATGACCTTCAAAACATGTTCCAAATAGACTGCTGCACAATCGACAGGGTTTAAAAATATAGACCAACGTCGAAAAAACAACACTAACCTTCACCGTAGTATACCGAAGTTCCTGAGTCGATCGAGTACTATCAACCTATAGAAAAAGAAGAAGAAGAAAAAAAAACATGAAAATCACAAACACCGAGGGTTTCCCGTAGAGGAGCTAAATATAGAACGCCCCACTATGGAGAGGCGAAACATACGAAATTTTACACCGAATCTCGCGCCATTCCAACATCCAAATCTTTTTCTTTTGCTAAGCATTCAGGAAGTATAGGCAGTATAGACTGACCAATCCAGCGCTCTCACCACACTAGTGTGAGAAAATATCTACCTCTTAATCCTGCGTGGCATGCTTTATGATTTTATGAGCTGTACACAGGTCATGGTGAATGAATTAAATTCAGTTCACCTTTGCTTTGGTATTGCCGCTGGGTGAGCGGATTGTTTTGTTCTATTCCCGACTGAATGACGCAACGTGGCAGCAACTCGCTCGCCTGACGCAGTCGCTCATACGTACTCGACAAACACACCGACAGACACGAACGCGAAACGATGATGGATTGAGGTTTTGCGCTAACGAGTTTCTTTCCAATTTTCCACCCTCGGACGTCTGCTCGGAGGTGAGTCAGTGATGATGCAATGATCCTCGGAACTTTGGTTATCGTAACCGCTCGCTGCTTTGCCGGTCTCACTAATACAGCCTTGAAACAAGCATCATTTGTGGCGCCTTTTTTCGCAACAAACACAAAGAAAGACATATCGGCGGTGCAAGAACCGTGCGTGGATGAGTCTGGATGAGCTATCCGGGCAATTAAAAAAAACACATTGAGGTTTTGACTGCGGAATAAACACGAAACAACCAGTTGAAGACAAGGAGAATTCACTACGAAGGTACACGCTGAGGTCTCTTCAACACGATCAATTACACACCTGCTCACGCTCGCACGTGTCGTGTTGGCTTAATTGATTCATTTCGCTGTTCATTTGCAACAACAACAACAACTTCGATGACGACAACACCAACAACGGTCGAACCGAACAGGAACTGCTCAAGTACTCGACCGCGCTCGGGGAAAATGTGCTCGACATCCAGAAGGCGCTCGAGCTGATGCTCTCGGTGCCGAGCCGAGCGGCCAACAACAAGTTCCTCGAGTCGATCGAAGGATTCCGAGGTAGGCAAACCCGACAACCGAATGGCGCGTGGCGCCGCACTCGTTTGCAAAACCGGCGTGTGACCGATCCGTTTTCCCTTCCCTACCCCCTTACCGCTCCACTCTTTCCACCAGGCAACCTGCAGAAGCTTGGCCGCGTGCTCGCCCACGAGTACTTTGGTGTGCGGGACCGCGAGAACAAGATCAAGGAGCGCTACCTGTTCCTGTTCAAGTCGCGCATCCTCATCACGAAGGTGAAGCGCCTGTCGGACGACCGGTCGATTTTCATCCTGAAGGACATCGTACGGCTGCCGGACTGTGAGCTGCGCGAGATCGACACGCGCGCGTTCGAGCTGCTGCCGAAGGCGAAGGGTGGCGAGCTGGTGCATCTGATCGCGTACTCGGAGGAGGCGAAGCAGCGCTGGATCTACGAGATCAGCGAGTACGCCAGCAATGCGGTCGCCCTGCAGGAGCACACGAACGACGATCTGCGGCTCGACCCGACGCAGACGAACATCGACGACAGCATCATCAAGCTGCCACAGCGTATCGAGGCGCACAAGACGGACGAAAACATCAAGCCGTCCGACATCGCGGACAGCTACGTGGTGTTTAAGCACAAGACGAGCCGCGATGAGTCGCACCAGGCGCTGCAGAAGATACAGTACCTGCAGCAGCAGCAGCAGCAGCACCTGCCGCAGCAGACCGTCGGCGAGCAGCAGATGGAGCTCGAGGCGGAAGAGGAAAAGTCCGCATCGGTGCAGGAGCGATTGGCAGCGTTTGAGGTAAAGAAGTCGGCGAAAAAGTTTGACCTAACGCACACCAAACAAGAGAGCGTTGTGACCGCCAGCGCATCGTCCGTGAGCAGTGCATCATCCATGAGCACGTCGACCGTTGCGGTGCAGGAAGAACATCACGAATCGGTGCGCTCCGTTGCCGTCAAGCGTCAGCAGGAGGTGCAGCTCGAAAGTGTCACCAAGAGCAGCAAGGTACAGTCGGAGAGCAAGTCCGTATCCATCTCCTCGTCCACCTCGTCGAGCAGCAGCTCATTGCACCAGGAAACGGTGGCCGCAGCAGAGACGACAACTGAAACTCACCAGACGCAGCAGCAGATACTCGAGCAGCAGAACAAGATCAAGCAGATCGAATCGAAGTACGCTGCGCTCAAGCAGAAGCAACTGGAACAGAAGTCCGACATTGTCGACGCGAAGTTCCAGATCGTTGAGACGAAGTTTGCCGCACTCAAGCAGAAGCAGGAACTCTTGCTCCAGGAGCAGCAGTCGCAGCAGGTAACAACAACTACCAGCACTGTCACTCAACAACAGCAGCAGCACCAACAGCAGACTGCTGTTCAGCAGGTTGAAGCCGTTTCGAAGATTCAACAGATCGAATCGAAATACGCGGCCCAAAAACAGGAGGAAGCCGTTTCAAAGATTCAGCAGATCGAGTCCAAATACGCCGCCCGGAAGTCGTCGCTCAGTGGCGCTTCCGGCGAGGAAGCAGTGAAGCAAATCGAATCGAAACAGACGACTGCGGCAGTTGTTGAGGAACAGCAGCAGCAAACTGTAGTCACAGCTGCTACGACCGTAGAACAAGCGCAGGAGCCACTAAGTAAGTTGCAGCAACTGGAGTCCAAATACAACGCTCACATTCAACAGGCGAAGGAACTTATGAAGGAATCGGCCGAAGCAGCGCTTACTGGAGCCACCGAGACCAAGCCGGACACTCCGGACTCACCGCAAACTGAGTCACTTTCGAAGATTCAACAGATTGAATCCAAATACGCCGCTCTCAAGGCACGCCAGCAGCAACAGCTGCAGGAAATCAAGGCTGCTGAGGTGACCGCTGTGGAATCGAGTGTTACGGTAACGCAATCCCAAAGCGAACAGCAGCAGCAGCAGCAGCAGCAGACCACGGAAGAACCTCAGTCAAAGATTGCTCAAATCGAAGCGAAATACGCTTTCAAGAGGCAGCAATCGTTGACCGACTCGAAGTTACCGGTTCCAGTAAAGAAGGAAGCGGAACAGGTGCAACAGGCCAGTGCCGAAGTCAAGGTGGTAAAGGAGACTAAGACCGAGCAAGTCAAGACCAGCGATATTCAGCAATCGGAAACGTCTGTTAAGAAAGCTGACACGACAAAGAGCGTCGATGTTGCTAAAGCCCAGGAAGCGGCCAAGGTGATTGAACCGGTTGCGAAACTACCGGAATCGAAAAAGAAGATTCCCGAACCGATCAAATTGACGGAGCAACCTGGAAAGACGGCAGCTGACAAGGGCCCCGACTCGCCCAAGAAGTCTAAGAGACCAAAGTCTCCGAAATCACCATCGCCGAAGAAAGAAGCCGCCGTTCCTTTCAAAGCTGCTGATAAACCTAAGGTAGAAGAAGCCAAAAAAGCCCCCGAAGCTCCTAAGGTGCAACTGGAGGATACGAAGAAAGTGGAGTTAAATACTAAACCCGCTAAGGTTGAACCTGTGAAATCTGTAGAACCGACGAAGACTGTGAAACCTGCTGATGAAGTGAAGGCTGCTGAACCGGTGAAGACTACTGTAACTTCGAAGCCTGCTGAACAGGTTAAGTCTGTAGAGCAAGTGAAAGCTACTGTGAAACCGAAGGCTGCTGAACCAGCTAAGCCTGCTGTACCATCGAAGGCTGCAGAACCTACGATGCCTGCTGCGCAATCTAAGGCCGCTGAACCAGCGAAGTCCGCTGTGCAATCGAAGGCTGCTGAGTCTGTAATGCCTGCTATGCAACAGAAGGCTGCTGAATCAGCGAAGCCAGTTGTGCAATCGAAGGCCGCTGAGCCTACAATGCCTGCTGTGCAATCGAAGGCTGCTGAACCAACGAAGCCAGCTATGCAATCGAAGGCTGCTGAACCAGCGATGCCCGCTGTGCAATCGAAGGCTGCTGAACCAGCGATGCCCGCTGTGCAATCGAAGGCTGCTGAACCAGCGAAGTCCGCTGAAGCTGCGAAACCCGTTGAATCCGTAAAACCTACTGAGCCACCAAAGCCCGTTGAATCAGTAAAGCCTGCAAAATCTGCTGACACCATCAAAAAAACAACCGAACCAACGACAAAGACGGTAGAGCAAGCTAAAGCACCTGAACCAGCTATGAAAGTTGTTCCAGAACCTACCAAGGTAGAACAAACCAAAACTCCTGTTCCTGCGACCAAGGTACCAGAGCCGACCAAGAAACCGGAAGTGGCGAAGGCTCCAGAACCGGTGAGAGCTCCCGAACCATCGAAACCAACACAACCGGAACCAAAGAAACAAACTGAAACTCCCAGACCCGTACAGGAGGTAGCGGCACCGAAGCAACCTGTACCACCTCCATCGAAGGCACCCGAGCCAACTAAGACTGAGGAGCCATCGCGTCGTCCCGACTCACCAAAGTCGGCGAAGAAGGCATCCTCTCCGAAAAAGGCATCCTCTCCCCCGAAGGTGAGCACTGAACCAAAGAAGGTTCCAGAACCGGTGAAGAATCAAGAACCTGCCAAGGTACCGGAGCCATCGAAGAAACTGGCCGAACCGACTCCGAAACCGTTGGAAAAGAAGACTGAAGACTCCGTCAAGGTACAACAGCAACAGAAGACTGAAACGAAGACAGTACAGAAGGCTAGTGAGAGTGTCCAAAAGGTAGAGACCGTTACGACCAGGAAAGGTGAGTGATTTTTTTTTGCTTTTTCTAGCATTCCCTCTCTTTCTCTCTCGCTCTTTCTTGCACATTTTAGCGCGCTTACTCGCTGCTTTTTCATTTCACACTCACCTTTCATCATACCTCGAACACCTCGAACATATTTTATTAGCGTTAAGAAATAGGGCCCTATGATCACTGTATATACTTCCTTCCATTCTTGCAATATATTTTCACCATTGACCGGCTTTGTCATCTTGATAACCATCACACCATCGGTACTACCGCTCGAATGAACAGGTCGCGCAACACCTGCGGCGGTTTCCGAAGAAGCTGAAGTGTCCGTTGAGGGTGCCGTCGAGCAAAAGTCCCGTGAAGAGGCACTCAACCGCAAGCTAGAGGAAATATACGCCCGCGAAAAGGCGGCCCTAGCTGAGGCGAAGCGTGCCCGGGAGTTGGAGGAGAAGGAGATACGGCGCAAGTTCGAGCAGCGTAGTATTCGCGAGATCCAGCAAATCAAGAAGACTGCCTCGGAGTTCCTTCAGCAGATTGCAGCCACTAGAAACCTTGTACAGTCGGTACTAGAGACAAGCACAGAGCCAAGAGTTCCGCAAATCACGAAAGCGGCCGCCAGCGCGGCATCCGGTAGTGACGGTAACTCCCAACCGACATCAGGTTCTGGGCAAGATACGAACAATCAATCGTCGGGTCAAGAATCGGGTGGGCAGGGTAACCAAGGAGAAGCATCGGATTCGTCCGAGCAACAGAGTACTGATCAGAGTGCCGGTAACGGTGGAAACGACAGTGGAAACGGTGACGGACGCGACGATAAGAAGCGTACGCCACCACCACTCCAGTTGCCCACGTTCTTTGATCCACCACCGCCGCCAGTCTATCAGGCAACGATAGAGGTGTTCATCAAGAAGGAGCGTCCTCCGCCACCACCACCCCCGAAGATCACCCGTAAGCTCGTGGTCAATACGGACGAGCTAGAGCGCAAAACGCAAGCGTTCTTCGACGGCGAGATTAACGAACCCGATCCGGACTTTTCGATCGCGGCCGCTCACCGCAAACTAAAAGGCATCAAGAGCATCTGCAAGAAGGCGGACGAAACCGTCCTGTACGCGGAAGATACGATCGTAAAGGCGGAGCAAGGTGAGTTCGACAGCATCATCATCCCGGAGCAGGAAGAAGACAAGCGTCCCCGCGAGCCCGTCTACGAGTACCAATACACGGTCGAGGATCCAGTGACCGGTGCGCGTGTCTGTACGGCCGACCCGAACGTAGTGCTGATCGAAAAGGAGCTCAGGATGGAGGACCAGCACAGCTCGCGCTACTCTTCCTCGCGGTTCTCCTCACGCAGGAGCCACACCACTGAAGGTACAGAGGCGAAGTTAACAGCAGACCTGTCACTCTGTTTCGTGTCGACATCTGTATCATAACCTGCACCAGTGCAATGTAGTGTGCATAAGTGACCTTGCGTAACTGAAACCGAAATTGTTTAAATGTTGTCTTCAATCTTTACGATATATGTTAATGGATGATGTTTCTGCAATGTGCAATGTTTGTCTAGTGTGCTTGCCTTCGCTGTCACTAATGGCTCGGCAATGCAACGCCCGTGGTATTATTGGATGTAATGGTGATGTTCACGATGTTTTTTTTATCAGAATGTAATCATCCACATTCCACAATGTATATTGTTTTAGGTATAAATCACTATCTAACAAACTAACAGATCATTCATCACATTCCCATCATGTGCTGATCAACCATTTCTTACAAGGCTATGACGGACTTTTATCTGTTTCCTGTATCTGTTGTTCAATGTTTTGACACTCTATTTCTAATCGATTGCTTCTATTTAATTTCTACTTTCTTTCCTCGATATACCACACTTTACACGTAACAAATGCCTAATGGTTGGCTTACCACCACAAACACACACTTGCACACGCAACCCCAAACCACACTCACTGCCGACTTTAATCTTACAATGCTACTCATACAACAGTTCAAGAGAAAGAACTAGCTGTCTTAGAGACGCGCCACGAGTCCAAGATGTCGACGACCAACACGAAGAAGCTCCGTGTACCGACCAACATTCGGCCGCACTTCGTCAAACCGATCCGCGGTCTCAATGTGGAGCGTAAGTGTTCATTAGTCGTTCTTCCCACCTGTCAAACACATCCAGCAGGATGCATCTAGCTCCACGAAAATCCATCATCATGATCATCATCACAATAAGGACGATTTTAGTCGCCGTTATCGGACCCTAGAGTCCGAAAGAGTACAAGAGTTGCTGTATCCCTAGCCAAGACGAATGCTTTCGCGCTTTCACTGTAGTGTTTTCCAAGTCCCTTGTCTTGTTGCCTAAAGTCTAAGATCTCTGAGTCATTGATTAAATCCGTAGATTAGACGTATGAGATTCACAGTATAAGCTTTGATCTGTCTCCGATACTTTCTCAGGAGAACAATTCGTACTGCTTCTGTAGATACAAGCTTTGTAGAGTATTTGCTTCAGTTAGCTCCTCAATAGCTTTTTTCTTCTATAAGTGTTTTGTCCCGTCCCGTGTCCCGTACGCTGTGACGCTTTTGTGTCCGTCCAATTCCTTCAGGTCTAGTCTTCAAACTATAATATAATTTTCGAACCGTGTTCTTCATTGCTCATGGACGACTATGAAGAAACTCCTTCTGATCTTAAAACTCTCTTCTGAAACACTGCACCAAAGAAGTACACTATTCATCACCGAACACATCTCGTTGTGCATTGCCGTGGATAATAACGTCTCGCTTTACTTTACAACAGCGGGTGAAAATGCCAAGTTTACTGTACAACTGGACGAGCTGTCCAACATGCAGTGGCTGAAGGACAACAAGCCGCTGGACGATCGCCTAGCCGACCGCGTAATCACGAAGGAGAACGATGATCTGTCGTACTCGCTCGAGATTCAACACTGCAGCGAGACTGACAGTGGTATCTACACCGCACGTGCCATCAACGGTACCGAGAGTGCGTCCTGTACGGCTCAGCTCATTGTAGAAACTCGTAAGTTTGTTATCGCTTCTCATAGCACTTGCCCTCCACATTTCTAACTGCTTCCGTTTGTGAATGTGTGCACACCAGTGACACCAGAACAGCGCAAGGCCATGTCGGAGTCCAATTCGCCAGTGTTCTCCATTCAGCTGAAGGATACCGAGGTGATCGAGAAGACGTACCTAACCTTCATGGTGAAGGTGAAGGGTGATCCGTCCCCGAAGGTTCGATTGTAAGTATCGGGCGTGCGCCACATAGTGCCGACCTAACAATAGATGAGCTTCCATAGACGAGTGCATGTCGCCAACTGCATGTATCTGCTCTTTAACTCTATTCCACAACGCCATAAACAATGACTTGAAACAGCTGCAAGGATGATAAGGAAATCCTGGACACCGACAAGCGCATGAAGATCAACCGCGATCATGCGGACAGCGGCTTCTACGAGCTGATCATACCCGAGGTGCACAAGGGCGATTGCGGTGTATACTCGTGCACGGCCTGGAACAAGTTCGGCACGACCAAAACCGAGGCCCAGTTGCTCGTGGCCGACCAGCTCGATCTGTTCTCCGAGCTCGACCATCTGGACGACAAGACAAAGTTCGTGTGGAAGAAGAACGGTGTGGCGTTCGATCCGGAGGAGCGCTTCAAGGTGCTGATGGCGGATGATTCCGACTCGTTGGCGCTTGTCTTCCAGCACGTCAAGCCCGAAGATGCTGGACTTTACACTTGTGTTGCCGCGACGTCCTCGGGTAATATCCAGTGTAGCGCTGAACTGACGGTTCAGGGACAAGTGAACCAGCTCATACAGGAACCATCCAAGCCGCACCTGGAGGTCGAGTCGAAGGAAGCGCTGGCCCGAATCGGCGGCAAGGCGCTGCTCGAGATGAAGGTCAAGGGCTATCCAAAGCCGGAGATCGTTTGGCGCCACGAGGGTACGATCATCGAGCCCGGTGGTCGGTACAAGTTCCTCTACGAGGACGCCGAGTCCGTGTCGCTCGTCATCAAGGACGTGCAACCGTCGGATGCGGGCGCCTACTCGATCGTGGCCCAAAACGAGCTCGGCGAAGACTCCACGTTTATCAATCTGATTGTGAAGACGCCTCCGACCATCACCAAGCCGCACGATATGGCTGCGATGGTGAACGAACAGTACAAGATGTCGATCGAGGTGAACGCCGTCCCGGCGGCCACCGTGCGGTTCTTCCGCAACGGCAAGGAAATCCGGGAGGACGATCGCATCAAGTTCCTCACCGCTGAAAACTATTACATCGTCAAGTTTAACCACACCGTCCTGGAGGATGCCGGTAACTATTCGGTAAGAGACGATAGGTGTAATTGCAACGTTCAACATGTTGCATGTTAAAACGAATCCTTTCATTCCAGATCATTGCAATGAACGAAATCAGTCAGGCGTCCGAGTTCTGGGAGTTTACCATCAACTCACCACCACGAACGACCCTGCACCTGCAAGGAGAAACGGTCGTCAACGAGAAGGAGGACATCGAGCTGGTCGTAAAGGCCGAGAGCAACCCGGCACCGATCGTACGCTGGTACAAGGATGGCAAGGAGGTGATAGCCGATGGCAAACGTATCATCATCCTCGCCGAGGACGGTCGTTACGTGTTGAAGATTCACGCAGCCAACCGCGACGATACCGCCCTCTACACAGCCGACATTATCAACGACTACGGCACGGTCACGGAGCAATCGCAGGTCAACGTGAGCACCAAGTCGAAGGTGCGCGAGCAGCTGACCGCACTCACCTGCAAGGAGGGCGATACCAACGTCGTTCTCGAGGTGAAAGCGGACGGTTATCCACGCCCGAAGGTGCAGTGGTATATCGACGATGTGGAGATCACCGAGTCGCGCAACGAGTACAAATTCCAGGAGGATGGTCTGTACTATCAGCTCGTCCTGAAGGACGTGAAGGCGGACTTGCAGGGTGTGTACAAGGCAAAATTCACCAACGACCTCGGTTCGGATGAGACGAGCGCCAAGACGACCGTGCAGTGCACGCCGAAGGTGCGCAAGCCACTGATCGACACAGACGTTGATGAGAACACCACGCTCACGCTCGAGGTGGAGATCTACGCTGAACCGGTGCCGGAAGTGACCTGGTTCAAGAACGGTCAACCAATCCAGACCGATGCGCGGTTGACGATCAAGCGTGACTCGCAGCGCATCGAGAACTACACGCTCTCGCTGACGATGGTACGCGGTGCCGACTCCGGTGACTACGAGGTCCGGGCCGTCAACTCGATGGGAACAGCTACGACCAAGGGCCGAGTCGTTGTTCAAAGTAAGTATCGTGTTACGCTTAAGTTAATCTCACTTGTCGTTAGACATATCGTACAGCAGATAGCCTTTGAATGATGATCGTTATTGGACGATCCAGAAAACAAACAAACTGGTCCAATAATTGTAAACTAGCTGCGTGTAGGAGAGCTGCCTCTATATGTTGATTTTCTTAATACTGTGTTCTCACACACTGTATCAAGCGTTTTAAATCATACCACACAAACAAACCTTGTGATAATCTATTCTATATGTTCATTTGTTGACCGCAAACACCCGTCTGCTTACCTCGTTCGTATTGTATCTCGTGTTTCTCACACGCACACATCAGCTGTTTATGTAGAAGAGCGGGAGGATGGGGAACCACCGCTTGTGATCGAAGAGGAAGCGCTCGTTACGGAAACGGTTGCGTACGAGGTGGAGGAAACTATCTTACAGGTCGAACAGCAACCTGAGCAGCCGCAGCAGCAGCAGCAGCAGCAACAACAACAAATTGTGCAAGAACCGGAAGAGGAAGAACCGATCGTCATTCCAGAAGTACAAGAACAAGTAATTATGGTACAGGAAGTCGTAACCGAGGTTACGATCGCTGCACCGGAAGCAACTGCACCGATCGCGGTACCCGAGCAGGTACCGGAAGTTGCCGAAGACGTTCCACCGCCTGCAAAAAAGAAACCGGAAGTGGTGCCGATATCCGCACAAGAGGGTAACAACAGTCAGTCTTGAACTGTCAGTGGAGGGAGGAACTCGTTTTTTATTTGACCTTCCCACCTTTTTGCCTGCATTTTGGAATGCTCCACTCGTGTTAGAACTTAGACACTATCCTGTCCACTCTTTCGGCTCGCTGTTTTTCGCGCATCCTTTCTGCTCCTGATTCTGTCTGTTAGATACGTAGACGTTTGGTTTTTCTACCCTCCCGCAACAAAGCGGCCGTGTACATAGTTAGCCGAAGTATGCAACTCCACTCTTTGGTTTCACTCTTTGTGTCCAGTATGTTTAGATCTAGCCATCTCCGTTCTAGCGTGCAACGGTTTGACACAGCCTCACCCTACAAGTGATGGTCAGCAAAATTTGCGGCGCATTTTGCATCCAAACATTGTACAAATAACATTCTGTTTTTTATCAACCACTCTCCCTCTTTCTCGCATACACAAAAAAAAAACACGTGTACCCACCGTCAACAAACGCCAAAACGCGACTAAATACACGCATCGGTCATTCTCCACACGGCAGAGGCCATTGTAGCGAGCCCCGGGGAGAATGCCGAAGCCCATCGTATGATAAGTGAGTGTATGAAGATCGGTCAGCATGGGGAGACGATCATGGTCTCGGTGTGTACCGAGGAAAGCCACGCAGCCATAGTGACAGGTAATTTTCTGAGTGATTTGTTTGTTACATGTTTAGGGGACCTCTTTTCAATATCCAACTCATGACCATGAAATGAAGTGTCCAAACATCCTGTCATGAGGTTCTGCTGCTGTTCATGAATTAATCAGGGTTTAATCAAATAATTCGACATACAGAAGAAGTTATTCAATTGCGAACATGTGATAATCGGACAGGTTTTTTATGTTGTCAGCTATTCTGCTTCCATTTGAATAGTGTAGATTTCTGAAAACTTCCGTAAACGTAAGAACTCATTTTCTATCAATGTACAAACTAATTTCAACATGTTTGGAAGTCGTTGTGTTTCTTCAGTAAAGAAAACAAATGAAAAAAAAATATTAAAAAATTAAATAATTTTGGCTCTAGAGCGAAATTCCTCTCTAGTGTGTCGAAAACGTGACATTTTTTGTCAATGGTAGTTATAGTCGTTGACAAAAAAATAACATTTTTAATAAATTTAACAATACCTATAGGTATATATTAGAATTTGTGTTATTATTCTCATGAATATGTATTCATTCATGAAAAAGGAGGAAAAGTATTCATGAAATAAGTGAAATATTTATATAAAACATAATTTTATAAACTAAACGAACAATTATCGCAAGAAAACCCTATCCAAGTCCAAGTGTCCGGATATGAGTTACACCTCCTGTATAAAATTGTCCAATTATTTGATTGAAACTTAACAGCACTTGTTCATCAGGAATGTTGGCCGAATGCAAATATTGAATCAGGATGTTCATGTACTCCAAAACTACCTCACGACGCACAAAGGCATGAACAACCAGATGTAAGACACCTGCACTTGTTCCTATCACTTCTAAAAATACACACATACACACATACACATCCATCAACTCTTGAACAAAACCAAGCGTATCCCCGTGTTTTCATGTCGCATACCCTTCTATCCCTATGAAACCACACTGCACACCACCAAACAACAAAACCCAACCCATTCCTCCAACCTAGGACCCGAAGAATCTCACTCAATACATCAGATGCGTGCGACGACCGTAATATTCGAGGAAGACAGTGGATCACCGATCGAAGTGATGCAGAAGATCGTCTACCCTAACAAACCGCACGCTTCGGCACTGCACGTCGAAGAGATCGATACGATCACCTTCACCTCGCCGGAGCAGAAGAGGCAGTACCAGTCGCAGCTGTCCACAACGGATGTCAGCGCGGCGACTCGTACCGTTATCGAAGAGATCGAATCGGACAATGAGACCACGGTCAAGGGTAAACTGTCCCGTGGCGTATCGATCACTTCCGCCTCAGAGGATGAGTTGCTGCTGTCCCGCCAAGGCAGTCACGTTGAAGGTGATCTTCCAAAGCCGACCAATGCAACGCTTGAAGAGAATGGGCTGCTCGAGAAGCTGGAAGCATCTCACGAGTCGTTTGAATCGAACCAAACGAAACCAAAGGTAGAAGATGTTCCTGATTGTTCAGCGCGAAAGGGTAACTTACTCGAAACAGGAAACGCTGATGAGAAAAGCTTGAAAAAATCGGTAGAGAAGAAGGTGTCGTTCGAGGACGACCTGCCCCAGCAAGGTAAAAACCTGGAAAAACAAGAGCTAATTGCGATCGAACCAGACGAGCCCGAACCGGTGCAGGAAGACATTGTGAAGCAGCGATCTGTGAGCAACAAGGCACTGGTGAAAGAACCGATTGTGGACGGTACGGTAGATGATAGCGCTCAAAAAGCTGTTGCGAACGAACCGCAAGAATCGGCACGATCAGAAGGTATAATTACACAAGTAAACACAAAACACGCAAATCCACAAAAACACACATACACATACACAGATACTCAACAACTACGTGAATTTTACAACCCGCTCTTACAGTCATCACTCTGCAAACTCCTTAAGATAGCATGTTTCCCACTATTCCCTCGATGAACGATTCTTCCTTGCCTCTTGATTCCTCTATTTCTCAATTATCTAAAACTAGACTGTACTTTCAATTGGTATTTGTTTGTTACAATATATGGCTTCATTAACAACGTCTACCTTACGTAAAACTGTTACGTAACTCCTTAAGATAGCATGTTTCCCACTATTCACTCGATGAACGATTCTTCCTTGCCTCTTGATTCCTCTATTTCTCAATTATCTAAAACTAGACTGTACTTTCAATTGGTATTTGTTTGTTACAATATATGGCTTCATTAACAACGTCTACCTTACGTAAAACTGTTACGTAACTCCTTAAGATAGCATGTTTCCCACTATTCCCTCGATGAACGATTCTTCCTTGCCTCTTGATTCCTCTATTTCTCAATTATCTAACACTAGACTGTACTTTCAATTGGTATATGTTTGTTACAATATATGGCTTCATTAACAACGTCTACCTTACGTAAACAGCTTGCTTGAATTGGGTTCATCTTTGGCAGTAGCGCGATGCAGGTATCGGTAAGTTATCGTAAGTAACCTAGGTAAAACACCAATGCGTCATAAACAATGCATTACATCGCATCACACAAACACGGACCAAAAACCGTTGTAGATAGCTGTGTACATAGCGCCAACAATAGCCACCATGAACGTTCAACCTACAGCGTGTGGTGTGTAGATGCAACACTGTCTAAATGCCCTCCCGATTTCGAGTTTATGCAGTTTGGGAAGTTAAGGATGTAAATTGTGTACATACGAATGATTGGTGGGATGAGTTTTGATTCGTAACAGTTTGCTCTCCACGGTTGTGCACAAAATTTTCGTAGTATTTCCCTGTCTTCTTGGCTAACTTTCATCTTGTGCAGTCTCTATACCTCATTTGCTGACTTTTTCCGCTCACCATCTCTGTCTGTCTTGTCTGTTACTATCTCTGTCACTATTGTAAATATATCTTATGTACATAGTATGATATCGGATCTATAAAATAATATATTTTCCACTCACAAGCAACTGTCAAAACTAACCTGCCAAACCTCTAGCGGTCGGTAGTTCGACCTGCAGTCTAAGATCGTGTCAATTTCAATCATTTCTAATCATGTGGTTGCTGTTATGTCCTATCCAGCATCGCCGGAGATTCTCAAAACGGATATTGCCGACGTGACGACGTTCGACTCGCTGCCACTGATCTGGTCGGTGGAGGCCGACGGTATCCCACGGCCGGAAGTGTCCTGGTATCACAATGACGAGCTGGTTAAGTCAAGCGATCGTATTCGCATCACTGACTCGGGTGTAAGTAATCTAACCCATTGAAAAAAAAACAAAAGCTAACGCTTATGCGTTCTTTATCCATCTTTTGCAGACGTCGTACAAGATCGAGAATCGCGACGTGAAGGAAGCGGACGCTGGAGAATGGAAGGCGGTTGTCAAGAACCGCATTGGCGAAAAGTCGTTGCCTGCGAAGCTGACCGTTATTCGTAAGTCCAAATTAAAAGCGTTTACTCCTTACATGGTCTGTAACTAACTGGCCTCTTCTCCACAGCGTGCATGGAATATCGTCGTCCGAAGTTCATGAAGGGTCTGCAAAACATTTCCGTGCACAAGAACGAACCTGTGTCGCTCACCGTCACCCTAACCTCGGATCCGGAGCCAGAGATTACCTGGCTGCAGAACGGTGTGGAGGTTAAGGCCGACGACTTTATCCAGATGAAGACTGAGATCAAGGAGTTGGAGTACAACCTGAAGGAGATCACGTACACGCTGCACATTGCACAGGCCCGTCACTACGACACCGGTGACTATACCTTCCGCGCGAAGAACAAGTACGACATCAGCGAATCGAATGGCCGTATGGATGTGCTGCTGAAGCCGGAGATTGAAAACTTCCACGATACGACGGTGCTACCGTTCACGCAGGGAGTGTTCCAGGTGATGGTTAAGGCCAATCCAAAGCCGAAGGTTACCTGGACGAAGGATGGGCTGAATCTGTGCAACAACGACAACTGCGATGTCATTGCGGACATTGAGAAGGAGGTTTACACGTAAGTACTTGTGAGTTATTGAGATCGAGATGATATATTAAGTATCTCGGTCTACTCTCAACATTTCTAGGTTGGTTATTGAATCGTGTGCTCTTGCTGAACACGGTACCTATACGCTGACGGCTTCAAACGCTCAGGGAGAAACTGTTGCTACCGCTAAGCTCAACGTGCACAGTAAGTATTAAATATCACACAACATGAAGCCTCACCGGTGGTACAGTAAAGAACGTATTCAATTTAAAATCACAGCCGAGAAACCCAAGTTCGCCAAGGAACCGGATAACCTCACTGTGCACGATTGGGCCGACGTATACAACAAGGTCCTGGTACAGGGTGTTCCGCGCCCGGCCATCCAATGGTTGCACAACGGCACACCCCTGGATACGCAGCAGATCGATGAAGAATCACAGGAACCAAAGATCAAGATTGTCACATCGGGTGACACGGAGGTGACGAGCGAACTGTTCATCACCCATTTCGGTCCGGAGTTGCAGGGCGAATACTCCTGTTTGGCGACCAGCATCGGTGGCGAAACCGAGGCTAAGTTCAACATTCAGGTCAAAAACGAGCAACCAGTGTTCGGAAAGGGTCTGGAGCGCTCGCTGGATCTGGAGGAGGACGATCGTTTGGAGCTGCGCTGCATAGTTGATGGTAGCCCGCTGCCGAAGATGACCTGGTACAAGGATTCCAATGAAATTAAGGCCGATGATCAGTAAGTGTCATTGTTGAGGTTCTGTGGATTGGTATATGTTTCAAAAACACATTGTACATTGTCTTACAGCGTAAAGATCACCTATGGACATGACGGTATCTGCCGGTTGGTGGTCGAGAATTGTCTTCCAGGAGACAGTGGTTGCTATAAACTGGTGCTTTCGAACAAGAGTGGCGATGTGACCACGCAGTGCGGTGTCGCTATTACCCGTGAGTCATTCCCAGCTCCATCTATGTATTTGAATGCTTTTCAATGTTTACTTTCACAATTTCACTTATAGCGAAGCAAAAGCCTCCGGTGTTTGTGCGCCCGCTGCAAGATCACAAGCTCACCGTGGGCGATACACTGCACATGGAAGCGGAAATTGCCGGTTTCCCGATGCCGGAGGTGCGATGGTTCAAGGATGGACTACCCCTGCGCCAGACGCGTGGCATCAACTTCATCAACCAGCCAGACGGTTTGATCGGATTCATTATCGATCGCGTCACGGCCGAGGATGGTGGCATCTACACGTGCGAGGTGAAGAACAAGAACGGCGAGGCAAAGTCCGCCTCGGTGACGGAAATCGTACCAAAGGGCAAGAAGCCACAATTCGTCAGCGAGCTGATGAACGTCAGCATCGTCGAGGGCTTCCCGGTGAAGTTGGGAGTGAAGGTGATCGGCTACCCAAAGCCGGCGGTCAAGTGGACCCACAACGGAACGCTCGTGGCCGGTGATCGGTACAAGATTACAGAGGAGGCGGAAGGCTCCATTACGCTTGCGCTGGATAAAACTACCGGTACGGATTGTGGCGAATATCAGGCAGTAGCGACGAACGAGCACGGTGAAACGATCAGTGCCGCTACGGTAACCGTTCTGCCGACGACCGATCCATCCCTGCCAGAGGAACCGCCCAGCTTCCTTGGTGGTCTGCGTGATATTACGGCCGACGAGGGTAAGGAGCTAACGTTCTCGGCACGCTTCGCCGGCAATCCAGCACCGGAAGTGATCTGGACGAAGGACGGCGAGCCACTGCAACCGACCGGACGCGTTTCGGTAACATGCGATGGAAAGAGCGTTGGGCTGACGATTTCCCCAGCCGAGATGTCTGATTCGGGCGAGTACGCTTGCCTGATGGCTAACCCACTCGGCGAAACGGAAACGCGTGCTTCCGCCATCGTCCGCAAGGTGTTCCAGAAACCGAACTTCGTCTATCCGTTCTCGGATCTGCAGCAGCTGCCAGGTTTGGAGGCCAAGTTCCCGGCCAAGTTGGTTGGTGTGCCGCGCCCGGAGGTGCAGTGGTACAAGAATGAGTCCCCGATCTATCCTGGAGATCGCTACAAGATGAAGTACGAGGGTGACTGCTGCTGTCTGTACATCAAAGAATGCGAACCGGAGGACACTGGGCTGTACTCGTGCACTGCAACGAACCGCGAAGGTAGCAGTACGATCGAGGCTAAACTGGATGTTGTAACTAGAATGTAAGTAGCATTACTCAAAACGCGGATTGAGTATCGATTTTAACCTTCTAATTTCTTCTCGAAGTGAAAAGCGTGACGAACCGACGCCACCATCGTTCATGAAGAAGATCAACGATCTGACGCTGCTGGATGGCATGAAGGCTAAGTTTACCGTGTGCGTCGACGGGTTCCCGATGCCAACTGTGGAATGGATCCGAGATGGTCGCCGTCTCGTACCAAGCGAGAAGTATCGCATCGAGGCAGAGAAGAACGGTCTCGCCCGTCTGATTGTGGATGACGTGCAAGAGGAAGACCTGGGACGATACAGCTGCAAGGCGGTCAATAATCTCGGTGATGCGATCTGCCATGCTAACCTTAAGTTCGAACCGATGGACTTCCGTCCACGCCGCCGCTATGTGAAGGGCAAGGGTAAGGACCTGCTGCACACTCCGCCGTACCCGCTCACGGAGAAACCGATCATCTCCAAGCTGTCCGATCGTCGTCTGACGCTCTCATGGCGTCCATCGATGACGACTGTCCCACGCTATCCGGTCACGTATCAGCTCGAGATGATTGAGCTTCCGGACGGTGAGTGGCACACGAACCGCTCGGGTATTCGTGGCTGCTCGTGCGAGGTACGCAACCTCGAACCGTTCCGCGAGTACAAGTTCCGCATCCGCGTCGAGAACCTGTATGGTGTGAGCGACCCCAGCCCGTACGTGCAGACGTACCGCCAGAAGCTGGAACTGGAACCGCCGGTGTTCTACCCGTATTTGGGACCAGGTCGCGACTTCCGCCCGGACACTTCCTCGTTCTATCCGCGTGACTTCGATGTCGAGCGCCCGGGCCACCGTCATCAGGCACAGGCACCCGAGTTCCTGCGCCAGGAACAGCCCGTCCAGTACGGTACGAAGAACCACAACGTCAGTCTGTTCTGGTTCGTGTACGGCTATCCGAAGCCTACAATGACGTACTACTTCAATGATCAGATCATTGAGGCGGGCGGTCGTTATAGCTTCAGCTACACGCGCAATGGACAAGCCACGTTGTTCATCAACCGTATGACGGATCGGGATGTCGGTGTCTACGAGGCGGTAGCCACCAACGAGCATGGCAGTGTGCGTCAGCGCGTATGCCTGGAGCTCGGCGAGTATCCGCGGTTCCTGCAGCGTCCGGAGGAAGTGTTCATCATGGGTCGCCGATCGGGTCGTGTAGAGGCGAAGATTACCGGCGTTCCGTTCCCGGACATCAAGTGGTACAAGGACTGGCAACCGATTCACGAGTCTTCTCGCATTAAGGTAGGTTAAGGACAGGATTGCCACAGTACAAGCTTGACTGGTACCTGATGTTTCTTTTGTAATTTAGCATATTTTTGGTAGCTTCTATGTGCCTAATTATGACCTTGAATCAGTATCTTTCGGGTGAAGATTCTTATTTCATATTTTCTTGTTATAGTTCGATTTTTTTCAAATTACTTTTGACGATCATCTTATTTTTTGTGAATCGCGGATCGTCATACGCGATTCACATTCTTCTTTTCCTCCCTAAACCTCCATAATTTCCAAGATATCATCTTAAATGCTTCATATTAATACGTTAAATTATTCCTCAGATGATCTTTTACGAACCGGATACGTGCGTACTACTGTTGACGGATGCAATCAAGAAGGACGAAGGCCTGTACTCGATTAGCGCTCGTAATGCGATCGGTTCGATTAGCTCCTCGGTGACGGTGCATGTTGAAGATAACGAGGAGGACTACGTGTACAACGCGCACCACCGTACGCCGTATGTGCGCGCACGCAACAAGGTCTACCAGGACTTCTACGATCTCGGTGATGAAATTGGCCGGGGCACGCAGGGCATTACGTACCACGCGACGGATCGTTCAAATGGACGTAACTTCGCGGCTAAGATCATGTACGGCAGCCCAGATCTGCGTCCGTTCATGTTCAATGAGGTCGATATTATGAACATTCTGAACCACCGTAAGCTGATTCGACTGCACGATGCCTACGACATCAACCGCTCGATTACGCTCATCCTGGAGCTTGCATCTGGCGGAGAGTTGGTGCGAGACAATCTACTCAAGTACGATTACTACACCGAGCGACAGATTGCGATCTACGTCTACCAGGTGTTGCTCGGACTGGAGCACATGCATACGCGTGGTATTGCGCACATGGGTCTGACGATCAAGGACCTGTTGATTGCGCACCCGGGCAGCGACAACCTGAAGATCTGTGACTTCGGTTTGGCTCGGCGCATCGAGGATGATAAGCTGTACACGCTCGATTACGGTATGCCAGAGTTTATCGCACCGGAAGTCATTAACCGCTGCGGTGTTGGCCTTGGTCAGGATATGTGGTGCGTTGGTATCATCACGTACATCCTGCTCGGTGGCGTTAGTCCGTTCCTCGGTCGCAACGATCGCGAAACGCTCACCCGCGTCAAGGAAGGCAAGTGGACGTTCATCGGTTCGGTGTGGGAGAACATCTCGACCGAGGCGCGTGACTTTATCACGCGTCTGCTGGTGTACGAGGAGAAGCACCGTATGACGATCCGCGACGCACTGAACCACTCCTGGTTCGATGTGATCTACCGTCGGTCGTTCGAGGAGTACCAGATCGGTACGGATCGGCTGCGCAGCTACTATTACCACTACCGCGACTGGTACACGAACGCCTCCTGCCGCACCTGGTACCGCCGGCGACCGCTGATGAGCTGCTTCGATCATCCGTCGCGTATGGTTTACCCGTCGGGCATCATCTTCACGCCCGAGGGCACGCCGCCACCGATGCAGGTTGATGATATCCCGCACAAGCGCAAGAAGTGGGAGGAGTACGTGTCGAAGGACAACCATCCGGACTACGAAACGGCATCATTCAAATCGGAGAGCCACTACCAGTACGGACCGGACACGTATCTGTTGCAGCTGCGTGACACCACCTTCCCGTGCCGTCTGCGCGAGTACATGAAGATCGCCAAGCACCGGTCGCCGAGCTTGGTATCGGATTCGAACTACGACGGAAGCGTAAGTATAGCACTTAGATATGAAATAATATGGTACCTGTTATATAAGTTTCACACTCAAGTAATATCATAACTTGCGACACTAACGGAAATATGTTTTTTTTTTCATGACAAAGGATGTAGTAGCAATTTAGCAATTAACTTTTTTTGTTATGTAGCTTCGATTATAAAAACAGCATGTTCAAAAAACATGGCGATACTTCTCACACAGTGTACTTAGATTGAACTCGCTGCAAGTTGCATATTCTCTAGATGCATATTCTCTAGCTGAAGATGTTTCAAGAGGGATATCAGAAGACACCGAGTAAATTATGCTCCAAAATACTAAAATATAGATCAGCTTTTTGGAATACAAATGTATAATCCTTGTGTCTCGTAGTAAGTAGATTTAATGTCCACGTCAAAGAGAGTAATAATTGGAGTTATAATTCTCAATAAGTTTTTACTACGTATCTGTTAACAATACACCCACGTTCTTACGTCACCATTCATACCCTTTTAGTTGCCCATTATCCGCGAACGTCGTCGCTTCACGGACGTTATGGACGAGGAGATTGACGACGAACGTCGCAGTCGCATCACGCGCTACGGAACCGACGACAGCATCACGGTGACGCGCCGTCTCCGCAACGAGGTCGGCACGCGTCTGGGTTCGTACGCCGAAGCCGAGGCACTGATCGAGTGCAAGCGCGAGGGTCAGCCACCGTTCTTCCGCGAGAAGCCCCAGACGATCTCGATCCGCGAGGGTGAACCGAACCAGATCATCTGTTACGCCGTCGGTGATCCGAAACCGTCCGTGACCTGGTTCCGCAACGACATGGTCATCACGGACACGAACCGCATCAAGGTGCTGGCCGACGTGGACGGACGTTCGGTGATCCAGTTCCATCCGGCAACGCACAACGATGTCGGCGTGTACAAGGCGGTCGCGAGCAACCGTATCGCGAAGACAGTCGCCCGCTGCCGGGTGGTGATTGCCGTCATTCCGGACGCACCGGATGCACCGGATGCGGTGGCGGTGAGCGACACGGAGGTGCTGTTGCGCTGGAAGCAACCGCGTAGCGACGGTAACTCGCAGGTCATCTGCTACAGTCTGGAGCAGAAGGAACACGGTAAGGTGGACTGGGTGGACGTGGCGAGCAACATCGATCACGAGTTCTTCCTGGTGCACGATCTGCGCCCGAACGTGGGCTATCAGTTCCGGTTGGCCGCGTACAACCGCATCGGCTGGAGCGATCGCGGCCTGCCGACGAAGACGATCACCACGCTGGATCCGGGTGCGCCCAAGATCCAGATCACGCGGGCCATGAAGCACTTGCAGCAGCTGACCGAGTCGGGCCAGCAGGTGGGCCCGGAGGAACGTACCGGCCGGTTGGACTACACCTACGAGAAGACCCCGCTCAAGTGGAGCATCGAGGGTAACTACAGCGAGAAGTACACGTTCATGTCGGAGATGTCGCGCGGCCGGTTCTCGATCGTGGTGAAGGGTCTGGAGAAGGCAACGGACAAGATTGTGGTGGCGAAGATCTTCGAGCTCGGCGATGAACGGGCGGCCGAAGCGGTCGAGCGCGAGTTCGATGTGCTGCGCACGCTCCGCCACGAACGCATCGCGGCACTGCTGGCTGCCTTCCGTCCGAAGAACACCTCCATCGCCGCGCTGGTCATGGAGAAGCTGCAGGGTGCGGATGTGCTGACGTACCTGAGCAGTCGCTCGGAGTACAGCGAGCAGATCGTGGCCACGATCGTCAACCAGGTGCTGGACGGTCTGCAGTACCTGCACTGGCGTGGCATCTGCCATCTGGACCTGCAGCCGGACAACATCGTAATGGCGTCGGTGCGCCAGGTCAACATCAAGCTGGTCGACTTCGGTTCGGCGCAATACGTGTCCAAGCTCGGCACCAACGTCACTCGGTCCGGATGGTTCGACTTTATGCGTAAGTTGTCTTTACGAGATCGAAACGACTGATGCAGGTTATGTAACTTGTAACAAAATGAAATCTCACTGCTTTTCTCATGCAGCCCCGGAGGTCCTGAACGATGAGCCGTGTCTGCCGCAGACTGACATCTGGACGGTCGGCTGTCTGACGTATCTGTTCCTGTCAGCAACCAGCCCCTTCCGTGGACAGGATGAGGCGGAAACTCGTGCCAACATCAGCTTCGTGCGCTATCGGTTCGAGAACCTGTTCAAGGAGGTGACCGCCGAAGCAACGCGCTTCCTGATGCTGATCTTCAAGCGTGCACCAAAGTAAGTACCGATTTCTATGATGATCATACACATACGAATATTTATGTTTTGTGGCTTTTATGACTCCCGGATGATTTTTTTTATGTCAAATGATGCGTAGTAAGCATATATGCAGTGTGTCATTTGATTTTTGCAGCTGAAGTAAAAATGACTCTGCAACTGTCACCAATTTTTGTGATGCATCTTCCTTCGTGGATTGCATAATTCGTGGTGCCTAATCTAATTGTCAAATCCACTTCGAAATATTGAAATCCGGAAAGTTTATTCTGCCGTAAAACAGCTGAACTTCAGTCCGAGCGGTTAGGACAGCGCCGGATGGGATATCTCACTGCTAACTTTGATCTCACTGCTAACTTTGATCTCGAATGTTATCGTTTCTTTCAGCAAACGTCCCACGGTCGAGGAGTGCTTCGACCATCGCTGGCTGGTGCACACCGACTTCATGACGAAGAAGCGCGAGAGAGCGATCTTCCCAGGCAACCGCTTGAAGGTGAGCATCAGAACTACGCGCTTCCTAGGCCGGATATTAATTTGGTTTCGTTTTCTTTTGCACTTCCGCAGCAAATTTCCGAAGAATATCACACGATGAAAACGAACGAAGCCACCAAGTCGGAGACCATCTCCAACTTCGGTGGGCAATCCCCGCGACAGCTGCTGCGGTCCAACAGCATCCAGGAGGAGCTGCTGACCACCTTCTAAGCTACTGCTTCTTCGCTCGCTCAATCACTGCTTGCTTTTAGAAGATGTACCCGTTTTCAAGTTGTTTGAGTTGCTCACCGTTGCGTCCTCTTCGCGACTTCAGTTTAGTTATCTTTTTACGTTGCTATTTCTGTTCTTATGCTGTAAATAGCACCAGCCCTACCAAAAGGGTGGATGGTTTTCCTACGAACTCGAGCGAACTCTCGGTTTCTTTTTTGCGTTAGATTTGCTTGATTTGCTATGGCAGGTGTTCAACTTTCTTACATCTGGCGTTTTGGCGTCTTCGTTATTTAGTAGCTTGTTCCGCTTCGTCGGGTTTATTTTTATCTTTTATCTGTTTTTTGCCCGTACTGGAAGAAAAAGAATGCTTTCAATCGAAGTCAAACGATCCTGATAAAGGAAATTGAACATTAAAAAACCAAAGTGTTTAAACACTTTGCAAAAAAATAACTACAACGATTAAATTACCATGTTCTATTTATATGTACATTCGTACAACACACGTTTATACACGCGTATATCAACATGTTGTCGATATGTGATGGGCTGGGCCGCGAATCCGGGGGATCTTTTTTATATGACTTTTTTAACCGCAAAACCAAACACCACGTTTATACACATCCCTAAGAAAAACCGGATCTTCGCTTGGTTCGCCCAGCAGGGGAGAGTGCGCTTTAAGGTAGATTGTTGCTTTTTTGTTGTGGAAGACTTAGAAGAAGCTGAACACAGGCAGAACATATTACTACCACTTCTCCGGCCAGGAAAGATTGCCGACCGGAAGCGTTCGCCCGAAGGAGGTGAACAAGAGTGTAACTTATTTATTGTATATTGTATATTTACCTACCTATCGCTTAGTAATACATCCATTACATTTGCTTCGATTGCACGATTTGCTCTCCATGGTCAATTTGAAATATTATGATTTGTGTAATTAAACTTTCGCTACTTCGTCGATCTCACTCTGGGGCGGCTGGTAGAACGATTGGATAAATAAAATTGTTTTTTTTTTACGTTTCAGTTCAATTAAAACGCCTACTATTCAATTGATGCTTGAGAATGGTTATATCTTGTATAGGGTTATTAGGTAAGTATTTCGAATAACGTCGGAAGTATGTGAACATGATCGGATATTTCAAGTTAATTCAAGACAACACTGACAACTGCACGGGTTTGTATTATGTGTAGAACCATTGTTTACCCTCAAAAATCTCTCACTTCTCTCACCTTTGCACAAACAACTAACGTTTCGTCGTTCCAAACACGTTCCTAACGCGTTACAATTCTAACTAAATTCTAAACACCTGGGTTGATCCGTCATCCTATCGATACATTTACACAACGGTAACAAAGCACAATCGGTATAACACAGAAGCACATTATTTGTATAATCTTTGTGAGACGTAATGTAAAACGCAAAATACGCAAAGTAATTCTTTCTATCAATCCTAACGTATGTAAATAATACCGTGCCCATCCGTAAAAAAGCTTCATAGAAAATCATGGAATCGTTACAAAAAAAAATCAGCTTTCTCGAATGCAAACATAAATAACGAAAAATGCAGGCATGAAACTTACAACACTGTGCATACGTAATAGCACTATAAAATTACCCTATGTCACAAACACTCGTAACTGCGCTGCACCCAAAACATGAACTCATTAGGTGGGTTCACACGAGTCGAATTTTTGATGACGAACTTCACGCACACTATTACTGGATAACCTTTTCTGCTTGAAACAGACTCGGCGAACACAGCTCGACTCACTAATACATTGACAAAAAAAAGTTCGCAGATCGTACAAATTCGAAGAGAGTTCGACCCGTGTGAACCCACCTAATCACTCACTCAATGCTTGGTCATACCGTGAACGGGGATTGCTTCCTACCCGAACTACGAAGCGTTGAAGAATTTGAGCAAAAATCTATATTTTTCACTGGGGAGAACTGAACAAGTTGAGACTGTGTCAATTCATGAGACTAATTTTTACATACAAATTTGGTAGTAATAACACATTCAGCTCCCATTGCACCGAGCTGATTAGGATCTCTGATAGGATTACATGGATAGGACCGTACAATGAAATCGTTGAATTTGAATACCTGAACCATGCGGAAGGAGGGATATGTTGTTCCGCTGTGGGTGTAATTTCTTACGTCGTTCGAAAGACTAGCCGTCTATTATTTTGTTTTCTTCGCTATGCGGTGATGTGTTGTGTTGTGACCCAGCCTATGACTTGGAGAACTTAAATACACCCTTTCGGAGACTTTTGTTTTCGGGCTGAAAGTATTGTGGAAACAATTGAGTAAGTTAAATGATGTGGAAATATATGTCTTAAATAGCCAGAAGCATTTTGCACTAGAACCAAGACAAAACGTAAAACGTTTAATTTTGAATTAAAAGGAAACACGAATAATTGAAACAACAAAACACACTGGAACACAACATAAATGCAACTACTTTAAAACTATAAAAAGGGGAGAGTAAGAAGTTAACAATAAAGTAAACAATATATGAAAGAAAAAAACATGCAAAAAACATTGACAGATAAACGTAATATCACGTATAAAAAAGGAACATGAAACACAACAGTTAAATACAATATACAAATAGAGCAACAGTGAGAAGATGAACTTTTTTTAGAGGAAATATAAAACTATAGAAAACATTTTCATCTATGTCTATAAAAAGAATGGTTCTATCACGAACTTATCGTAAGAATCTCGAGATCGATCAAGATCAAAACTTGAGCTAGAAAACGAAAGCCCAATGTTTGAGGAAAATGTAGAAATATTTGAAAATATTTTACAATCGGGAGCCAATCGGAAGCGTTTTTAATGATGGTTGGAATAAACGTTCTAAATGAATGAACCCAAATGAGAAACACTGAACATTCCACTCGAAAACATTAAAACATACAAGTTATTAAAGTAAAAAACAATAAATATTAAAATATAAATAAAAATAAAATGGTCGTGTGGTGCAGTCTTTTCAGCATTCTTAAAAGAAAACCAACTAAAAGCAACTCATCATCAACACCGAACAGTTCATGTACCTTATTCCGAGCACGCTGTCGTAAGGAACAAGATTAAATTGAATTAAATGAAGTGAATAATTAAATTTATCGAAAGCAACCCTTCAATTGAATTTGAAAGGGTTCTGCAATGCCTATTGCATGTTTTACAATCAGTAACTTACCGCATGTCGATTGCCGAATAACATCTTTGCCTTGTCCTCCTCCTGGGGTGACGGTTGCTCATCGACTAGCGCTTTCTTTAGTTTCAGTTTTTGTTTGATCGCCTATGGAAAGAATGCAAATTTGTTTTTACAACACTCTCCGCGTTCTTTCAGTTGATTACTCTTTGCATTCACCATACCTGAGACAGAAGGACACGTCGGCTGTCCGACTTCATCGCCAGCAACAGATCGAGCCACGTCCACGTCACATTGTGGTACTCAAGCGTCGGAATCAGCAGGGCCAGGTCGGTGATGTCCTCGAAGTTCTTCTCCTTGTTGCCCTTGTAGCTCACCTTCACGGGCACCTCCGGGATCTTGATGTAGATGAACAGTTTGTTCTTCTCCGCCCGCTCCTTCATCTTCTCTACGTCGTCTTGAATGCGTACGTAAAAGTTGCTATCTTTGGACGCTTTCTTACCGCCGCCGGACGACTTCGAACCTCCGCTTGCTCCGGTCCCAACAGTCGACACAGAACTGCTCGAGGAAGCCACCGTACCACCGCCACTACCACCAGCTCCACTCGCCAACGAGGAGGAATTCGTCTTCCGTACCCCGCCCTTTGACGCAACGGACGATCCACCTCCACTAGCGCTCGTACTCGCCACGGATCCACTCCCGTCACCGCTCGCGTCGAGCTCATCGGCTGCATCGGCTTCGTCGCGATCCGGGAAGCAGAACTTCAGCATTGTGTTGTAAAACTTCTTCGAGATCTGTATCGTGATCGGCACGACGTTAATCTCGAAGTGTTCCTTCACTGAAATGCCTCCGACCGGGGGCTTCTCGCGACAAAACACCCGCAGCACGCGCTTATGTTCCACCGGCATGTCGCGCTGGATTTCGGTCGGGCACAGCACCTCCGTGTAGCTGTCGCGTGGTATCAAATTGCTGATGCGGATATAGCCCAGCTCGAGCAGGTGGTCCACCGAGTCGTCACTCTTGGAGTTCTTCGTGTACAGGAAGTTGCTGAGGATCAGATCGGCAATGCCAATCTGCCCGTCCGCCTCCGTCAGACGCCACTGAGCGTGCTTGAAGCAAATCTCGTTCGCACGCACGATCGTGACGGGTTTATCCTTCCGAAACGTCGCCAACCGGTTCGAGGCGGATAGCTGCGCCTCGTTGTAGCACGATAGCATCATGTCCAGTTCGTCGCTCTTCGTCGTCAGCAGTTCCTTGTAGTGGAGGATCGCATGGTGCACCTCCTCATACTCAATCCGTAGTTCTTCCGAATCACCCTCCTCGAGGCGTGCCTTCGTTATGAAGTGTATATCCTTCTCCAGACACCGGATGCGCGACATCAGCCCACGTATCTCCGTCTGGAGATGCTGAATCGGACGTTTCTGATCCTCGCTGCTGTAAAGCTGCAGCTGGAAACGCATGCGGGCCAGCTGTTCGAGTGCCTCCTTCCGCTGCGGTTCCACGTACAACAGCAGATTGTTCACAATGTCCAGGATCATCGCGTACTGGAGCGAGTTCGTGCAGACGTCCAGATCGTGGTGCATCAGCGTGAACGCGTCGACCGGTTCGTCCTGATTTTCCCACGGGCTCATCGACTCTTCGACGGGCGGTGGAGGAACCTCGCTGATCGTGCCCGGATCGATACTCGTATCTCCGTAGCTCACGTAGAAGAACTCACACTTACATCGCGAAACAATGCGCTGTAGTTGTATAGGTGGTTTCTGGCCACTGGAGTAGCAGCTCTCACCGAGCACTCCGACCGTTTCGGACACAACGCCACCCACACTTTGCCCACTACCGACCAGATGGGGCAGATCCGGTAGGTCACTTATCACCACCCGCGCATCACGATCCTTCTCCTGGATGTTGTCCACCGTCAGCCACATAATCTCGGCCATCTCGTGCGAATCGCCATCGTTTGCGCTGACCGTCGCATAGTACTGCATGCACTCGAGCGAACCGACCCACGTAGTTTTCGAAACGATCGTGTGATCGCGCCACACCGGGCGATGTACGCGCTGCAGGATCTCCGCCTTAGCCGCACTCAGTATCACATAGCCGGACGTTTCGCAACCCTTCAGCAGCACCTGAGAGTTGACGAGTGAAATCGCCCAGTTATAGTGGAGCACATCACCTTCCTGGTACGCCTGAAGACCCTTTAGCTGCTGCTGGCGCGTCTGTGCCGACTGATCGTCACTGTACACCAACGGTTTGTGGTCCGCTTCCTGTATCAGCTGGTGCAGCATCGCCATACTATCGCTCGACTGCTGAGCCTTTCCTTTGGCGCTCAGGTGACTGCTGGTCGTTGTTCCAGCCACGCCACCACCAGCACCGCCACTCTGGTGAAGATCTTGGCTACGTGATTTGAACGGTGTGCCAAGATCACTGCCACCCGTTGAACCACCACCGGCGCCGGATCCGCCACCGGGACCCGCCGAACCTCCTTCCTTCCGGAAACACTTCAACGCTTCAGTCGCGAGGTTATTCTTCAACTTCTGGCTCTTCACGAGTGAATCGAACAGCGCGAATGCCACATCCCGGTTGTCCTTCGTCCAAGCGCCCTTCAGATCGTAGACGACGAGCTTGTGCGTCGGTGTGTCCTTCTCGCGTTCATTACCATTCGTGGAGAGTAACGCCTCCCTGCCATACGAAACTCTCGCCACGCTTAGGAAATAATACCGGTAGATGTCGCCACTGGCGTTCGAGAGACTTTCAGAACTGGTGTCCGTCCGTTGCTGTTGCTGCTGCTGCTGTTGCTGCTCGTTGCTGATTTGTGTTGTCCGCAGCCAAATTTCCGCATCATTTAACTCGCAGTTCATATACATCACGGACCAATCAGCCCTCGGACGATGGATTAATCCATCATCGATCGGAAGCAGCGTGAGTGTGTGCTCTGAGCTGAACGTGATGCGACCGCCGCTAAGTTGAAAGCCACGGTTCAGCGCGTGCGACATCCAGTAGAATATTTGAAACCGATGCAAACTCATCTGCAGGTTTGCTTTTCGGTAGTGGCGACTCAGTTGCTTCTTTCGCGGGCGTACGTTGTTAAACACCGGGCCACGTCGCGTCGGACGCGTCACACCGGATAGGATTAACTTCAAACTTTCGAACCACCGCAGTGTGCTGCCGTAAAGCACCAGGTTCGGAATGTCGTAGTCCGACACGTTCTGTTTAATCTCAAACGACAGCCATATGTTCAAGTGCTGCGAGCGGAATGCCCTGAACGAATCGTGCACCTGGTTGCTGCTGTACTCCGGCAACTTGTCCGGCGCGCATGGCACAACCGCATGATGATCGTTCGGGTTCGCCAAACACACCCAGTTCAGCTTGAACGTTAGCTTTAGATTCGGCAGATGCAGCAACCGACAGTCGTCGTACCGGGAAGCCGTCCTCACATAAATGTTCAAATCGCCCTTGAACATAAGACGCGCGTTTGAGTACATAATGCCACAGTTGTTCCACGTCAGCTCCATCTCTTCCGTCGTGTTGTACGGATCGAGCGACGCGTGCAACAGAATCGTAAACTGCTTGGCAATAATCGACAGCTGCCCGTGCATCAGTAGTCGCATCTTGTCCCAGAACGGCAACGGCGGGCTGGGATCACGTGACGGGGCCGAAATTTTCTCCATCATCAGATTGCACTGCGCCATCACAGGTTCCCAGCATGGCCCGAACGCGTACGCCAAATAGTCCAGCTCCCAGTTGAAATCGTGATAAAACTTCATCGACGTCATACTACGCTGCACCGTGTGTGTCCCGAATGGTTCACCCAGCTCAATCTCCACATCGCGCTTGGCCCGCCGAGGCGGCGCCATCTCCGCTCCCGCCAACGTGCCGAACAGATGCATTGTCTTCACGTGAAACATAGGTTGCGGGTAATCGCGCAGCATAAACTTCCACTCACTGCACCCGATATTAACTGCCCGGACCCACATTGTCACGAACTCGATGCCTTCGTCGGGCCACGGGCTTTCCGGATCGAGCAGACGCAGCATGCGGACCGCATTTTCTGCCCCGTGCAGCGACGGGTCGGCCATTGCCATGATCTCGAGATCGGTCATGATCCAGGCGATGAGGCGCGTGCGCGGTGGGCTCGATTCGGAAATTTTCTTCGACCGCTGGATGTAGATTTCCGAGTTCTTCTTGATCAGGTTCGCGTTCAGTTCTTCGAGCGTGCCGGGTGGGAGCATCAGGCGTTCAGAGCAAAGTTGCGCGATCTTCTGGTCGAACAGCTCTTTGCGCTTGACGCTTTCGTGGTATTCGTCTAGCAGTAGGACGTAATTGTCGCGCAGCTTCACCTCGAACGGATCGTCGCTCATTTCGAGAAGAAATTCCTTGATCTAGAGTTGTGTGCGAAGTGTATAGAAATTACAAAAAAGATGTAGTAAGTAATTGTCTTGTAGCATCATAGGCGCATTAATGAATTAAGTAAATAATGAAGAAAAAAAAAACAAATGGTGTTGCTATGAAGGAACCTCAAAACAAAATAGAACCAATACGAAAATATGCGTGTAGTGAAAATTTAAACCAAAAGCATTCATTATCCATACAACGGACAAAACGGAACGGCAGCAACGGACAAAAGTCACTAGCTGCTTTATCATTGGACATTGCACAACTGTTACTCATAGGTACGCATCTTACCCATACTACTTGATTATTTATCTAGCATCATACCTGTATTATCATATCACTCGGCAGCGGGCTATTGATTGTGAACTGCTTCTTCTTGTAGTTGTGCACCACCTTTAGCCACTTGTAGATCGACACAAACTCGTTCACTATGGCTCCGTAAAAATCATGCTCGTACGGGAAGATAACCTTAAAATATACAGTAAACATATGCATTCAACACAATGAACTTATTCACAACATCGCAAATACAACGTGCCAACCTTTACACCACCAATCGTCGTCGCCCAGACACGATTCGAGTCGAGCTGGAAGTGGTCGTAGTTTTGTCGCTCCTGGCACAGCAACTCGACCCGCTCCAGCGACTCCATCGCCATATCCTTGATCGTAAAGATGTGCTGATCGTCGATCTTGATCACGATGCTCTCGATCGAAAGCATCCACTGGCCCTTCCGGTGAACGAGTGCATTTTCGCCGAACACCTGCATCGAGTGCCGGTCACTTATTTTAATGCCAAATTCCACGCTGCCCTCCGCGTACACCTCTAGCATCATCGTGCGGAACAGGGACGCCCGTCGTTCCGCCGGTTCGTCCAGGTCGTCCGGGTCGCGCGTGGGTAGCTCTAGCGGTGGTTCGGGTAACGGTTTCGTTTTCAGATCGGCACGCAGCTGCCGCATCTCCTGCAGCAACGTTACGATGTGCATGTGCAGATTGGTGTTCCACATCACGATCGCATCCTCCAGCAGCCACACGTCTACCTTAGGAACACCCCCAACGTCCATGTGCTCGACCCGAACACCCTTCACGTTCGCGAACACGTTCTGCAGCTCTGCCGATCCATACTCGCAACCGGTAATGTGCCGGAAGTCGAGTATCTCCATCTGGAAGCTGTCGAAGCGGATGAAGTTCTTTACGGCCGTTTTGCCCACGGTCAGTTCGTTCAAGTTCGCGAGCATGCAGGTTTCGTGCTGGTTGAAGAAAAAGCCGGATATGTCGGTGACGCGGGCGTTGATAAGAAGATCCATCAGCGGCAGCGACGCCCCGCGGCCCCGTGCCCGTACAGGTTGTTTAGGGGCGGAAGCCGGTGTCGGCGATCGGTACTGTTCCAGGCAGCGTTTCGCGTGCACCAGGTAATCGGCCAGCGTTGGACTGTATTCGATCCGGAACGTGTGCACGGAAAAGTCCAGCTTGGTCGTATCGCCGTAGCTGCTCAGTTTGCTCAAGCTCATCGCCACGTAGAACGGGCTGCCCCGTATGTGGCCCTTTTTCAGGCTTTGTGCGTTTTCCTTGTGCGATATGTTCGAGCTGAGCGACCACCAGACCGATTCGATCAGCAGTTCCGCACTCCAGTGTCGACGATCGAGCAGCAAATTAAGCATCCGATTCTCGTACACTTTGCTACGCTTCTCGGCGAACTGTTCCAGCAGCAGCTTCGCATGATTGCAACAGATCGACGACACCTGCGACGGGCCGAACCGAAACACCGTCGTCACGTCCCACAGCTCCGCACAGCCCTTTATGACGATGCGCTTCAAAAAATCCTCTAGCATTCGCGAGCCACCTTCACGGCGCGTACCTCTACACGGTCCTGCCAGACCGGCCAGCTTCAAACTTTTCGGATTCAGCTGCCGCGCGGTACGTTCGCCGGTGAAGAAGTTCTTACTGATCCACCCGTAAATCTCGCGGTGATTATAAATCAACACGAACGAGGAAAGCTTCGAGTAAACGTTCACTAGGCTACCCTCGAGCTTCGAATCGACGCTGAACTGTTGCAGGAAGAGCAGCTTCTCGTGCATGGTGTCAATTTCGAGTTGCTGAAGCTGCACCCCCACGTAAACAAGCGGCAATAGGTACTCTTCCGGGCTGGTAGGCGACGCAGCAGGCGGGCAGCTAAACTTGCTCGAAATCGCGAACGTTTGCAGCGTGGCGGAGAAATCGTTCGACGAGTTTTCCCGCACCGCACTGATGGTGGTGTTTTCGATTTTGACGAAAAAGTTTTTCGGTATGATCGGTGCGAAACGCTGGTAGCGTTCGTACAGAGAAAACTCGTCCGCTGTCGATTGCTGCTCTCGCTCCTCTTCCGGATCGAGCTGTACGCCGTGCTGGCGCATAAACATCTGCTGCCGACGCTTCTGGGCCTGCGTGTCCTTGATGAACTCGTACAGCCCACCATGCAGAATCACCTTCGTCGTCGTCATCGCGAGCGTAAGCTTCTCCAGCGACATTGGCGCATCGACTACGAGCACCCCGTCCAGGGCGATACCGAAACTCAACTCCCCTAGGCACGGTTGCGGTAGGTCCGATATCTTGCGCGACCGTTCCAGCCGCTTCGGCGTGGAAATACAGTGGCGCAGGATTTTTGCCTGCGCATCACACAGTGAGGCCGATACGAGCAGGGATTTCGTGCTGTGCACGAGACTCCCGTCCAGATGGAGCTCCTTCGCGGTGGCATGAAGCAACCAACCCGGTTCCTGGGCGCTGTTCAGCAGCGCCACCGACACGTTGTTTATGTGCACCGCCATAAACTGGGCAAACTTAAGCAGCCTGGGTGGAACCTTCTTTTCTCGGAAATCGAGCGGTTTGCGTTGAGTGCTGGTGGATTTTGGTTTCGCTTGGAATCCGGCCCAATCGTTGCCACCGGTGGATGTCCCCAATCCGCTGGGACTACCATTTCCGCCGGCGGTGCTTCCACCACCTGAGCCGCCACCGGCAACGGTTTTGTTGATGTCCTTATTGATGCGCACATCGCGCACATTAATCGACAGCAGCTTCGAAACGTCCGAGTTGACGAAGCTACTCTGCAAGCTGATTTCATCGATCTGCACCGAAAAGCCACTCTTGCAGACGGTTACGTCGCGCAGCGAGCAGGGCAAACTGATGCGGCCCACATTGATCTCCACATTGTACAGCTTCTTAAGCACGAATCCGATCACTTTCGGCACCAGCCTAAGAAAGGGGGCGAGATACAAACCGTGAAATGCAATTAATCGGACACGCACGCTAAAATGGGATGGGCTGGAACGTACCATGACAGCACCAGATAGCTCAGCGATCCAAATACGATTGCGTACACTATGTTCCACATTATTTCCGCACCATGACCCACCTTCGGCGAAGGCTATTGTTGGTGCACTTAACAACCTCAATCGCAATTGTATTACTAAAATAAATAAATTTTCCTTTCGCCCAACAAGTGAGGAGAGGTTTGTTTTTCGATTATCTACAAACACACACGCACGCACCAACTATTTGACAGTTTTATTCTTTTTTTTTATCTCCCGCAACGAAAACGTCATACGGTTTGACGCATAAAGCCGCACCACACCAACACAGCTACGGTGCTGCGAGCATAACTGCATACAGCGACATGAAACAGCTGATTTAATGTTTATGCCGGCTTTTGACGGAGGACAAAAGCAGCTAATCAGGAAACAACAGCTTTCTGAATCTCCGGAAACATCAACACCACAGAAGGACCAATAAAAAAGTAAGTTGCCTTATCGGATGTGGTTAAACATTTCATGAATCGGATGAATATGTTCAGAGCCTACCTCGCAAAGAATTTTATTGTATGTTGTTTTATAATTTTTGCTAAATATGATTGCTAATGAAATATTACGATAAATTAGTATCGATTGTGGTATACTGCGAACTGTAATTCAAAAGCCTTACCTAGTCATATAAGGTGACTAAAGACAGCGAAAGCCAAAATAAACAACGGTAAGGTAGGGGTTTGTGCTTACGTACTCGGTTTTGCAAGATGAAGAAAAGTAGACAACATTGGCAAACACAAAGTTCACTAGAATTTACCACAAAATCAGTGCTTAAAAGCTAAGGCAGTTGGAACTGGAGTGTCCTGAGCTGTCATGCTTCCATCTTGGCAAATTTGTCGATGTGTCGTCATCTTCTGGTGGTAGACATGTGAAGCACGATCCTCATTGCTTCGAAATGCTACGGTCTTCATAACGGGAAACTAAAATAACGTGCTTAACGTCCTAAATAGTTTCCATACAGACCGGATAGTAAGGTCCATTGGAGATGCATTTCTCGACGAGATAACTGCGCGAAAGCCCTGTATCCGATGAGAGGGAAGTCAAACTGCATCCGTTGTAGCAGGCACAGTAAGTAGATTGGCCTATTGCTATTGATTCCACTCCTCTGGGAAGATACTCGCGTCTTGCTAATTCTAAAAACGTCTATCAAAAAAGAACCGAAAATGCCTGTAGAAACGAGACGTCGGCATTGTTGTCGTTGCCCGGCGCTCGCTTCTGTCCAGACGTTTTCGAGGGGGTTGCTGTGGGAATAGCACATCGAAGTTCCTCTGCCGCCTCCATAGACACTGACGTACACATTATCACGTAGATACACGTGGTTATTTAGGCTATTTTCGTGAACTTGGTCTTATTCAATCAACAAAATTTCAACCACAATTCATATCCACAATTGACGGAATACCATACCTAATTACAAAAAGCAACGTCTCTCGACTATTTTTGAAAACACGTGCCATAATGTTTTTCACCATAATTTCAGTTCGCCATAAAGCTTAACGGAGAGCTGTCATCTAGCTGCCAAAGCAATAAAAAAAAAACAATAACAAACGCTTATCAAAGCCAGCGTTGTTTACTTCCACTCATTGCTCCAGTGTCACGCATCTATATGGTCCACAAGTGTACGAGTAATTTAGCTTTTTATCATGAAAATGCGTAAAGAAATTTGTCGCTTATGTTTACACTCTATCCCGAGAGGAAGACGCATAGCCATTGCAGACGAGGAGTTCCAGCAGAAGTTAAAAATCGTGTTTCCGTTTTCGGTAAGCCACAGCACCAGAAACATTCTCCGAGAAGGTATCGCAAGAAGATGTAGCGTTTCCTTCTTTTTAGATTTTAACAGCAGAAAACCTTCCAATTGATGCATGTCGAGGGTGTCTCGTGACAGTGGAAAATTTCTACGCATACAGTGAGCAAGTTCGCCTCAATCAAACGAACTTGATGGGCACGCCGATAGAACGAGATACGGATGATGGAGAACAAGCCGAAGCGATTAAACAAGAGACACTGGAGGAAAATTTTTCCGAATGTGCTAACACTAATTCTCCTCCAAATGGGTCAGAGGGTTCCAAGGAAAAAAACTTTCACATTGAAGTAATCAAAGTGGAACCAATAATGCCAGAGTCGCTTCAAGATGCTAGTACCGATCAGGAAGAACCGAGCGTGGAACATTTGTTGGACAGCATGATGCAGACGGAAACAACAGATAGCGTGTCGAATGATATACCACGAGAGGAAGAGGACGAGACAGAACAGAAGAAAACTGAATCATCAAAAACAAAACTACTGACGCGAAAAGCGTCCGTCAAAAGAACAACGTTGAAAAAAATAACCCATCCACTATCACCACCTCCAACACGCCCACCGAAGAAAAAGAAACTGGCACGTGCCGAGGACGAGGAACTGTTGCGGAAACACTTCCACTTCGGGTGCGAAATGTGTTCGTTTATGGGCGACACGGTTCCGAATCTTTTCCAACACTATCGCGAGCAACACCAAACGCCCGGTTTCATTCAGTGCTGCAATCGTAAGTTTTTTCGCCGCGCACGTTTACTCGAACATCTCGGTGGCCATCTCGGCTCGATCGTATGTGACATCTGCGGTAAGGTGTATAAAAATACGTTCCACCTCGAGCTGCACAAAATAGACCACGAGGCGAAGCCGGACGCGAGGCAGTTCAAGTGCGAACAGTGTAATCGTTCGTTCCACAAGCAGTACCATCTGAAGGTGCACCAGAAGCGCCACGAACGCGTGCAGTGCACCGTCTGCCACAAAGTGTTGGCCGGTGAGCAGGGCCTGAAGCTGCACATGCAGAAAATGCACGGAAAGGACACGACGCAAATATGTCCCACGTGCGGCAAAGAGTTCCGCTGCATGGTGGCGATGGCACGGCACCTCAAGGCCCATCTGGGTCTCGTCACAGTCGAGCGGGTGCAGTGCGATCAGTGTGCGAAGTGGTTCGACGGCAAGCTGAACCTTCGAAACCACATCAAAGCGATCCACGAGGAAAGCGGACAGCTACAGTGCGACGAATGTCAGCACGTCAGTCCAAACCGGAGGGCGCTGGCACACCACAAGATGCGCGTGCATCGGCGAAGGACAGTCCACGAGTGCGAGCACTGCGGGAAGAAGCTGTACACGAAACTTAATCTGCGCGAACATCTCGCAACGCATACAAACGTGCCGCTCTACTCGTGTGAGTTTTGCGGTGTTACGTTCAACTCGAATGCGAATAAATATTCGCACCGCAAGAGCAAGCATCCGAAGGAGTGGGAAGCGCTGAGGCAGCAGAAGTTGATGAGAACCATGGGTCCAGCCACGGCTGCCACGTGAGCGACAGAATGGGCTTCATAGAACTGCAGGAAAACCTTGTAGAATCAAGTAGAGTTTGACCCTGACATACGCGGTAATCCAAATACGCGGAGTTATTGAATGCCCAGCCACCCAGTACAGAATTGGACTGACATTCTCTTCTTCTTCTTGTTTGGAGTAACGACCTATGCGGTCATACCTGTCGTCGAACTGCTTACCAGACTAGTTTTCCCATCATATCCGGTTAGTCACTCCTTGCTGGGGATGGGAACGTAGTATCGGTCCCGCCGTGTGGAGATCGACGCCTTTATCACCGGGACTGACATTACGACAAGGTAATGTGTTTTTTATGATATTTTATGAAATATGATTATGTTTATTATTAACTAATAACATGCCAACATTATTGACAGAATTGTCGGCAGCAATTAACAATATTTTATCTAAATTTACTTTTAAAATAAACTATATATTTTCAGCGTTATTCGCGTGCATTATTCATTATCTGCATTACTC
>KB672602.1:3601002-3630156 GCA_000349145.1 Anopheles dirus | reverse complement strand
CAGTACTGCAAAAAGTGGTTCAATGGGAAGTACAACCTGAAGAAGCACATTCGCTTCATACACATGGAGAAGGGACAGGAGTTTCCGTGCGACATCTGCCTGCACAAATATCCAAATACGCGCGCACTGCAGTACCACAAGCAGCGTGTGCACGTGGAGGAGCGGTTTGAGTGCGAGTACTGCGGGAAGCGGTTTAAGCGTAAAATTACCCTCAAAGAGCATATCGCTTCGCACACTCGGCAACCACTCTATTCGTGCACGCTATGCGATGCTACGTTCATCTCGAATGGGAATTTATACGCGCATCGTAGAAGAAAACATTCGGTGGAAAGAAAAAATGCCAAACCGCCGGAAGGGTTGGAAACTACCGTTGAAATGGAAACGTTTGCTTAAGAAGAGAGCAGAATACCAAGAAGCATTTCTATTCCCCGAAAAAATATCAAAAGATTTTGTGTTAAATCTAGTTTGACGGATAGGGCAATGAGACGTTAACTCATTCTAAATTGTACTATTCAAATTATCAATTTATCTACGATTCGATCAATAAAGTATGTCACATATGGGCAACACAAAGCAAACATATTTTTGTTCACTATTTTTGAAATACTACTGTTTATTTGCTTTTGTATTGAGATATAGCTCTTTGCAGTTGGATCAGTTTGATTTAACTGTCGTTTTGAAATTTATTGTACACTTGGTTTGTCACCGCCTGCTTGTGGTTCTACTGTTTACGAGCCACTGACAGAAGTTGTTTAATAACATTGAGATTTCATTGGAAAACACCAAACCCTTGCACAAGCTATTGCTCGGCCAATTTTCATTAAAATGTATGAAAAATGCCGTCTTTGCTTGGGTTGTCTGCCGAACGGACCAAGGATATCAATTATGGACGACAAATTTAACGAAGAGCTGCAGAATGTGTTTCATTCCGATGTAAGTGTAATGAGTTCGATTTGTCCATCGGCGCTTCTGCCATTTAAACTTTACTCATTTGGTTCCTTTCATTGTAGTTTGCGGCAAACGCTCAATTACCCGACCACGTATGCGACGAATGCAGGGATACTGTTTCATACATTCACTCCTACTGCCAGCAGGTCCGAGCCAACCAAGAGCAACTGCTCGCCCAAGCAAACGAAAGCGTTCTTCACCCAGTGGAAAACATAAAAGTGGAGTCACTGTACGATGCAGATGTGTTTGAGGGGGAAGGGCCGAAAGTGAAAGACGAACTTGCTGTGAACCAACATTTGCAACCGGAATTTGTACAACTCAACAGTGCGGGCAACAGTGGCTCCGTGGATAAACACAACTCGTCTTCGGTGACGAGCGAAGAAGAGGATATGGTGGTTGTGGGAGAAGAGGAAAAATCGCGGCGTCGAGGCCGTCGTAAATGCAGAAGAGATGACCTGCAACCAGCAGACCACGAGAGCACTGACAAACAGGACAGCGCAAAGGGAGAATCGGTTGCAAAGCAACAGGAAAACGATCAGATGATAAAGGATTTCTTTACGCTCGAGTGTGAGATCTGTTCGGAACCGTTGGAAAGTTTTCCTCTACTGTTGGACCATTACCGCGAGGTCCACAATACGCGGGGCTACGTACGGTGCTGCGATAAACAGTTTTTCCGCCGTTACATCCTGGTGGACCACATAGAGGCACACCGGGGCACGATACGGTGTGAAATATGCCAGAAAAGTTACAAAACGCGACGCTACCTAGCGTTGCACATCGCTAAAAGCCACAGCAGTGAAGCGGATCGTCCATTCAAGTGCAGCAAGTGCCACGTTTCCTACCCGAAGCAGTACCTGCTGCGGGCGCACGAACTGCTGCACGTGCAGGAACAGTGCCACATCTGCCAGAAAGTGCTATCCAACACACAATCGCTGAAGGTGCACCTGGCTCAGATGCACGGTGGCGACGGGAATCAGATCTGCGCCACGTGCGGTAAGGTATTCCGCACGAAACCGGCCATGGAGCGACACATCAAGGAGCACCTGGGACTGGAGCTGGTCGAGCGGTTGCAGTGCGAGTACTGCAAAAAGTGGTTCAATGGGAAGTACAACCTGAAAAAGCACATTCGCTTCCTGCACAAGGAGGGCGGCCAGGTGTTTACGTGCGATCTCTGCCAGCACGTTAGTCCGAACAGCCGGGCGTTGGCCAATCACAAACAGAGGATACATGTGGAGGAAAAGTACGAGTGTGAGTATTGCGGGAAGCGATTCAAGCGGCGGCCTAATCTCCGCGAACACATTGCATCGCACACGAACGTGCCGCTGTACACGTGCGAGATCTGCAAAAATAGAACGTTCAACTCAAAGGCGAACTATTTTACGCACCGAAAGAATCAACACCCACAGGAATGGGAGGCCCAGAAGCGGCTGCGGACGGAACGAGAAATGAGTAAAAATTGAATATGTATTCGAATAAAGGAGGAATAATTAATTCGCTTACAGGGTGGGCTGATTTTTTCTTCTTTGCAACTTTATGCTAAATGCACTTCAAAACAGCTTTACGTTAACTTTTACGTTAACTTTTTGTATCTTCACAATTTCCAACACTTGAAAATAAGAATACCGTTCCTGTCCATATCCAACGCCCCGAATCTTTCGGAAAGGCTATGAGACTGAAGCGACGAACCTAAAAACCAATTGAAGTGTGATGTGGTTTAGTAACTGCTAGCTCATTAAAACCCGTCGCCTCCCGGTTTTGTAGTGGTAGCCGTGCGCCAACACGGCAGGACCGGTACCACAATCCCGTCTGGACCGTCTCGCCCTAGCAAGGAGTCTATAATGGTGGTGGTAAAAACGTATCTAGTAAGCCGTTCCTTCCTAGAATAATAAGAAGCCCAAAAACCCGTTCCATAGACACAACATACTGCGTGAGTTTAAACTATTTTCTCGTTTTTTTTCGCCAACCGTTTTTGTTTGTTCACGCTGCTTTGCGCAAGTTGCACAATTTGGCAGGCACTGTACGCGCCTGTTGACAGCACGTCACTGGCCGCTTTATGGATCCAATGTGTACGAGCGGGCAGCAGAAAGCTGTAGAAAAACAAAGCATTCCATAATGTACAAGCTAGAGCAAGGGTCTTCGGAAAGTGGTGAAATGAATGAAAAATGTCGCCTCTGCTTAGAGTGTTTTGATTCCGCCGATTCCACACCAATCACGGATGACGAGTTGAGTGTAAAGCTGGACACGGTGTTCAAGTTTCCGGTACGGTTGATAATGAGTCGGGCAGATTGTGTTGGTGCAGCTGATATAAACCTTCCTTTGCTTCGTTAGGTTCTCCCAGATGAGATATTGCCGGTGCTCGTCTGCCGTGGGTGCCTCAGAACCGTGGCGGATTTCCACACGTACAGTCAGCGCGTCCAATCCAACCAGGAGCAGCTGTGGCTGCTGCTGAAGGATAAAAAGATACAACCGTTCGAAGTGGTGAAAATCGAGGCACCGGAGGAGGACGATTTCTACGACGCGGAAATCGAAGAATCAAACGAAACGGTGGAGGTAAATGTAATCGTCACACGCAAATCGGTCGATCGGAACCGCCTGGGCGTTACCGATGGGAACGTTAGTGACGCAGGATTCCAGGCCGAGCTGGAGTACGAAGAGGCTGAGGAGGGGGAGGAGGATGAGGAAATCGACGATGAGGACGACGAAGATTTCGAGCCCAAGGTGGACCCCAAGGACGGTACACTGAAACTGCCGCCGAAGCGTCGCCGGCGGTTAGCGAAGACGGCTGGTCAAACGTCTCGCAAAGCGAATCGTGCACGCGGGACCGACGGACAGAAGACGGACAAGCTATCCAGCGCCGACAAGCTCGACCCGGAGGAGCTCGCCAAACAGAGCGAGGACGACAAACGGATAATGGAGTTCTACAAGTTTGAGTGCGAAATCTGTTCACTACCGCTAGAGAGTTTAGCGTTCCTGCAGGTGCACTATCGGCGTGAGCATGGCACCAAGGGTTACATTCGCTGCTGTGACAAACAGTTCTATCGGCGCTTTCAACTGTTGGATCACATTGCCGCCCACGAGGGTACGATCAAGTGCAAGGTGTGCCATAAGAGCTACAAAAGCAGTCGCTATCTGGCGCTTCACATGATGAAAAGCCACAGCCGCGAGGAGGATCGACCGTTCAAATGCGACAAGTGTCATCAGTCGTTCCACAAGGAGCACCTGCTGAAGGCCCACCAAGCGAACCACCTATCGGAGAAGTGTCCGATTTGCGAGAAGGTCGTGTCGTCGAAGTACGCGCTGAAGACGCACGTCACGCATATGCACGGTAGCGACAGCAACCAGATTTGCGACGTGTGCGGGAAGGAGTTCCGCACGAAACAGGCGATGGATCGGCACATCAACGAACACATGGGCGTGGATGTGGTGCAGAAGGTGCAGTGTCACATCTGCGACCGGTGGTTCCACGGGAAGTACAATCTGCGTAAGCACGTCCGCTTCATGCACCTCGAGGACGGCCAGGTGTTTCGGTGCGATCTGTGCGCGCACGAGAGTCCGAACAGCCGGGCGCTGCTGGATCACAAAAAGCGGGTGCACGTGGTCGAGCGGTTCGAGTGTGAGCTGTGCGGCAAGCGATTCAAGCGCAAGCTCTATCTTCGGGAGCACATCGCGTCGCACACGGGCCAACCGCTGTACGAGTGCGGCTTCTGCGATGCCAAGTTCAACTCGAACGCCAACTGCTACAACCATCGGAAGATTAAACATCCGGAGGAGTGGCAGGCTCGTCGGCAGGCTTTTATGGAGGCGCAACGTAAAGCACCGCCCACCGTCACAAGCGAACTCAAGAAGGAGGATACTCCTTGAGGGAGGCTAGAGTAGAGAGAGTGTATGTAAATTAATTATATGCCACGATTTTTTATGCAATAAACATTCTAGCATAAGTATTTTCAAATACCATATTTAGTGCATTTTATTAGTCTATTTGTTCGTCTTGACGTGCGCATTTATTAATTTTCGTAAATTCTCCGAATTTGCGTATAATCATTAAAATCTTTTTAATGCGTTTTTCCTCACCGATGCATAGTTGTATCATAGTGAGACAAGCGCTTTTTATCTCAAAATTTGCTTTTTATTTAAGTCATCATGCAGGTTGGAAAATTTCTGGGTAAAATTGTATCTATTCCCCTAGTCGAGTTGCCAAAGTTTTTTGCCGCACTGTAGCTGTTGTTGTCGTGATGTTATTGTTTACGTTTCCTACGTTTGACAGTAGCGTTACGATATTCCAACTGTTTGGATGAAAAGTTGTGCGCGCAGAGCGAAACATATTTTAAAAAAGCGTTGTGCAAAATGGACGAAAAATGTCGTCTCTGTTTGGAGGAAATGAAATACACCTTAGGCACTTTGATAACGGACGAAATGTTCAGATCGCAACTGGACACTGTATTTTTGTTTGCGGTAAAACAACACTACCCATTGGACCTTGTTCTGAAGCGTGTTTGTAAGTCTGTTCTTGGTTTCTCTGATTACAGATCACCCCACAGGAGACTCTACCGGTGCTTGTTTGTTCACGATGCCAACAGACGGTTATGGATTTTTACGTGTTTAGCCAAATGGTGCAAGCGAACCAGGAACTGTTAGAACAAACAGTAGTAGCACACGATCGTGCTTCTGTTGAATCCACCAAAGAGGAAACATTGTACGACATCGAGTACCTAGATTCGGAACCTGTTGAGGAAACGGAAATTTTGGTGGAAACAGAAATTCTGGAGGAACCGGAACGGACGCTGGAGGAAGCGGAAGCGACAGAGCAGAGGTCTATAGCCGAAGAGTGTCTCGAGCTGGAAGACGACCCACACGAAGGAGAAGATGATTTGACGGCATCAGAACAAGGTTTCGAGCTTTGCCAGAGCGACGCGGAAACCAGCACCAACACCATTGTGGGCGAAAAATCTTCACGAAAATCAACCAAAGCTACAATCGAACAAAATTCGGCACTACGGCGGGAAAAGGATGAAATGATCAAGGAGTTCTACACGCTGGAATGCGAGATCTGTTCTGCCCCGCAAGAGAGCTTCATGCAACTGCTGGGACACTATCAGACGAAGCACAACACACGGGGCTACATACGCTGCTGCGATAAACAATTCTTCCAAAGGTACACCGTGCTTACCCATATCGCCATCCACCAGGGCACGATACGGTGCGAAATATGTCACAAGAGCTACCGGAACCGACACACGCTACGGTTGCACAAGGCACAAATGCACAGCACCGACGCTGACAAACCGTTCAAGTGTAACACTTGCGGCTTATCCTACATCCGGGAGGGAATGCTCCGTTCGCACCAGCGCACGCACGTGCAGGCAGAGTGTCCGGTCTGCAAGAAGATGCTGTCGAACAAGGCCGCCGTAAAGATACATCTGGCACGAATGCACGGCAATGAGGGCAATCAGATCTGCGCGACATGCGGCAAGATGTTACGCACGACGCTCGCCATGGAGCGGCACATTAAGGAGCATCTGGGATTGGACGCGATCGAGCGCAAGCAGTGCCCGTTCTGCCAGAAATGGTTCAACGGGAAATACAATCTCAACAGTCACATACGCTTCCTGCACTACGAACAGGGTGTGCACCGGTGCGACGTTTGTGGCCACGAAAGTCCCAACAGTCGGGCCCTGCGACACCACAAGCAGAGCGTTCACGTGCAGGAGAAGCACGAGTGTGAACACTGCGGCAAGCGCTTCAAGCGGAAGCTATATCTGCGCGAGCACCTGGCGTCGCACACGAACACCACGCTCTACACGTGTGAGTACTGCGGGATGAAGTTTAACTCGCATGCGAACCATTTCACGCACCGGAAAAACAAACACCCGCAAGAGTGGGAAGCACGCAAGAACCAGTGGCTGTTGAAGAGCCTAACAAAGTGAAATATACAGCACACGCAGCATTTTCATGTGTTCCGTTTATTTGGTTATTTAGTTACAAATCAGAGTTTTTCTTTCGTAATTTTAAGTCCGAGTTCGGAATCCTAATCGGACCTGCGAATAACGGCGTCTCTACCAAATAAGAACTAAAATGAATAATTAAATAGTAACAAAGTGCTATCCAGCAGTTTCAACGGGCTTAATATCCTCAATTCGAAACTAAAATAAAAAGCAAATATTCAACAAAATTCTACTGGAACTAACGAATTCACAAGCAATAATCAGTGCTCCGAAACGGAAGCTTTGAAATCCTATATGAGGCAGTGGTCTATGAAATGACGTAAGTAATCTCGTGCTAGGTGATGTACTTTTTTATCTCATTGTATTGTGAAGCAATTGAAAAAAAAATGTTTCGCTTTATAAAACACACATTTATCCAGGAATCCAGCTAACCGATTTCGGCTAGAATTGTTCAGTCATTGAATTTATCAATTTCGTCAACATCGATGGTGTTGCTTTGTGTAGCACTGTTGTTGTTATTGGTGGTTCTGTTGTGTTGTTGTTTTCTTACGTTTGACAGTAGCCTTGCGATTGCAATCGTTGTTTTGATGCAGCTGGAAAATTCGTAAAGTGAGCAAAGAGTTGTGCAAAGTGCAGTAAAAATGAATGAAAAGTGTCGTCTGTGTTTGGAGACAGTGACCTGCACTGTCGCCGCATCGATAACGGATGATAATTTTCGAATAAAACTGGATAACGTGTTTCTGTTTGCGGTAAGAATGCATCTGTACATTGAACACTGCCGAATTGTGTTCTAAGGATAGTTCTCATTGTTCCAGATCACCGCTGAAGCGACGCTTCCGGTTCGGGTATGCTCACGATGCCACCAGACAGTTTCAGATTTTCATGCTTACAGCCAGCAGGTGCAAGCGAACCAGGACCTGTTGCATCCAGCACCAATGCAAGACGGTGCACCTAAACCCGTCGAGACAATCAAAGTAGAACCACTGTATGCCATCGATTTCCTTGAAACGGAAACGCTAGAGGAACCACCGAGAAGCATAGAATGTGTCGATGTGAAGAACGAATCACACGAAAGTGATGATTCGGCAGAGACGGAACAGGATTTCGAAGCATCGTCCGACGAGGAAGCCATTACGCGCACTAGGAAAACTCGCACCAAGACAAAAGGAAGACCTCGGGGCAGGCCGGCGAAGCTTAAAACCAAAGACAAATCCGAGTCCAATCTCGCGCTGCAGCAGGAAAAGGATGACGCGATAAAGGATTTCTTCACGCTGGAATGTGAGATATGTTCCGCGCCGCTGGAGGACTTTGGGCAACTTCAAGATCATTATCACCAGAAACACGACACACGCGGTTACATACGATGCTGCAATAAACAGTTCTTCCATCGTTACACCCTGCTCAATCATATTGCCGTGCACCGGGGCACGATACGGTGCGAGATATGCAAACGGACGTACAAAACGAAACGCTATCTGGCGTTGCACATGGCGAAAAGTCACGGCACGGAGGAGGAGCGACCGTTCAAGTGTGGCAAGTGTGGATTGGCCTACCCGAAGGAGTATCTGCTCCGGTCGCACCAGCTGATGCACGTGCAGGCTGAGTGTCCCATCTGCAAGAAGACGCTGTCCAGCAACTATGCGCTCAAGGTGCACGTCGCGCAGATGCACAGTGACGACAGCAACCAGATCTGCGCGACGTGTGGCAAGATGTTCCGCACGAAGCCCGCCATGGAGCGACACATCAAGGAGCACCTGGGCCTCGATCCGGTCGAGCGGGAGCAGTGTCTGTACTGCCAGAAGTGGTTCAACGGGAAGTACAACCTTAACAAACACATTCGCTTTCTGCACAACGAGAAGGGCCAGGTGTTTCGGTGCGATGTGTGTTCACACGAGAGCCCCAACAGTCGGGCCCTGGCGTACCACAAGCAGCGGGTGCACGTGCAGGAGAAGCACGAGTGTGAACATTGCGGCAAGCGCTTCAAGCGGAAGCTCTATCTGCGCGAGCACATCGCGTCGCACACGAACAACCCACTGTACACGTGTGAGTACTGCGGGATGAAGTTTAACTCGCACGCGAATCACTTTACGCATCGGAAGAATAAGCATCCGCAAGAGTGGGAAGCACACAAGAGCCAGAGACTGATGAAGAAGATGAGTAAAAACTAGTGCTGGGATCGGAGTGGTCATCGTTTGCCATTGTGGTATTACGCCAGTGTAAATATACTTCGCGTGCAATGTCGTTCAAGTAGGTAGTGATGATATGAATCATATGGGTAGAGAATAAGGCAATAAACATACTTAATTCCTGTTTTTAATTTGGCCATTTGGGACGCTAGAAAATAATAAATTAATTTATACTAGTTTTTATCACATTGCACATGTTGTTGCGATCAACATAAGAACAGTTTTCCATGAATAATAGACAGCGCCAGGTTTCGGTGGGTTGGTAAATTCAAGAAAATTATCGACCGTACTACCCAGCTCGTATTTTTTTTTTTTTGGTCGTCCACATGGACAGAGGAGGCGAATGAGGCCCAGACTGAGATGGATAGATTAGACACCTTCTGCAGGAATTCAATTCATATAAAGAATAAACCCCTTGCTTATAGCCCAAGGCCATAGACTGCACAGTTTACAATTCTGCCTGCTTCAAACACATAACCGTCTAACAGATAGATACTTCTACATATCATCACGGTAAACATTTCTTCGATTTATTCTCATCCACGGAAAACAGTTCATGAATTTAAACATTGCAATGATGCACAAAAATGAGAACAAACCCTCAAACCACTTCTGGTGATGGCAAAGCTAGGCCAAGAACTGCTACAATTTGAACCGACTGATGTTTTATGAATTAGCTAGCCACCCGCACTATAAGAATGGTTTAGAAAGCGAGCATACTATTCGGTCTTGTAAAATGAAGCCGGCATAAATAATAAAGAATCTGAAATAATAGTCACTTTTTCGAATCAAACAACTTAGTGTGAAGCGTTTTATTTAGAAGATGTAAAATTTAAAGTTCTACAAATGAACGATAACTTCTTCTTCACTGGCCCGCTCGCAGTTGAGGCCGTCGTGCTGACATGGCCTGGTCACCAATCGCTCTCCAGGTCGCTCGGTTCATGGCTGAGGTCTTCCATCCGCGGTTATGCCCGATCTCCGTCAGGTCGAGCTTCACTTGATTCAGCCAACGAATTCGCTGCGCTCCTCTGCGCCTCGTGCCGAGCGCTGACGAGAACCTTCCTGATGGGAACGAGCGTCCGGCAATCGCCACCGTCAGGATGTCAGGTACGCCAAACAGCTCAGCAAGGTCGTGGTTCATTCTCCTCCTGGTTTAAATGAACGAAGAATAAATATTGAATACCACGATTATCTGTAGTTTTGGATACAATAGATTATTCTTTAAACTATTTCGCTAATAAACTAGATGTTATTCTAAAAATATGCGATAGGCTCTATCGACGGTTCAATCTGTAATGTAATATGGATGTCTTTTTGAAGATACGCACTTAATTGAAAACGAATGATCGAGAAACGACTGTCCGACCACAAATTTGAAGACATATTTACCGTTAGCTCCATTTCCATCCATTTTCCATCAGGACCTTTTAGCACGAAACGTTCCATTCCCTCAAGGGTTAATCAAACGTTTCAATGTTTACAAACGTTCCCGATGCCGAATGTCAAATGAAAGAAACTAATAACAGTAAACAAAAGTAAACTCCAACGGGTGGTAGAATTAAATACACGATCTAGGTCTTTTGCGTGTCGATGCCGAATACGATTCGGCTTGCAATGGGTGCAAAATGTCGATTGTGTCTGGAGAAAATGGGTCGTAGAAAGGGTTTCGCCATTACGGACGACACATTCAAACAGATGTTGGCGAACGTATTCAAATTCGCGGTAATTGATCACACTTTCTTTACCAAGGTATTTGACGGCGTTATTAACATCCTACGTTCACTATTTGTAGATTTCAAACGATCTCGATATGCCGATACTCGCTTGTGTTCGATGTTTCTCGACGGTGCGTGACTTTCACGACTTCAGCAAGCTTGTGGAAGGTAATCAAGACGTTCTGCGACAGGAATGTTTGAAGCAGAAAAATTGCGCTTCAGAGTCTACTACGAATGAACAAGAGCGGGGCAAACTAACGCCAGTGGTTGCTATCGAAACTGTTGACACTGAAAACGTTGTCAGTGTGGTGAGTCCAACGAAAACGTCCATTTTCTTGAAGGAAGATGTTACCGAACCCTTCGTCGAATTGAAAGACGAAGCTGCTGCTACCAGCGAGGTTGGAGACACGGAAGAAATGGACGTTTCGCCGAGTGCCACAACTGACATGCAAAACGGGCGGAAGAAACGAAACTCCGGTGGGAAGGATAAACCCGACTCGGATCAGGAGATGCACGAAAACGACCGATTCATAAGTGAACACTTCACCATGAGTTGCGAACTGTGTCCGCGTGGGGTCGACCAACGTTTCGACCGATTTCTCGCCCTGCAGCATCACTACCGTAAGGAGCACCAGTGCCGTGGGTACGTGCGTTGCTGTGGGAAGCAGATTTATCGACGGTTTCGCGCGATGGAACATATCGCCTCGCACCGTGGCATGATTCGTTGCGAGCTGTGCGACAAACAGTTCAATAGTAAATCCTACCTGCAATTGCACACGGCTAAGATACACGGAGCGGTGCAGAAGAGTCGTCCGTATGGTTGTGATATCTGCAAGCAGACGTTTCACTCGGAGAAGCAGTTGAACGCCCATCGACCGAACCACGAGACGACGGAGTGTGAGCAGTGCGGCAAACGGGTGCAAGTGCGTTACATCAAGAAGCACGTGACGGATATACACGAAGGGGCCCGGAAGTTGTATATGTGCGATTTGTGTGGAAAGAACTATACCCACCGATTGGGACTGAGCAACCACATACGCCAGCAGCACCATGGGGAGGACACGTCCGAGAAGCTGCAGTGTACGTACTGTGGTAGGCAACTGAACGGGAAATACAACCTGCAGAAGCACATCCGGTGCTTGCATCTGGAGCCGGGCAAGCTGTATCGGTGCGACGTATGTGCGCACGAAAGCCCGAACAGTATTGCGCTCCAGAACCATAAGAAGCGGGTGCATGCGGGTGAAAACTTTGCGTGCCAAGAGTGCGGCAAGCGGTTCAAGCGAAAAATTTATCTGACGGAACATGTGGCGGCGTTGCATACGCTGAAGCCGCTGTACTCGTGCGAGTTCTGCAGTGTCACGTTTAACTCGAAGGCAAACTACTACAACCACCGGAAGACGCGACATCCGATCGAGTGGCGTACGTTGAGGGACGAGAGGTAGGGAAGGAGTTGCGTACATTATTTTTTACTTACTACAATCGCTTCGCGGTCTTAGCCTGCTGCTGCAACAAACTCCGAAACCGCTTACGCTCGTGCGCCGTCTTTAATCAATCGTTTATCCCGGCCGTTCTGGCGGAGGAGTGAACGCCACCATAACTAACAACATTGAGGATTTCTTTTACAATTTAGAACAAAATAGTAAAAGTTTTTGGAGTTCGATATCTTTATTTTCGTAACGCGTACATTGCAGAGTATGCCCACTATCACTATTATAGACAATTTCACGTCGACTGCCATCAGTAGCTTTCAGAAATAAACTTCACTAAGAAGAGGATTCCCGATTAAAAATTGTAAAAGCTCCGTAACGCAGCGATCGTATTTATGGGCTAGGATGCAAATGAAAACTCCCTTTAGACTGCAATAAATCGAATTACTTAAACCCACACATCGAATCAGAGATGTGCGAGCCTCCAATAATTATGTGTACCATTCACAACGTTCTAACTATGTGGTCAGGCAGTTAGGCTATACCATTTTCTGTACAGATGAAAGCGCAGCAGTTCGAGGCAGATTGAGTCGATGAGAAAATGAAATTTTGGTTCGACGAGGACACTTAAAAAATAAATTACACCGAACTAAGCGAAATATTGCGCATCAAACGAGGTGGAATTTAATTTACGAATTGAATTGACAGTAAAAAATGAAATCATACAACTAAATCTTCATCTTCAAGTTGTGGAAAATGCATCATGTTTTGGATCATTATGCAGTCATGAGATTAATGAATGAGATTGGTTTCATTCGATTTTATCATGATTATGAAACGTCACATTTCACACAAAATAATCATACTCCATCGAACAGCGGATGCGTAATATAATTCAGTTCGTATAGTTTGTTGGTTGATATTGCTCTTCGATGCGGTAATATGGTCCTGTGCGCAAGGGAAAGGCCTTATACACCACAGGTTGTGGGTTCGAATATCAACTGAACTGTCCCCTCGTACGCAGGACTGACTATCCAGACTACAGGTAATAAACCGAGTCCATGGAAGCCAGAAATGACAGGCCCAAACCCACCTAAGATTGTTGTGCTAAGAAAAAAGATACTGCTCATATTTACAAATATTAAACATTGCTCAATTCAATTCGTTCCACTTTTCATATCAAGAAAGGTTTATGTTCCTAAAACTGTCCGATCAATAGTTTTAAAGTTATTCTAGTAATTTATGTAGAAGTTTGTTCGTGAAGTTCTACAAACGATTGCTTCTGTTTGCCACATTTTAACACTTTTACCACTTTTACCACATGCCACTTTTACAGCTGAAATTTATGAAGTTTATCAATTTATAGAGTGTTTATCACTTCCACTCCGGCAACTTTTTGCAATGCAAATGGTTAAATTTAATTCCAGATCATTTGATATGAAGTACATCTTGCGATAAAAGCAGCGGCATGCTCATCGCGTTTCATTATATATTAATCCATCTAATCTTTTTCGCTTCTGATGAGATCGTTGCCAAATGTACTTGGTTGAAAGGTTGAAAAATGGAAAATTAATTGAAAAAAGATGCATCCTTCCTCAGTTACTCTACTTCTTCAGTTGAACTAAGGCAACGAACCTAGCAACGAGTGACTGTCGGGCTATGGTGATATAAATAATCTTAGTAAGCCGTAGGACGGCAAATCGGACCGCATAGTAGAAGAAGAGTTCGGGTTTAACCCGTAGTGGTTTAGATATATGAAAAACCAAAATTTCATTTTCCGCTTACTATCGATCTCTACCGGAGTCTGCTGAACGAAATCCAGCATCGCAGTAATGTATGTGTTCTACACTATACCTACACCATCGGACTGTTTCATCCACTAGATTCCTCCTGTGGCTGTTGATGTTGCTGCTGTTGCTGTTGCTGCTGCATCTGCTGTTGTTGCTGTTGTTCTTCCTGTTGCTTCCGGCGTGCCTCCCATTCCACCGGGTGCTTATTCTTCCGGTGGGAATATTTGTTTGCGTTCGAATTGAACGTCGCCCCGCACACCTCGCACGAGTAAAGCGGTTTGCGTGTGTGCAGCGCGGCCACGTGCTCCTTGAGGTAGAGCTGCCGCTTGAACAGCTTCCCGCATTCCTCACACTTGAATCGCTCCTCCACGTGTACGCGCTGTTTGTGGCTGGCGAGCGCCCGGCTGTTGGGACACTGCTGCGTGCACAGATCGCACTGGAACGTCTGGCCCGCCTCCATGTGGACCAATTTGGTGTGCATCTTTAGGGCGCGCTTGCTGTTCAGCCACTTGGCGCACACGTTACACTGCACCTGCTCCGTCACCTCCAGCCCGAGGTGCAGTTTGACGTGACGCTCGAACGCCTGGCGGCTGCGAAACTCTCGGCCACAGCTGTCGCAGATGTGATTCTCTCTGTTGCCGTGCATGTTGATCATGTGCGTGCGAAGGGAGAGCGAGCTGGCCAGCTCCTTCCCGCAGACCGGGCAGTTTACGCGCACGTGCGAGACGATGTGAGCCTTCAGGTGACACTCCATCGCGTACGACTGATGGCACTGGGTGCATTTGTACGGCCGATCCTCGGCCTGGCCGTGCATGCGGCTGTTGTGGACGAGCAGATAGCTCCGGCTGCTGAAGTTTTTGTCGCAAATCTCACACCGCACCATGCTGGCACCGACGTGCTTGGACAGATGCTCCAGCAACCGGTAGCGACTGTGGAACGTGCGTTCGCAGCACTTGATGTAACCCTGCACCTGGTGCTGCTTGTAGTAGTGGTTTTTTAGCGCTGTGAAGGAGTCCAGCTTCTCATCGCATATCTCGCATTTCATGTCGTAAAACTCCCGCAACCGTTGGTTCGTTTCATCCATCGATTTGTACTTCCGTTTGGGTGATGTGTGGGACTGTTTGGTTTCTCTCACTTCCCCTTTCCGTGGACGGCCTCGACGCTTCTGACCCGGCCGGGCAGATTGCACCGGCACCGTGTGCACCCTCGCCAGCGATTTGTTCTCCTCCTCATCGTAATCGCTGTCGTCCGAAGTATTGTCCTCACTGCTTGCTGGATCGTAATCGTCCTGACCGTTCCCCTCGTCTGGTTCACTTTCCACAGCGTCGTGCTCCTTGCGATCTTCCGGCACATCAACAATCTCCACCTTACATGCATCCGGTTCAACCGTTTTTTCGCCCGCTTCCGCACCTTGGATGGGTAACTCGAATGCGTCGTACTCGTTATGCAGCGTGGGCTCCACCTTAACTACCTCGAAGTACTTCTGATGCTGGACGGCCCACAGTTGCTCCTGATTGGTTTTCACCAGCTCGTGGTAGGTGTGGAATACGGACACCTGTTCCTCGCATCGCAGGCATACCGACGAAGGGAACGAGTCGATTGTTGTGATCTAGCACGGGCATGGACAATAAACGATGGATTAGTATGTTTCGAAGCACTCTGCAAACGGTTGGGCTTTCCACGTACGGGAAACGTGAAGAGCGTCTTCAGCTTTTCGCTAAATTTATCTTCATCAATGGTTGTTGCACTTGCTTGTTGATTTTCTATTCGAATTAAGCATAATCGACACTTTTCGTCCATTGCTGCTAAATGTTTATTTTTTTCTGTGAGGCCACAACAGAGAAGGCGCTTGTTTGCTATGAAGATGTCGATTGTCAACAAATGAGTATTTTGACAATTGCCGTATCCACTACTACCATGAAAGGGATTTCTTTACACGCACACCATTGCACAAATGTGCATTGCATGTGCGTACGATGCATTGAGATTTTCCTCCCGAACATGCAATTGATGTGCACAACAATTAGGTTTTTATGTCTGCTTTTCAACAGGATTTATTTATTTTATCGTACTATACAATCCTACACTGCCTTTCACACAACACGGCTAATGCGCCACCTATGGCCAAGACTTCTTTGCCTCGTGGCCACGGTACTTCTGTTTGTACTTCAGTCCGGTCACAACCGTCGAGCTCTTGGGGAAGGCGGATTTTCCGCCAAACATAGTGTCCGTTTCCGGATGGAAGCGTACGTAATCCTGCTGGATGTGTAAATTCTCCGGTAGCTCTACGGTCCGTATCGCATCGAGCGGCAGTCTCGTGTCGATCGGGGTTTGATAGAAAATGATTGCGTCCTCTAAAAAAACAGAAAATTCGAATTACATTTAACTATCGCTTCATTTGATGCTGAGCAAATAAATACCAATGGTCTGCAGCTCATGAAGCATCGAATTCGGTACCCAGTGGTCGAACGCTTTGCCACACGCAGACAGGAATGCAAATTTCTGCTGCGTTCCACTGAACGATTGCTTGCTGTCGTTAAGACCGTTTTCTTTGGCCAGCTTCAGCACCTGCTCGCTCGCATTTTCCGGCGGGGTGTAGGGTTTCAGTGCCCGTAGGTAGCTGTCAAGAAACGGAAAGGTGGAAATATGGTTTGGCACGGTATCACTACATTTTTTTAGCTACACCTACCCTCGGGCAGAAATAGATTGCGCGACGGATTCGAATCTTTTGCCTTCGTACAATGTGCCCTGTGCCTCGACTTCCGCACGCATCGCGGCCGATTTCGCCTGATTTGCATCGCGATTGGTAATCTCTGGCTTTTTGATACGTTTCACACGATTCGCACTTGCGAAGCGGAGTGTTGTGATGTCCTGGAAGAGAAGAAAGTGTACAATGAATGAACCGGGGAATTACGAGCTCGTTTGCACGAAATGATCGGTCTAGAACAATTGTTAACATAATTACTGTTTTGGGTTAGAAAGCTGTGCTATTTAATAGAAAATAGTTTGAATATTGATGTTCGTTTAACACGTAACAAAGGTGTGTATGATTTGCAGGCACTATTCAATCAAACACCATACACGGGTACCGGCAGAACCGGGTTTTGGAAGTCACGTAACTCCGCATTTTACTAATGAACATTCATGAGCAATATTAACTCTTACCACTGTTTTGTTGGTTAAAAATAGAGCCGTGTTCCGAGCAGCAACCGTAGAACGAAATATTCCTGCCATAGCGCTTTTTAATCAGGCTTAATATTTTGGTGGAATCAATATCGTGGTTTATGTTGTTTTTCGTACGTTTGACAATCAACTGTCCGGCAATGGGCCAACTGTCAAAAATGAGACGCCCAACCAACCATTTAATTAGTTGTGTGGGCTCAGATAACAGTCAGATAGGGCTTGTAGAAACCTATTTATCTGACGTTGTTGAACAATGCATATTTTACTCGTGTCTTTCTTATCTCATTTATGAAATCATTTACATTTATTTTGCCTCTTACGCTTTACGTTTGAGATGTCAAAACTCTTTGATCTTTTATGAGTTATTTTTAATTTTTCAGATAATTAAAATAACATTATGTTCGTGCTTTTTTCGTCATATTTTGTAATGCTTGGGCTGATTTTCCATATTTAGAATTTTAGTGACACCGATTCAAGTCACCTATCGCCCATTGGCGATAAAATACGCATTTGAACGCAATGAGCTGTCAAAATTGGCAAACGAAAATCGCAGTATGAAATTGGCGGCACGTCTGGAAACGGCTTCACAGTTTCCTCATTCGAAACAGCGTGACACAGGCTCCAATTTCGTGCTATTTATCACCATACAACAGCTGAATTGCTTGTTGGGTAGCGGTTGTTGTTGTTGATCTGATCGGATTTTGTAAATCTTATTTATCCTAATCGCTGCAGTTTATTTTGAATAATCTTCCACTAGACCGTCACACAACCCGGTAAGTTTCCCTTTTGCATTAAATCTGCTAAAACTCGTTGCACTGTTACTTTGTGTCGCTAATCGTTCACGGTTCACGATCGTCAACGCGCGCCGGGAGCGGGTTGCTTCTTCGTGCGGCGATCTTTCGTTTGGGAGGGGGTGCTAAACAACACGTCCACACCGAAACCGGCCCCAAAACAACACCCCATTGGCCGTCAACAGGCACCGATTGAATAATAGTCCTTTTGCGAGGCTGTGCAGCGAGCGGAGTGACGAGTGGAGCCAGCTCCTTTCGGATCCATTTCGGATTATTCGGTAATGTTTGCGGGCACAAGGTTAGAGGGTGGCTCGTCACGATCGTGTGTGTGGGGGGAGTGTATGGGGCGCCTTTGGCTGTTTGACATTTCGGTGGCCGTGTGTGTTGGGGGGAGGGAGGGTTAGGCGGCCCGAATCGGTCATGTATGGCCGTTGTCCGGTCCAGTCCGGTGGCCCATCCAGCTCAGGTGTCGCATGCCAAGGTGACAAACGGATGCTTCGCTTCATTCCGCACGGGGTTGCCGTTGTGTTTGCAAAATGGGGATTAACGCAGATTGATGAGCCGGTCACCCGGCGGACGATGGATTTGGCGCATCCGAGTTGACCGATTTTGGATCGCGTGAATGTCAGAGAGCTATTTGAATACGATTACGGTGTTCGGACGCTTGGGTGGAGCGAAAGGGGATTTTCTTTCGGTGCTCGTGTAGCACTGTGACTCATGGTTAAATTATTTGACCTCCCATCGTGTATTCTCTTGATGTTACGAATTGCAATTAGCTTCATTTTCCCAAGAAAACGCTCGATAACTTCTTGAGACGTCAGCGATTAATATATCGCGCTCCTCATCGAATATCAATCCTTTGGTTTTGGTAGGACCTGGCGGTGTTTTTCAATCACCTGCTAATTGCCATATTTATTTGAACGATTTCATCCACCTATATTCGATACATCAACCGTTCAACTGGACCATACCCGGCCGATAACGAACGATACGATCGCAGCGATAAACGTTACCAACCTGGTGTGACCATCAGCAGGCCGGTAGACACGCTTTGCAGTGGCTAGCTGGTTCCTCCACGACCGTACACTCTGCAATCGCTATCTATCATCGTGCAAACGACATACGATGGCCTTCTGCTTCTGCATCTGTGATCCTCGACAGACACACACTCACACGCACACTTCCCCAAAAGCTGTTCGAGGCGGAAAAATGCCACCGCGCCAGCCACCTGTGTGCATTGTCGCTTTCCCTTGCTCTTCACAACCCACCCGACCGCCACTTGGACCGTCAAGCAGCCAAGCTTGCGTGGAGCAGGTTTGCTCAATGCTCCACCAGCAGTCACCGCTGCTGGTTGGTAGTGGTGGTGGTGGTTGCGGCCACCGAAGAAGCTGTGGCTTCAGACCATTAGGATGTGGCTCCACTATCTTCCCGCGGCTCACCCTCCCCACTAGCCACTCGGAAACTGGTCGGAGTTACAAGTCGATATTTGTTTTCCTTGAGCCCAATCAACAGTTGGCCGCCAGCAGCACCAAATGCAACTGCCGTTGGTGGAGACAGTGCGTGCGCAAATCTGTGGTGAGGCGGCTTCTTACGTGCGCAGATTGCCGTTCGTTAGGGTATTGTTCGGTTGAAGTTTTGTCGGCGGTTTCGAAGTTGGTTAGATTCGTCGCAGGCAGGTTTGCTACTAGCAGCTGATACGAGGTGCACTTTGGAAGCTTGCTGAAGCAGATAGCGATCAATCGGTGAATCAAGATGGCTGTAGCGATGTTGTTTTGATTCTGTTTGGAACCATTTTCCACCTCAGATGATTGTTTACACGGGAGGTTTTAACATGATACGACAGTATAATGAGTAATTTTTGCGATCTACATGATGTTGCGAAACTAATACTCAACAAGGCTAATCTCGTGCCTTTACCTTATTGTTTTAGCCTGTCGTGTGATAGCTTTTATTAAACAACCATGTTTCACAGGTTTCATTCTAGTATTTGCTAAAACAAGTAAGCCAAATTTGCTATTTTAGATTGTTTTTTGTTTGGAAACTTGGTCTCCAAATTTAGCATAAGATATGCTTCTAATCAATCAGCTGTTGGATGTTTCGTCCCTCTTGAATCTAGTAAAGGATAAAAAGTGGTTTATCATTATCATCATCAACTTTATTTTTAAAGCACGAATTATAAAAGTTACAGAAATTTTTTATGTGTCTAAACCGCGTTAGTGCGATAGTTAAAATTGGCCTTTTTTTGCTAGAGCAAAGAGGTTTCAATGTCTAAAATATTCAATATCTATTGTCATCAACCAATATGTGACATATTTTACTAAAAAACGGTTTCAATCAACCTCACTACAACTAGTGGCATTGTCAACAAAACGAAATTTGCAAATTGCTCACATTTTCTCTTTTAAAATAACGAAAGTTACTCAATGAGTGATTTACGTAGTTTTGTAAACAAATGTAGTAAAAATTTGAAAATTAGGGTCAGAATTGAAGTGAAACTTCATGGAGGATACAGACGATATGTCCTGTAATTAGAGTTTATTTTGTTAGCGATGTAACTTATTGAATTTAAAACAGTTTTCAGCGATATCCAAACTACCGCAAACATTGCCACATCTATTGTGGTGTAATTTCGAAGCTTGCATTCCTCAAATCTGATCGCGTTTACAAAAGAGAAGAAAAATGTAAATTATGTTACTTGTAGTTTAAATCATGAATGTTATGCGGTTAATGCATTTCATTACAACAGTAAAGAACTACTTTATTCACAGATCAGTTTAAATAGACATTCATTTTTCGTTAGAGTTTTGATTTGATAATTGCAAACGTTCTTATCGCTTCCATGATATCTGGTGTTGAAAGAATGTGGCCAATGACGACACGAATGCGAATAGCTTGTCTAGTAATTGTAAAATCTAAATATTGGATTGTCATGTGAAGATTTTATAAAAGAAAACCACTAATATTATTGTATGATTCCGTAGATTTATTAGGAGGCCGATAAATTATCGTGTTGGTTTTGCGTAAACATCACCAATTCATCGATCGATAATAATTTATTTAATACTAATATTACAAGAGTATTCTCAGCTGATAAGTGTTGCTTCTTCTCTTGCTACATGATTAGAGAAACATAGTTCCAGTATGAAAATGTTACAATTGCAGTATTACTTTAAGATGTCTTTCACCAGCAATTTCAAAGTTTGTGATCTTTGAACCTTATATCTCCTTCAACCTCCTTCTCCTAACCTAAGAACGTTATCAATTTTACGTGTTGCTTCTAAGGAGTTTTCAATAAATATAAGAGTGCACCATCTGCAGCGTTTCCCAGCGTGCCAGTAATGCAACAGAAATCGTACTGGATGTGGAACTGAGTAGAAGAGACCGCAGTGCAAGGGTGTCGAGTGCTCCGCGGCCGTTCTATTGGCCGGGGTCTGCTGCGCGCCTGGCAAAAGAGCCACAAGTGCTGCGTGCGAAAGACGACTTTCGATCGCTATCGCTTTGTGCTGCCTGCCCGCCGTCGATCGACCGTCGGAAGGATCGAGACCTGTGCGGAGGGAGCCAAACGGGGAGAAGGGGAGAGAGAGAGGGGAGGGCTAATTTTAAAACCAATCCAAACCGCGTGCACCGCGTCCCTCTCTGCTGGCTAGCGGGTTGTAGCGTCTGGGCGCGCGTGCGCGAGCGTGTGTGTTGGTTGTTGCTCACACACCAGCAAAAGCCAGATTGCCAGCCAGCCAGCCAGCCAGCCCGCGTTTCATAACCACGCAGACGACGACGGCGGCGACGACGATCACGTTTCGGGTTTGCGCCGCGCGGTACGAATTTGGCCGTTCGTCGCTTGACGGCGCGTTCAGTTTCCCAGCAGCGCTCGGCGTGTGAGCACAGGCCCGTGAGACTTCTGCTTCTGCTCGCGATCGCGGTGCACCCATCCGTCCGTGCGACGTGTTTTTGTTGCTTTTGTTGCTTCTTGCTCGCCGTGTTACTACGAGTGTGAGTGTCGAAGCGCGCGTGGTTGTGTGCAGTTCGATTCGATCGTTGTTTCACTTTTCCCTTGCGCCCGCGATTTTCTAACGTGTTTTTTGTTGCTCAGGACCTCAGGACGTATCGTCTCCCAGCCGCGGGCAGGCAAGCGAGCCAATAATTCGTTTTGCAACCGAACGGCGTGCGTGCATATCTCTTTTCCAGCAGAAGGTGCCCTTTGGCGTGTCGCCCCGTTCGCTACACACTGTACGCGATAACTCGATCGCGAGCTCGGACCGAATCTGAGGCGAAAATCCTTCCCACCGTTCCCGCGACTCCCGCGTGGGACTCGCTGTGAGTGCGTTTTTATTGTTTATCCGTTTATCGACTCTGTTGTTTTTGTGTTACTCGCTTGCTCACTCTCTCCCTCAATATTGTGCTTTCGTTACGTTCCTCTCCCGTTTTCGATGGTTGTGATCGGTTCGGTTGTGTATGTGTGTGTGTGTATGTGTGGTTTGCAACCGGCGGCAGCACCAGCAAAAGCGGCACTTTTCCTTCCGGTTCACCAAATTTCCGGGGTGAATAATCTGGCGCTTCCGACGTCGTCGATCGATTCGAGTAAGCACTCGATCGGTCTGTGGTTCGGTGTATGTGTACGTCTGTGTGTGTCTGTGTGTGACAGAGTGTGGGATAGTGGAGCGTGCTTTTTTTTTGTTTTACTCACCCTCCTCCCCGGATCAAGATGTGTCGTTAGTGTCGAACGTGATTGGGCGGTTAATTTCGAGGAGACATCGCTGTGTGTTTGTCTGGCTAATTCTGTGTTGTGGTGGAAAAGCGCGTCGGAAAAGCGGATTGCCCGTTGTCAACCGGAACTTTCGTGCTAATGTTCGCCTTTAGGCTCGACGTAGGCGCCAGGCCAGGAGGGTTCACAGTTGCAGGTAAACCACGAATCGCAGCACTAATGATTATGTAGACTTAGGTTAGATTCGGCTGTGCTCGGACGCTACATCGGAGGAAGCAAAAGTCACTCGCCGGCAGGGAAAATTGTCCCCCCTCGAAGATGTTGCAGCCGTTGTAGTGGACGGTTTGTGAACACGAAAAAAAAAAACACAGAAGAAGTAATGATCGGAGAGTATGCATTGTGGATTTCTACGCATTTTTTGTTTGTTTTCTCCGCGATTATCTCGATCGCTAACCATTTTCCCTCCGATCGAATGGGTGAAAACTTACCGCGCGGTACGAACTACGGCACGCACGGTCTCGCCGCGAGTGGAATGCGATCGTTTTGCCACGATTAAGTTAGTGTTGTTATTTTAATGGCGCATTTGCATGTTTGACGAGACGAGCTGGAAGTGGAATATTGTTGAACGAGAAACTACTAAACTGAGACCATTGTGGACCTTTACATGAGATCTTAGGATCTGAAAGACATCCTTAAAACAGTTGGGTCATATTTTAATGTTGTTAATGTTAAGCTTCTTAATCTTAACGAAATTGTAATTGTAATTTAAAAAATAAACTGAAAATAGCATACAACTCCTGGTATGAGCCATGAGCCATGAACCATGAGTAACCAACGTAACCCTGTCGTATATTGTCTAACCCTATGACTGACAACAACAAAAAACTTTTTGTTTGCTGCCACCGGGATTGTTTCCATTGTCGAAACCGAGAAAGCTTTTAATTGTCTCCTAAATCGAATTATTCTCATAAGAACATAAGTGTATTAATGATGTAAATATGCAATTTACTGATTTTTCATATGTTTTATTAGCTATTCCTTTTTAACTAACAATATTTTGTCAAGCTATGGTGTTAGAATAAACTATTACTATTTATTTTTATTCATGTCAAATTGTCCTCTGCTTTCAATTTAAATTTTGTCATAAAACAATGTTTTGAGCCTATAAAAACATTTAAAAGATACAAAAGTTAAAGAAAAAAGTATTTTGAAGATACAATATTTTATGTGCCGTTTTTTTGTGCCTTACAAAATATATTTACCCGTTTGGTATGGTTCTTCGCTGTGGGGATGGGATACCAGAAATATTTCAATGCTTAAGTTTTAAAACTAAATTTCAACACAAAATAACAGCAAAATTATGTTCAGTATGATATCTAGAATTGAAGATGATCGCTGGGATTTAATTGTCAATCACAGGGTTAACGAATGTGTTATATATTCCTGTTTCATTATATTGAATATTGTTGCAGTCTGTATGGCTTTATTTGCTTTCCATATTAAAGTTACTAGACTTGCTCTGTACATTAAAAATGTTCACTCATGTTTCATTACACATCGGCTTGTTGAGGGGAAACCCCTGCGGCTGTGACCGGTTTTCAATGCCTTTGCACACATACAATACGACACAGTGGTGAGGAAACCATTGCTGTTCGATTGAATTCCACGCAAACATCGGACCATGGTTTGCGAAATGTTTGTGTGTGTAGAAAATCTACCGAAAAAAATCACCATTACATCAGCGATTCTTGAGGTCTTCGTCTGTAGATACGGTACGGTGTTTTTAAAACAAACCACAATTCTCGATGAAAAAAACAACAATTGCTTGCGGAAGAATTTGAATCGCAAATGATCCGCAATCGCAAACGATCCATCAGCTGGGCTGCGCTACATCCAAGGGTGATCAAAACGGCGTGTGTAACATTGCACGAAACAATCGTCCTACCGCACGATTGGATCTTCCCCGAGCCGTCCACGATCGCTACGAAGTATCTGTGGCTTTTTGCATTTATTTGGAACCAGTTTTATTTACCATCCGTGCGGCCGTCCATGTTTGGACACGCTAAGAACGTAGGCGAAAACAACAACACAACGTTCTGGTGTGATGCTATCTCCTAGCGCGCTGGTGATTCATCTGCCATTTGTAGACGGCAGAAGCATTGAGCCTTGAGAGAAGCCACATTTGAAATTCTAATGAATATCTCTATCTGTCAGCGATTCGGTCTCGATCGGACGCGATACAGCATGTGGACATATCCCGACGGCCGGCAGACGGACGCTTACTGCCGAATAGCTCCATTAGATTGGAGTGCTGAATTCGGCTCGACTAGAACCAGCGGCAATAAAATCCATCCAGCCAGTTCTTTTGCGATATGCGAACCTCGACAAACGATCGCGAAAGTGAGCGTTCGGGTCCACATCCATTATGCAAACGGTTCAATTCGCCTCCGTATCCGCGGGTCGCTGCCGGTGGTCAACAGTTATTAGAACGCTAGCGATAGTTTTGTCTGGTCGGCGGGAGGGATAAATGTTAATCTGTGGTGATTTATCACCCTGTGAAGATTTCGATAACTTTGTACGCCGCATTATCACCCCAACGTAGCGGCCTTCCGTGGGGACGGTGCTTGACATTTTGGTGATCGCCTTGAGGTCGGCCGGGTGAGATGATGATGCGGTTTTCTAGGGGTTTTCGTACAGCCTTTCACCTTTTCGGGGGGAGGGAGTTGTGTTTACATTTTGTGGCGCGTGTTTAGCTTCTTTTGCGACATTCGGTAGGCATTCTAGTGAATGTCAGCGGGTGATGCGAGATCAAGGGGACGCCATAATCGCATCGTTTGGGGTCGTAGCGTTGAGCATCATCGCTATTTTTGATCTCATTAGTGCGTCATTGTGTTCTGGTGATGCTGGTGCCAAATTTGTTTTGTAATGATGTAAGGTGAATGAAGGTAAAACTGATTAGCACTAATCCGTGAAATATCTTCCCAAATGTATAGTGTACTTCGTACTTACGTTCGTAGTAGCATGTAGTAGTGTACTTCGGTTTTCGATATTTTTTATTGTTAAAGTAACGAGCATGATAAACATCATCCTCAAACCATCAGACAATCGAAAAGTTATGATATTTCATGTTTTACTTGCTTGCTATATCATATTCATTTTTTTATATATGGTTATATAGCAGCTACAATTTAATTTGATAAGAAGTTGTTTCAACTTAGAGAGAGACAACAAATTAACAAATAAATCATGTTTGGATCATCTTATAATTTAATCGCTGGCTTTTTAAAGTTATCTTTAATCAAACTTTTTTTAAACATCCATTTGTTTTTTTAATAGCATTTTAAAGTTAGAGCGTTGTTCAGGTTTAGCCCATATCCTTGAAGATTTTTCACGAAATTAATGAATGACATGACCAAAGATCACAAATCCCTATTCTCTCTTATGTCTTATATAATTTACTCTGTTTTGGTTGAAACCTACATATTTTTTTTTTTAGTTCTTTAGCTAGGTGGGCACTCATTCAATGCAGATCTATATCGTTGTCTAATATTATAGCATCAAATTAGTCTTTTTGTTCTTCTTTTATGACGCCTTTCCAACCCGTCCATATCTACCATCTCACGATTTACTTGCCTATTTATATAGCCTTAGCCGGATAGTCGGTCTAAGTTGGGGGTTTTCCACCTCAAGACGACTTCCACTAAACTACCAAACGGTTCCCAATTAATCTGTAGTGGAGCTTGTTGAATAAGACTTCATAATATAGGGGGAATTAGACTTCTTATGTTTTGGCATGATCAATCACTGTTGGTCACATGCCAAAGGTATCACTAATAAACCAGCATGGGAGGAAATTGGGAAGGGCATTTCTACATTCGTTTTAAATTCAAAACCATAAACCTGTCAAGACACTTCAGACAGTTCGTGGTCTCATGTGCCTGATACGCACTGTGCCTTTTCTGATGTAGTTGACTTTAATGTTGATCATGCTGAATATAATCCTTAGAGGGAATCTTTAGAGGGTTATATTCAATACTATGATGATCATGTGCTTAACATGTGCTTTATTGAGTTTTAGGCAGTATTCTCGAGAAATTAACAAAAAATCTATAGATTTATCAAATAGTCTGTGTTTTATATACTTTACAGAAAAAAAATCAGTAACATGGTATCACAAAACTACAATAAATCTGATTTGACTTTTGTAAAGATTAATTTTGATGCTGCAGATTTATTTTAAAAAGGTGTATTTTAAAGAGTATGTCCCTATCTGTTTTATAGCAAAAAAAAAAACATAGATAAGCATGCAAGATGAAAAAGACGACCGGTCTATTAGCATGTTTAAGTCGATTTGAACCGTAGTTTCACTTGATTGGGGAGAATTTATCAGAATTCAGAGAATCGGAATAGAGAATGGAGAATTCAATCAATAGAAAAGAAGGGTTAGTAAACGATTCTAAATGTATTGATTTTAATGTAATTCGAACTTATATCAATACATATTCTGTCAATAATAATACACATTATTGAAAGTACCATAAACTTTGTTTAACATAATTTGAAAGGACCATTTTATTCACTGCAAACTATTTGAAAATTTGTTTTATTTCGGTCTTATAACACATGCGACGATAACACCTCACGCGCACGAAAGTGTCATGTTTACATCGTCAAAACATCATGCAATAGCCACATGCTTCGCTCCCAATCTTAACCCCGTTACACCTCATTAAAAGTTTTGATAATTTTTCCGAGCTTTCCACCACTAACCAACCAACCAACCATCCGGCCCGCAAGATCTTCTCATGCGTGCCAATCTTAAGTATCTAACAATCTGCAAACCACCGCCACCACCTAAACAGCGCCTACCGAGACGAATGCCGAATGCAACGCTCGCGAGTGCAACGCTGGAACGCGCCTGGTCAAATCTGACCCGAATCCGTCACTCAGCCCACGCTAGAAACAGGGTTGAGGTGGAAAAGGGTGAGGGAAGGCACAGCAAGAGAAGGAAAAAAACACTTTCGCACTAGCGTTTATTAATCTCGCGCAAAACTAAAACCTGCACGAGGAGAATCGCAAACGGAATGGCGAGTGCGCTTGTGCGCTGCGCGTGATCATAAACCGCATAAACACAGCATAAACATGTGCCGGACCGGTCCGAAACCACCTTCCCGGCCCGTCCGCCCGGTGGCAGCTTAATTGCGAACTAATCTCACCCCACACGGCTGGGAGACTGCTGCTGCTGCTGCTGCTGCCAGGCTGCCTGGTGCAGCTCTAATCTCGCACGGGGCAGGATTTAACGAATGCACATTTCACCCTGCATGCAGCCGAGTGAAAAGCGCGATGCATCTAGCGCGCTTTCGCCATCATCCCGGACGGTGATGGACGGTTAAAAGGCAAATAAAAATAAGATCGGCCAAGGCGTTTGCATGCGCTTTTTTGTGTCTGTGTGTTGTGTTGTGATGTTGCGTTTTTTTTGCCTCTTATTTCGTTGTTAGTGCACACACACACACCTGTCGAAACGACTGCGGTGGCGCGGGCAGAAAACCAGTTAGCGGCTGAAATCTTCACACTTCTTCTCCCGCTCTAGGAGCCATTAAATTCACTTTCCATCGCGATCGCGTCAGAAATTTGGTTGCATAGCTCTCGCCGTGCCACACGGCGTGCTCGCGTGCGTATTTGTGTGCATTTGTGGTTGCTTCGGTGGTGTGCGTGTGTTTGGGTGGCTACTTTCATCAACCCCCGGCCGCTCCGGTACGAAACACAGATCGCGTCCCCCGTCTATTGGTATGCCGCACAGCGCGCCGCGCCGTTCAACGGGAAACTCTCCGCCGTACACCGGACCGCCTCGGGACCGGAAATACGAGTTACGCGGAACGAAACGGAACATCTTTGCCAAACAAAACCGAGCCTCCTGGTGGTTGGACCACCGCCACCGCCAAACAGAGACAAACTATCGTGACGACCGCCATCGGTCGAGTCCGGGCGATGGGGAATATTAATAACAATTTGTTACAAGTTATTGATTAGTTACGCGCGGCTGTAGCGGTGAACCCGCTGAGAGAGCCTACGCCAAGGCATCAATCTCGTTACAGGGCGGGAGGTTATTACAGCTTTCAGCCGGCCCGTGATCCACCAACTGGGTGTTCGTTCGGTGGTGAGTGACGAATACGTTTTGCTTCATCACTAACGCTCGATTTATGAATGACGGCTCGTGGCGCTGCTTTTTGATAGAAAGTACCATTGCGAGGCTGAGAAATGTTGTGTTGAAATATTCACATTATTATAAAAAACCTATCCCTAAATTTGTTTCGAAGTCTAAGTATCAATATTTAGAATACTTTAGTCTATACGTCAGTTAGTTCTTGATTGCAAAACTGAACAGTATTGTGTCCTTTCTATGGACAAAACGATATGGACTGATTATGATATGATTTTGTTGTTATCAAATTGACTTGTGATCCGGTTCGAAA
>KB672602.1:3550143-3578597 GCA_000349145.1 Anopheles dirus | reverse complement strand
TAGTAGAACATCATTTTCATGTATCTCTTCAAGTTTTCGTTCTATTCTCGAAAAACAGGTGGGCGTATAGTTATGTTACGGACTGTATTTTCATTTCACTGAGTGTATTTTAACAGCGTAATGAATCCTAAGGCTGAGGATTAACTGTGCTCCAAGTCCTTGAGATCGCAATTTCGCGTTTTGGAGGCATGACGTTTCGTGAGCGCTAAAACTGAACGGCGTACGTCTAAAAATAGCATTTCACAACGGTGTCTGACTGGAGCGGAGTGATTTCATGCGTGCAAAAAACACACATACGCGCCGTTTCAACTCACTTCATTGCCTGAACGGCCGATCCTTCCAGTCGATGAGATCAACAGAAGGCTGTTAAGGTATCTTGCCTCCGTCTCCGGGCAACAGCATGTACGGTACCGTACCGTTCAGGCCAATGAGGACGTGATTGTCAAACGCAACAGACATGCAGACGTTCCGTCGGGTCTGAATGTTTTACTGCTAGCCGGAGCGTACACGTACGCCGACGGATGAAGCGGTGTTAATTTATTGTTTTTTCACGCGACTCGCAAGCACTACTGAGCGAAACTGGCGCGAATTGAACAAACCACAAGAGCAAAGGGGTTGCTATACATCATTCCACTAGTTTGGATCATGCAATGGAAACGCGATGAAGAACATCTTCTACAGTCGTGCCGCAAACAGTAGAGAAAGGATGGGTCGTCGGTATTAAGTCATTAAGTGGCGAGGTTGTAAGTTCACTGTGATCATGTTTTGTTTAGAAGATTGCCTGAAAACTTTCGATTTTTAAGTGAAGGGAGGTATTATGAAACAGTTCTATGCTGTGCTCTTCGCTTCTATCAGGCTCATGGAACACATCCACTATAATAGAATGGAACGGTGGTGTAATTTTGAAGGTTCATCAGTTGCTATGAGAACTTATCTGCCATAGGTATCTAGATTTCGTGATCAATGTTTTAGGCGTGATCGTTTTCATCAGCTTTATTGCAAAATAATGTATGCAACAATATAATATTGATCCGTTTTTGCCATTAAGTCCGTTTTGGGAATGATTTTTATCAAAATCTGAGCTTCTCATATATTCTCATATATACATCATCTTTGAGAATTATTTGCTTATAATGACTTGTAAATGTATAAAACAATAATCTTGGACCTGGAATTGTGAAATTCATTTCCAAAAAAAGTTGAAGCAATTGTTTAGCAATGCAATATTATTTCATTACGAGTCACAATTTATCTTTTTCGATAACAAATTGGTAGCAAAGTGAACCGAAACGATCGTCACCACAGTGGCTTTAACAACTTTCAACCATTCGTTTCCACACCATAACGAACGGAACCGAATGCACACACACACCGCCTCGCCCAAGGTAAACCGTTTCCCATGCACATGCCACTATCGAAATAGTGCACCGAACTCTCGGCACCAAATGCACTGCCACCGCTAACGGGCGGCCTTTACCCGCGGCCCTATAGGGCTCGGTACGGTACACACAAGAAGCCCATGCGGAGTGGAAACAAACTCAAGAAAAAAGTCGCTTCACATACGCGCACGCTGTACTACGCCCGGCTTCTTCACGCGGGGTTCGAGTCTACGGTAACGCTGAAAAGTAATTAAGCAAAATAAACACATCACAGAAGGAGGCTGCGTGGACGAGGTAAATACAAAAAAAAAACTACTCAGCTTACTATACGCCCGGTCAAAAATGGCAAACCAGTTCACCGTCCCCGTACGCGACGCGACGAAAAGAGCAGAAAACAAATAGAAACGGCAACGGCACTTCCAACCGACCACGCCGTGCCGTGCCGTGCCGTGCCGGGAAAAGTGAACGTTTCGCACTTGAAGGACGTCCAGTGTGTGTGTTTGTGTAGTGAACATGATCGGGTGGTAAATCTGGTCGATGGTCTTGGGACTGGTTCTGGTCCGTCGGACTCCCGGTGCATGTCGGGCGCAATACGAGTTGCTGCTGTTGCTTTATTTGCCAACGAGAACCGCTCCTTCGCAGCGGTCGGTGCAATGCGTGGTGGATGCGTTTGATATCAGAAATAAATTACTGAAAGCTATAAATTACTTCGATTTAATTTGTTTTTCATGTTGTAATTTATGTTTGAAAAGCGCTTTAAACCGTTTGCATACGCGTGTTTTCATTCGTTGGACGTGAAAACCGAGTTTACGGTTGTATTTGCACGAAAGACTTGAACGCTTCAGTAAGCGATGAACCTTTCCGCATAGTTCGATACATTGGATTATTTAATTTATAGCAGTGTTTTAATTATATTTATTCAAAATTGTTTCGCGTGTAGATTACTCATAAACTTATTTTAATTTATCCATAAAATAACAGCTTAAGCAAATTAATTGAATTGAGGAATTTGATGGAATATTCTTCTAATCAATGCTTTAATGATAATTCAAGAGAAAACTTGTACTGCTTTAACGAGAAGAAACCAGGAAACCAAATATCATAGATACCGCTTTGTGACCAGACCTGACGTACTCAACAATGATAGGGCCAAGATCTACATCTTTCTCTTTAGAAAAAGATTAATTCAAGTACTACACAAAACTCTATCTGGACCGTCTCCATAAAACATATATCTTCAAGTAAGGGGATATAAATAAATGTAGCAAATAAATAAAAAATGCAATATGTTGTAATTTATTAGCCTATACCACTTTTATAATGTAACACAGCTTCAGCGTAAAGTTCAAATTCAAACTAGTGTGATAATTAAACATATATAACTATAACCACACATAACCGCAACGATTTTATAAGCGACGAACCCTTCCACATTTTGTTAGTGTTCGTATTTTTTTAAAGTCATTTAAGGAATTATTTTGCATTCTTAAATTTTAACATAACTAAATATTTTACAAATGAAGAAAGAGTAGATCCCCGTTTTATTCGTTGTTCATAGGTGCACATGTATTTTAAAGCTAATATAACAATGAGAAAGATTTTGTATGCTATAAATGAGACCTCATTTAATTAGTTAGACATTGAATGAAGCAACTTTTGGCAATAGACTTATTCCATGCCTTTGTTAGTTTTATAATATGTTACAATAAGTCGATATTAAGCAAAGATCTAACAGAAGACCCTATTCAAAACGAAAGACTTCGTAAGCGACGAACCTTTTTTTAAACACCTAAATTTATAACTTTGCTAAACGTATAAATGTTTGTATTTAGTGAAGAAAACTTAAGCTGTTGTACACATTCTTAATAACAGCGTGACCTTCCGAAGTGTGCATATCCAATGGGCGTCCGGATAATGCAAGAAATACGCGTTCATTGCCATTATGTTCCGTATCACTAGTCATAGGCAATGACATTTACGCACGCTGTGGTACGGTGACCAGTTGAGATGTTTATGAAGCTTTCTGCGTGTTCTTACGCTTACGCCAGTAACCAGGAAAACCAGCAGGCCACACCGGCAGAACATGTTGCCATTGGAGCTCAAGTTTCACATGGCACGAAGAAACCGGACGCCTAGTTGCTTGTTTATGACCGCGCTACGTGGACAATGGGAGAGTATGAAAAAAAAACTTACCGTCCATGGACCCACGGGGCCTCACTGCCAACCGGGTCGGATGCTGTGTAGAAGTGCGTCAAGATATTAATAAAAACCCCCTCACAGGTTGGGTGGTTCTATTGTGTCTGCCAGCACGCTTCACGTTCGCAACGGATATCAAGAAGCAGTGTCGCTGCACTGGCTGCGCGTGGGGCAAACAACGGTCCACCGTGACCACCGTACAACACGCCGGACAAAACAGTCACGCTCGTTTGTCGTCATGTTCGCTGCTTCTGTTTCCGCACGCCCGGCGCGAGCGGCAGAAGCAGGGAGGTGCCACAGTAGCTGTCAAGTTAATGACCGGTTAAAAGTTATCGTTGTATGGAACCACGCCACAAAGGAACGGCCACCGATTCTTGGTCCCACAGCCGTTTCTCACAGCGCACCCTGGCGCAATAAAAGAAACACATCAAAGAACCAGGCTCTGGTTGGTCGGGTCGTCGCTGGCGTGTTGTGCGCCGGGTGGAAGTGATTGTGCGAACCGTGGGCTTCCCGCGCGCACCGGGCTGCGCTGATTATGCCACACGTCGGTCTGATGGTTGACGGTGTCGCTTCCGCGTTGCGAGCGTTTGGGCGACGTTGGGTCGCTCGGCTTTTGCACGGCGAACCCGATCCATCTAGATGACTTCCGCGTCGGCGGTGCAATTTGGAGCCGCTTCAATTATGAGCGTCGGTGTTGCAGATGGTGGTAGTGTAGGTGATAATTTTGGGGTTGCTCAAGGCAACTGTCGTACGGATTTTGTGAGGAGACTGTTGCTCTGTGGTGAGTGATTTAAGCAGCAAAGTCTCTTGTGGCTAAATTGGTTGTTTGCTTGGTTTGTTTGGGAACGGTATACATGTACGTTTATTATTAGAAGATGTAATGACTGCTTCGAATATTTGGGAAGCGTTTCATGTAAGTTTCTCTTGTGACTTTGTACCGTCTGTTACAAAATAAATTTGTGATATTAGTCATCGATTATTTTCATGTTCAATGCCGTACGCGACCGCTATGAACCAAACTTGACACGTACGGTATTACTAAATTGTATACGGGCTGTAACGCCAGTTACCTTATAATGTTACATGTATTGTTTTGCCCGTTTTGGGGGAGCCTCTCGGCCCGTCGCATTTAACTAATAAATAATAAATAATTTGAACGAATGTGGATGTCTTATGGATTAATACAATCATTCAACTAGTTACGTGATAATGTATATTTGATTACGTCCATCGTTGCATATTGACCTATTTGGACATTCAAGTTGATTGATTCTGTTCGATAAATAGGTAGACTCTGGAATGCTGTGCGATCTCAACTTAATCCTAATATTATTCCGTTTTCGAAACTGATTTTCGAAACTGATAAAAAAATCATTATTTTTCTTTTATACCATATTTTATATTACTGAGTTGGAATTTAAAAGTTTTTTTTTTGAATATTTTTTATTTATGTACTTTTATGAATGCCAATAAATGGTACATTACTGAAAAAAATAATAAATTTCAGACTGAGAACAAATTAAAACTAAATTTAAATAAAAAATAACCATGGTCGGCTAACTAGCACTAAAACAACATAAATAAAGTACAAAACATAAAAATTAATAAAAAATCACATGATAATTTCAAAAACAAAATATGCAAAATGAAGAAGTGAGGAAAATAGTTGGCTTGCTTGTAAATCGAGAGTAGTAGCTTAGAAAATACAAATATTTACATAAAAATAGCTGTGTGCATCCATCTATTTGTAAGAATACTAATAGAGGATCCCTGATAGTGAAATTCAAAATGAACTAATCACTGATCACATTATAATAAGCCCAACACTTCCGATCGCCAATCGTGTATGCCAATTACTTTCGATCTTCAAACTTCAAATCGATTTCCGATTAAGATTCACCTTTTCCATGATAATGCACGGACACACAATGGCCCCATCATTTCACACCACCTGAGGTCAATTAATCGGCGGGTTTGCTATGTGCGCATAATCACATCACTCGCTTAACGCCACACTCTGGCTGCAGCCTGCAGAAGCCGAAGTGAAATGAAGAAACCAATTGAGGTTATAGCTCCCCAGCTGGTATTTGCACCCTGGCTGTATGCTTCACGGTTATCATGTCTGGTGGATCATCGGAGAAATCCGATGATGTACTGATCGCCACTGCATCATCGTCTGGCTGCTGGCTGCAGTGTGTGTGTGTGTATGCATTCGACGGTGGGTTGCGCCATCGGTGGCATCGTTTCGTTGTGCTTAATTTGTGCCCCATTGTGTTTCCCTGCTATGGCTCGTCAAGGTCAGCGGAACGGAACGTACGCCCGGCACAGGCCCGGTGGCGAAAGGATGCAACCAGCAGCAGATGCAACTCAGTGGCCGCCGAGACGTCGAGTGCCCGCGGAGCTGCTTCCACAGCCTGCGGGCGGGCGATCGTGTCGTTATCGTGTCGTTGCTCAACCGTGGCAATCTTGTACATTTAACATGCTCACATTTGTCAATCAAGCGTTATCATGTATCTGCCTAATTTATACACCGTTCGTGCTCATTTTCGTTCTGCCTGTTTGCTTTCGTTGCAGGGAAAAGCATGAAAAAGATTCGGCGATGGCTGCTACTGTTTGCGGGTAAGTTGATCATCAATTTGTCATTTATGGTAATGTCGTTGTAGGTTTAGCTAAATAGAAAAACGAAGCGGAGAGTAGGAAAGGGAAGCGACCGACCCTCAACCGAGATCTGTTAGTGTATGATACGACATTATACTCATCAGTCGATTTATCTGCAACAGTGATTTATATTTATACTGATTTATACTGATTTATATAATCATTTTCGTTAAATGTAAATCACTGTTGCAGATAAATAGACTGATGAGTATAACGTTGTATGAAGTTTGACAGCTTGTATGCCAGGGTTTTTAGGGTTTTACAGTGAGTCAATCAGTTTTTGTTGAGGACAATCTAAAACGTATAATTTAATTTGACTTATACATAATAATTAGTCATAAAAGTTTACATTAAACTTATTAATAAAACACAGTTATACAAATATTCATCATGGATTTTAAGCGATCAAAAAAGCGATTTAAAAGCGATCTAAACTCAACATAAAAATGAACTTAAATAATGCACTTGATAATTGAAACAACGAGAAGCTAGAAGAAAGGTTAATAGGACGATGTTTTGGATTCCTTTACCTACACAATCAAAGATTTATTTTCGTTAAAATATTTTGAAAATCTGTTCTCTATGCTCTGTATACTATGAAAGTACTAATCACTGAAAGACAATAATATTTTCCTACAAAACCATTTCACAATTTGAAAGTTTTATCATGCATCTCTGTAATGTGACACCTAGTTAACACAGCCACGACGAAAAAGCTTTTAGTGAACTGAATCTCTCGATCAGATATCTTTCCTCGCCCGCAAATGGCTGAAGCTACTAATCGTGAGACGCCAAATCTCCCTCGTCGGAGCGGGGCTGTTTATAATCTGTAATTAATTTCTAATGACAAGGATTTATTTGTGAACCCGCACCAACCGGTGCCGTAACCTTGACGTTCACCTCCATTACCATTCTAATGCGTTTCCGTCTGCTCCACAGTCATCATAGCGCTGATGGTCCGAGTGGACGGTTTGAAGGCAACGTCGTTGATCTTCGGTCGCGGTCCGGCCACCTCGACGACGACCACGACCACCAGCACGACGACCGCCGCCACATCGACGACGGAAGAATCGGCCGAGGCAGAAGATGAGGTAGGTTCGAAAGCTATGTTCGTGTGTCGAGAATTCGTGTGATTGAGGAAGTAGATCGGCTTTATGGTTAAGGTGGCGCAGTTAAGTAAGCGTTGTAAAGCGGATCTAATTTCGGATTCGCCAGCTGGGAGTTATACTGCCCCTTCGCCAATGGCTGGCGCATAAGCTCCAATGCCCCAAATCGGTGCCGGGCTTTTTATGTAACAGAAACGGTCGGCCACGCTCCACATTCGCGCGCCAGCTTTGCGGAAACCCTTAACGCGCGCAATGGTTATGGTGATGCATTAGCCTGGGCTTCTGTCTGCACCGTTGTCAAGAATCGTACACGGCCGAATTGGAAAGGGAATTACATTTGCGCAACATGGTAATCGTCGCGCGGCGAAGTGATGCGTTTACGATTTGTTTTGTTTTGTTTTTTCTGTCTTCTGGTTTTCGCTTTGCCGCCTGCCCTTTTCCTGTCCGAGTTGTGAAAGGGCTTCGGCGGGGGGGCAGGGAACGGTTGTGCCGTGTGTGTGAATGTGTGTAATACGAGCCTGCCTTTCGCTTGCGTTGGGCTGGCAGCAATAGGCCACCGCCTGGCGCCTGGCCTGGTCTGGCACGGTGTGTAGGCGGCATGGTTTGCCCTTTTTCCAGTTGGCCCCGCTAGTAGCTGGCGGTGTTCAGTGGCCCCGATTCGATGCATCCCACAGCCGCGCGCGCTGAAATGTGTCACCCGTGTGTGTTAGGCTGTCACGTTGTCTCCTGGAAAAAAATGACATTTTAATGGTATGATTTATGCGCGCAGCTTGTGACGTAAGATTATTGCATACAGGCGACTCGGTGAGCCTATGCTTGGAACGGATTGGCTATGAAAAAGCATAAGAGAAATGGGTTCAAATTTGAAGATGAGACTGACTACACAAAGTAAACTGGAAAGAATAACGCAAAATATTCTGTAATTGTCATAGTTTTACAAATTTTGAAAGCCTGCCAACAAATACTGCAAAACAAAAAAAACTTGAAAAACTATGCTTCTAATGTCATGTAATAAATGTAATGAAGTATAGACACCAGAACTAAGTTAACGGCTCGGTGGTGCACTTAATAGCGGCACCGGTCTTCACACGACTGGACCGATACCAAAATCCAACCTAGGACCGACTCTTGCCTAGTATGATAGTAACTTCTTATTTCCGACTAGGGTGGTACAACTAAGTCTAATAAGCCGTTACACGGCAGGCATGACCCGCCGTAGGCCGTTACGCTAAGAAGAAAAACAAAAAGGATTATAGACACCTTTCAAAATGATTATACATGCAACCCAACGTTCTTTCTTCCGAAGTATTGGCCTTTGTTGTGGGTATACCCTCTTCATTTGACTGATATTTATTTCTTAGGAGCTCTTTATTCAACTCAGCAAGAACTCTCTTCTGGGGTCCAACCTGGCATACTCAGGGTGAATGTGTCAGCACGTTAAAGGGCAATTTGTTTAATTTTATCATCGTTCTGGTTGTTTTGTGACTGCATGTATTGGCTTGGAGAGGTAGGGATTTTGAATCAGCATATGCCGTGTTTTCTTGCCTTCTTCTGCTAATAATGGCATGTTAGATGCATTGCTGACTGTGTTGCTTTTATGTACATAGCAAATGAACTAAATTATTTGCGCATGCCAAAATATGGAGACCATATCCTTGCCAACCGAAAGGTCGCTCGGTCCTTTGAAGTGCTCGGTTGCTTAGGACGATTTTCCACATAATGCAGAGCGGATAATTGCTTATCAAGTAGCTTGTTGCTAATGTATATTTTCCTACCAAGAAGTGGCGTTTAATCAACAAGTAATATTCTATTTAATCCTTTCCATATGATCATATCCAGAATTGACTTCTTAAATAGTACTGTGGCATGGAAAGCTATTGTCAAATCGACATATTTTTAAAAGGATTTGGAAATTTATTTCTTCTCGATAACAAAAGTGGTTTGTTTACAATTTTGTCAGAAATGAGTCTAACTAATTGTGCAATGTATTAGAAATGTTGCTCAGATGTTTTTTTTGGCAGAGGAATCTAATGCAAGAGGACAATGTCGTCTCAATTGTACACTAATATCTTTACTCACCGATTGGTTACCATGGCTAAGTAAATCATCCGTTGAATGTCGCTTAAAAGATGTGGTGAGATCGCTTGATGAGTAAGTTAAATTCCCACCTAGCGAAGAGTATTACGTACCACTAACCGCACTTGACTTTTGGCAGGCCGTTTTGTGGACGAAATATTCATTCAAAAAACATCACCTTCATAAGAGAAGATTCCATCCATCAGCACAGCAAGCAAAATAACCTTAACATGCTGCAAAAAAACAACCGCAAATGAGTATGCAGACGTTCAACCGCACGTTGGGATTCGATCGGCTTCATTTCTCGCGCCCCATCTTCCAAGTTGTCCAACCATCTGACACTGACGAAACATCCCGCTCGGTGACGTAACACGCTCCCAGCTGTTGCTATTGTTGTCACATTTGCCACCCATCCAGCCAATAATCGTGCTCAATGGAAGTTGGGGGGGCTTTTCTTTCGCCGTCCCCTGTGGTCTCCACGGGATCCGCACATAATCTTCCGACGGTTCCCGAGGTTCGGCCAGCCGGGGCACGGCTGGCTCGTTCATTCATAATCATCACGCGCGCAGGTCACAAACCGGTCGAGCCGAGTGAAAAGGGCAAACCGCGCCCACCGTCGAACCGAGGAACCGTCAAATGATGGGAATGGCGGGTGCGTAGGACCGCGGCAAAGGGTTCAGTTCGCTTTCGGCTGACCGCATCCGCAACCGAACCGGAATGGAGCTGGTTTTCGGAGTAGGTTAGTAGAGGCGGTGTTTGCACGTGTGTGCCGGGTGTCGGGAAGAAAGAAGAGAGGAAAATGAAAACGCCAATTTTAGTGAAGCGCTAGTAGTGTTTTATATGCGATAGAAAGAAGCGGCGTCAATTAATTAGTGCGCACCGAACGCGATCCCTAATGAGGCGGATCGATGATCTTTTTTGACCTTTTTTTCCTGTATCAAGGTTAACCACTGTTCGGATTGTTATCTTCGCGTATGGTTATGGTTCGGTTTGGTTTGAATTAATGAGAGCCGTTCCTCATTTAAATGGTGTTATCTTTCTTTTGAAATGATCCGCGATGACTAGATGCTTCTGTCGTGTTTGTCACAGATGGACGGTTGAGGATGGTTGTGACATTTGGGTTTTGTTTTGACATCCAAGTATTATGGAAATAGCGATACGATCAGGTTGGCATCGAATTGATTTCAACTGATAAAACTAATAAGAAAAATCGTGGTGCTGTGAATGTTTCCCTACAGATATTTGTTTGTTTGTTTGTCTGCTCCGTAGTATGGATATCTCACCAGGTGTTAATAGCAAATCCTTTTTTAAAAAATCACTTATTTACTAACTTCCATACTAGCTAGCTCGTTAAGAAGTTAAACCCACAAATGACCTCATACACCGCATCACCTTTCGCAGCCTTTATTACCTAATTCTGCGCGGCACGTGACTTGTTTGGCATCTGTTAGCACTTATCTAATGTCACGGTCCACCGTAAGAATCCGACCCACCGACACACTCGCACACACGATGTATGCCAATGCCATATTGGCCGCGGCGAATTAGGTCACACGGGCGGTGCAAGTGTCCGAAAAGTGAAAAACCAATTGCGAACGGACCGACGCTCCAACACCGGCAGCCGGAGCTGGTGTGACCGCATACTCTAATTGGGTGTTAATTAACGGCGCAAATCCGCAAAACCCTCCCCGGTCGCCATTTCGCACGCACACTTTTTGCGATTCCGCCGCCCGCGTCCGAAACCGGCGTCCTTCGGCGTTCTGTGTCCTGGAGAGCGATCCAACCAACTTGCCGAGGCAAGTGCTGTTGTAACTCTCCAATAGCGCAGGTTACATCGCCGGCCCTGTTGACGTTTTGCGCTTGTTTGTGTAGTGCGGGGCGAGCCGGGCAAATTATGGAACCGTGCAACCCAGCGGCATTGATGTAATTGCAGCTGCGGCCGGTGCGGCAGGAGTGTTTTGTGATAGAGGAAGTGAAAAAGTGGTGGTGTTTCAAACAGAAACAACAGCAAACAAACCGGGCCAAGGAACTGAAGCCGGTGTACGGGTCGATTTTTATGTAATGCACATTTTTGTGCTTTTTTGTTTGCCGCACGCTCAGTGCGCGTTTTGCGACGAGCCGTTAAGACGTTAACACGCCTGAACAATTCAATAATTGCTGCAACATTGTTGGCGTGAGAGCATTCAGCGTGGAGGTTGCATGAGCCGGTACTTCAGTTTGATTGACAGCTAGCAACCAGGATCTACAGTCGTGAAGTGGAAATTAAATAGTTTACCGGTTTGTACATTAGAATTTGTTAGAAGAGCACAGTCACCACATGGTGTTCATACTTGTTAAAGAGAGGGTCAGTGAATAAACGCGTAAAATCGACGAATGTCCACTACTTGGCGTAAGAATTCTGGAGTAAAATAGAATTAGTAAGGAATAGGAGTAAGAAATATTGGCGATGTTTGGAAAGATGTGTTGGCAAGATATTATATCGTTTGCTTTCTTGCTCGTAATGCTTGTAACTGACAACGTATTCCCATCAACAACAGCTTGAGTGGAGTGGCTTGCAATTACTAGAGGAGGTGCAACTTCAAAAAGTGATAAATAATGTCTGTCTGCGTTCTTGTTCAATGTGCTTGGTTTTGTTTACTTTCATGTTGTTGTTTATCAATTCCAGTAGATATCGACACAACCTAATGTTGTGCACCGAATGTACAATCTGATTCCAATATACTGAAATAAGAAGAATTTCTCCAAAGTGACAGCTCAGTACAAAATTAAGCTGGCATTGCCATTTCATATGTCAGATACAAAACAGGCCATGCATTTTTACTTAACAATGTATACATTTTACAAACATTTTTGTACATTTTTGGATCTTCAATTAACATTTGTTGTAAGCTGTACCCTAACTGAAATATCACCATGTATTCAATTTAAACGATCTGAAGCCCAGAATAAGAGAGCCTTTTTATTACTGGATAGTTGGATTACTGGAATAACCACAGTCAAGTAGCTACCTTCGAATGCCACACACAAATCGGTTTATATTATTGCATTTTCCATTATGGGCTTAGTTTTCTTTAATCTAAAGAGCGATGTTATTGTTGCAGTTGCTGCCAGATGTTTTTTTGAATAAATAAAATATCTTAATACGCGAATTTGGACAAGTTGTGCCAATTGTAATGTGCACATAACAACTTCATTTTTTATATGTTTTTCCTTCTTCAATCAATGAATGAGAGTTTGAATTTATTATTACAAAATATGGAAAATAAATTGATAGCATAATAACATGAAACGTACCAGCTGTACCCTTTCCGATATGTATAATTGATGTGACTGCTGCTAAATAACATTCACACATCAGTCCGCACAAGTGAAGGCCATAACTCACCGTCATAAGACTAAATTGACTAAACAGCCATCCATATACCTCCGCTCGACAAGGCGTAGATGTGAAATGCCAATCGCAGCATGAGATTCGCGCGCGCGCGCGTCCGCCCGAGCGCCTGTACACATCTCTTGTCCACACGCAGACCAGGGGGTCTTAGAGACTCACATTTTCTTACGCAGCGCACACGGCCGTCCCAAGCCATTATCGAATCCCGCGTAAACCAATCGGTAGCAACGCAAGTTGCGCAATAAGAATAGCGCAGGCGCGCGCACACACCGACCCTGCGACGTCGAAGCAGGAAGGCGGAAAGTAAACCTTTCAATCTCGTCAGCAAACGCACATCGCACATCGCAGGTTGTTAGTTCGGTAAATGGCAGGTTGAGCTTTGAGCTGAAGAAGCAAAAAAAAAAAACAAACACACAACATGCATTATCGAAGCCACGCCACATACAACGACGAGTTGGCCGGCGGTCCGGGTCCGGTCTTTCCGCCAGTAATTAAATAGACCGCTGGCAATAGTTGCCATCGTAAGGGTTGCACCCGTCCGAACCGAAAGGATGGACAATTATTTATAACTCATAACGTACGCCTCGCCAAACGGGGATAATGGCGCGGCTCGGCGTGAGGAAACGCCGCGTGATGGTCAAACATGTCCAAACGACCGACAGAAGAGAGAGAGAGAGAGAGATAAAGAGAGAAAAAAACATGTCGAGCCGAGCAGTATATTCAAATAAATGTCGATTGTAGCATTACTTAGCCTTTAAAGCATTTCGCGTTGAGACATCTGGGTGAAGAAGAGGGTTGCTTTTGAAGGAGCACGGCGCAAAGATATTTTGCCGGCCACGTCTTCAGGGCGGTTCACTAACCTCCCGTACCCCCCTTACCCCGTCTATGCTGGGAACCCCACAATGCGTCGTAATGGCATAATTAAGATGCAAATGCTGTCACCGACAGTGCGGACACCGATCTTTCGCTCGGATCGGTTCTTCCACTCTTTGTCGGTGGATTCTACAACGACGTATGTATGTGTTTATGCTTCGTCATCTTCATCCGAAGTGGCGAGTCAGGTTAGGTGCTTGTTCCGAGTGCTGCTCGTGGATAATTTCCGAGCCAATGTCCTCGTAAGATAAACCTGATACAATGGTCGACATTTGTAGCACCGGCAAGACGCTTCTGATCGGTTCGTAAACGTGTATTTTGAAAGGTTAAATCATGACAGAAGATTGTTTCGTATCTGGTGGTTCTTGGCTGGTGGTTATAAAAAATATATATTTACTAAATATCACCTCTTGTTGGAAAAAAAACATTTTGAACACGAACATTGAAATGAAAACGACGCTTTAATCTATAACGCCGGTAAGTCGATTGTTTTGACTCATAATGTTTCGTTGCGACAATATACGGTTGTTTCTTTAAGAAAACGTGTTGTTTCGCCCACAATGCCCATGCGGAAGGTATGATATCGCATGATACGATGAAAAATATATACGAAAAGAATTCCTTATAATTTGCTATTGACGTCGTATCATCAGTGTTTCACACAATGTAACTACAATTTTGTACGAACTGGGTGATGAGAAAACACGTTAGAAGATATAAAAGAATAGGGTTTGATTTATTATTTTTGAAGGATTTGTATTCGAAGATTTTGTACGATCTACAGTTTTCGATAGCTTTTATTATGTTCAGTTTCATAGATATTGAAGCAGTGCATTTGACAACCCGCCAAAACTCCAACTTGGTCGATGTTGTACTATGAAAAAGTCGACATTGTCGACAAATCCTTGAATTATCGTCGACCTCAACTATAATCATACCATTACGATGTATTTACGAACAAATCGTGGTGTTTGTTAAATTTCCATTGTTCAAGCTGTTGAACTGTAGGACAAAGCTACAAATTTTATGAATTAGGTTTTTTTTATTGAATCCTTTTTTATTATTGATGTTTTTGTTGATGAATTTAGTCTGCTAAACAAGCGAACTTCAAAGGTATACTAACAAAAATACAGAATTCCCTTCAGTGCGCAGTGAGCTGGCTGAGATGGTTTTTGATATTATGTTTAAATTAGTCAATTTTATTAATCCTAAAAATTCCTAAAAAATCCTAAAAATGAATGTGTATTGAATTTTACTAAACTCTCATAATTGTCATATTTTAGCCCCTTTTTGTGGCTAGCAATAAAGTCGGCTTACAAAGTAAAGTAGGTAAATGTAATGTACATATCTCTTTATTTCAAAGTAATTTTTATGTTGCACCTTCTTGTTACCAGTGGAGATAATCATTTTTCCAGTAATTGCCTTTCAATTCGTGTATCAGCGGCGCAACTGGCTCTTGATGTTGAATGCATACGGGAATGCTTCTCGTTCATGCGCTAGACGAGGGGAAAAAAATAAATTCATTTGCTAACTCCGTTTGGCTAATTATTTCGGCTATCACGTTTCACGTGCGCTAGGCGCAATTAAAGCATGGCCTTGACGAAACGGTTTCTTCGGAAACCATTCACCACCCGGCTCGTGCTCGGCACCGATTTTTGCACCGATTGGTCGGCACGGTTTGGTTTGCGGGCTGGTTTACCGAGCCAAAATGAATCTAACCCACTATCGCCGTTTCGGAAGAGGCGACCATAAGCCACAATAATGTGCCAGTCGCACCATTCTCCTCCACCACACATTGTCTATTGTGTGAGGCAATGGTTGCGTAAAACACGCAGCGCTCTTTACGAGCGAGCGGTTCTTTTTGGCCCGCTGGAACCGCGATAAACCCGTTCTGAATGCCGCGCTGTTCTCGGGTGCCGCGTTTCTTCTATCGCACGCTGGATAAAGTTTGACCGGTGCGTGGTTCCAAACACACGAGCGTGTGGCCTTTGCATCGTATGGCCAGAAGAAACCAGAACACCACTTACCACGGGAGGCACAGAACAGTGTGCAATCAGATAAAGCGGACCGGCCGAGCGTGCGTGAAATGAATGAACTACAAATTCCAGCCCGCCTCCATGGGTGAGATCACACGCAAGCAGCGTTCTTTCTGGCTTCCAACATCTAATGTGCGCGGCAAAAACAATCGTTCGAACCTTTTATCCCACGGCACCGTTGGGGCGGTTGTTTCTGCAAATGTCAAACCATCTGCCCGCCTACTTGGACGTGCCGCTCGAAAAGGCAGTCGATGTCGACTGTAGGGCCGGTTGCCGCTAGAGGGCGCGCGTAACTGATAGCCGCTGGCGTGTCGAGCAAATCGGTGTCGATGACACACTTACACGCCGCACGTCACCCAATCCGACTGTCAACAACTGACCGTAGCACCGAGAGGCGTGCGCATATCGGTCGCGTCCATTAACCTTAACCTATAAACCGGCTAACCGATACGCAAACATAAGCGTTATCGAAAAGCTACCGATAAATGTTGCTTTGTTTTGTGGCGCCCTTTTACTCACAGCCCTAAGCAGTTTAAAGGGCATGTAGCAAAAACAGAGAAGCAGAAGCCCCTTCCCCGGGATGAGTATACTCGTGCGTTTCATTCATCACGTAGCTAACGGTCTGCGGCGTATTATTAATTGTGTTCGGACACTCGATTCCAACGCCCTTCCAGAAAGGGGACACCAATGGAACACGAACTGTTGCGCCACGGTTTCCAACCCTTACTTTGTCGCAAACACAAACCACGGATTGGAAATTCGATTACCATGAAAAACGGTTGACACGTGCCCGTGTGCCGCTTGTTATGGCGGATGAATAGACAAATCGGTTCCGAAGGCGGCACATCCTATCATTTGCATGGCGGTTGCGTTTGCCACTTTGCTGCACGATGGGAGTAGTTGAGTCCAACCGGAAGCGAAATCGAATACTCACGTCCGGAACCGTCTGTGCTGACCCCTGGCTTGGATGGATTGGACACACACAGTACTCCGTGCTGGCAAGGAGGTAAAAGGTCTTCGGTTTCATAAGATGCGCGTACAAGTACACACACACGCGGAAAGGGCTTGCCATGATCGTGAACTTGATCTTGAGCGCTGTCAGATATAAGGAGTAGTACGAGGTCGTTATGGCAGTTTTTTATGGAAATAGAAATCTTCTGGAGTCCTCTTTTGGGATGGAACAGTGTATTTGCCTCAAATTTCTTCCTTCTGTAGTTAATTAACTTTCTTTAACATGCATTCAATCAGTTGATGCTTTAAAGTTTTCGGTTTACCTGGACTTATCTCGATTTCTCTGTTTCTACAAATGGTTTTGTGAATTTGGCTCATTATGAAGTACGTGACGCGAAAAAAATTAGAACCAAACTGCTCACTAGTGCTGATATTCTGACAACATGGCTCACGTTGACTTTGAGCCGAGTGGCGATGACATTAGCTGGCTTCTAGTTTTTGAAAGTATCTTCCATTGCCCCGTAAGTATTATAGTGTGTTAAAGTTCATAATTAACTACATAGTTATGTATTTTAGCCATTAAAATGTATTTACATAAGTTTGAATTCGGAAATTTCAATGTATTTTATTTCTTAAATTGTCTAGTTTTCCAATGTGTGCGAACAAAAAATGGAGGAACTAGGAAAAATCGTTCACATAAAACGATTATTGCAATCCATGGGAAAAAAAATACCAGAAATTGTTCTCCAAACAGTAGCAGATAATGTTTAAGAGTTCAAGACTAAACTTAAATCCTCAGTTGAGTGAAAATCACCAGCTCTGGATGTGCTGGCGTTAATAATTAATTAAATAATGCTAATAATTACTAGAATAATTTCCCGAAATTTACCTTCCGGCTATTATCATTTATGTATTTCAACTGATTAGTTTATTAGTTAGTACTGATTCGTGCAATATTTTTGTTTCTACTTAACAATTTGAATGGATTTTTATCTTAGGGTTTTCATGATGTTTTAATTAACTTACAGTTTGCGACGTATACAGTAACTTTTTATTGGATTATAAAACCTTTCGCGAATCAGTTTTTACAGTCCAATAAAAAGTTTTGTATAACTTACATAGCCTATCGTTATAATACTGATCAAGGAACGGCCAAACGATCAAACGATAAAGCAATTATGCCCTTTTTAAACAAATCATTTAGATTCATTTTAAAATGTCATAAGATCATTATGTTAGCCTAACGCATTTTCATGAAGAAATTAAATTAATAACGTGCCTTCTGATGACTTCATGCACCTCGGTTTGCCCGCAATATGCCATCGAACGACGTCATTCCACCACCGCAATAGACCATCTACTTGATACGCAAAGCGCAAGTCTGTGTCTCCAACTGTGAATGGTTCAGTTCGCCTCCACCGAATCGTGCTTCAGAAATTTTCACCCTAAACGACGGCGGCTCGTCTATCGCGTTCGAGATATGCCATTGAAGTGGAAAGAAAACCCATGCCGCTTTCGAGGAAATTGAGCCGGCTGAATGCCGGCGGAATGCTGATCGGCGCAGTAAACGAAACCCCGGACCGTTATTGAAAATGGCAACCGATCATTGGCGATCGATCATGCGTCAAGCGGAAGTAGCTACGCTCGGCCCGTGCCGGAGGGAAGCAAGCGCTCGGCGATGACATACAGCGTCGCGGGCACGTGGCGCTCGCAGCGTTGAACTAATTTCTCTCGATTTATTACAAAATCCCATTTCCAGTAGCCCGCCCGCGGGGTGCACCCCGGAATGGATAATGAAGCTTCGAGCGAAATAAAATTAAATCAAACGGAATGACACTTTCGTCACGCACACGCGGCCGGCCTTCGGAACAACCCACCCGGTCGATGAATGAACGCGGACGACGCGCTCACGATCGTTTGCGCTTAGATAATAATTTCACACGGTTAGGTAACGGTGTCTTTGCCGTCGTCGTCGTGATGGTTTGCATTTTTGTGGGTGATTTTTTTCATTTTTTTTTGGGTACACATCTGCCTTTCCTGGACGAATATTAATCGAGTTAAAATTCTTTCCCGAGCCGGCAAGGTGTAATTTGGAAAGGAGGGTTCGGTCGGATCGCCCGGCAATCACGGCGAGTACAATCGATGTGAAATTTTGAATGGAGCATTTTTATCACGGATTTTGCTTTATTGTTTTTTTTTTCTATATTCGTTCATTTGGGTCAGGTGCCCATCGGGGGAGCGTAATTGCATACTAAATGGATGCATTGCGCAAGGAAATAAAGCTTCGTTGGTTTAATAAATATATCGGGAGCTTTCAAAGTTATCTTTTTAATATCCACTTTTCCACTTTCATTACAAAATCTATCAGAATCCGTTGAGATATCATCAATTAATAAGCTAATTTTTTTTGTGATTGTTACCTGTATTTCTTTACATATTCTATCTTTTAAACATGTTTCTTAATTTATCTTATGTTACAATATTTCTTTTTTTTTCTTATTTATGTGATTAGTACTACGACACTCGTCGTAGCACAGTTTCCTGGTCAAATGACCCTTTCTAATTATTGTTGTTGCAAACGTTTGTATTTTATTATTTTGTATGTTTTACCGAATCTATTTTTTAATAACTGTAAATAAAAACCAGCTTCAATAAATATGTTTAACTGCTACATATACATACATTTTCAAGCACAGCATGTTACACAAGACAAAATACTAATTTTTAAGAAAACATATTAAAAAACTCAAACATTTCTCTACTACGTGTCAAACATACAAAAGAAGGATACAAAATAAATGATTTTGTACGTTTTAATTACTCATTCTATCTCGGTCTCTTTCCCTCTCTCTTTCATTACCTCTCTTTCTCTCGCTGTCTCTAATATAATCTATATATGTAGAATATTTGGTTTTTCTATATAATTTTATAGTTATTTGCTTTAGTTATTTACTATCCAAACTTTGCTCTCTGTTCATGATAGGTTTGTTACAGATCTTGTGCCATCTTCATTATCAAACATTCTTGATTCTATGAAATCTGTCTTAGAGATAATTAATAAATTATGCATTGTTGTTACAAACTCTAAAATAAAATAAGTGGACATTTTGTTGTAATAATGACGTATTTATTCATAATAAACAAAGACAGTTTTCATGACACACAATATATTATAGATTTATCAATTTTATACTACATTTCTGAATCTTTTAATAACAAGCAACTGGACTGTTTCTCTTAATGGTCTTCAAAATTCAGTTTCGCATACTGCTACTAAGGTTTTAAGTCGAGGACTCCATGTTGGTGTTCCAGCCACCATAAATAGCACTTCCGAAGCACTGTAATGTATGAGTAATGCCTTTCTTCAGTATAAATGCATCGATCTAGAATATCCCAAAGGTTTTCCACGGGGCTTTGGTACGGCAATTGCGCTGGTCAATCCAAGAGATTTTTTTTTTCAAATGCTTTGTCCTATGACTGGTTTCCTTGCCGATCTGTCCAGCAGCATTACGCTGTTGGAAAATGAGCTTTTTTCGGCGAAATAGGCGAACAAACGATAACACATTTGGTTCTAGCACTATGATGTAGTTTTTGTTGTCAATTTCCAATGATTTTATTGCCATCTCCAGCATTTCTGATCAGCAGAACCCTCCACAGCATTTCATAAGCGAACACTATTTACTCACTAAATCACACCAATATTCATTAGAGTCATGTAGATTGAACTTCTTGTCATTACTAAACATCACGAAAAATCAAAACAGATCGGCAGATCCGTCTAATATGTCATAGCTAATCTGACAGATCTAATAGCAAATTGTAGCGAAATGATTGAACTTCTAAAATCTGTTATTAATGGCAACCTATATTTTCATAAGATTTTAAATGTCTAGGGTCGAATAATTGTAGTGCATAAAACCAAGCAAAAAACACTATTATTATAATCAAGTACGATTATGTACGCATACAGCAAACATCGAACGTCTCATTTTGACTTCGTAATTCCAAACGGAACTGGTGGCCTCTTCGCCTTCGCGGGAACGGATACGGAACGAAACCCGGCTCATCTCAAGGCCTACCACCTGGTCGTGAAATGAAGAAATAAAGCCAGCAAAAAGAAACCGAACAAACAGAGCAAGTGTCGTGTTACGAAACAGTTCAACCACCGGGTCCGAGCAGGCCGTACCCAAACATAGGATAATTCTTAACAACGGCTCCACATTACCACCATCATCATCGCCGTGTCGGTGGGTACGGCAACACTTCATCAACACCGTCACTAATTAGCCTCCAAAAGAGAAAGAAACCTCCCGACGGGGAAGCCCGATGGACGATGGAAAGTATCGTAATAACATCGTGATAATAAACCGAAACTGCTCTCCGCTGTGCTGTACCGTGTGCATGGAAGATGCTTGGCATTGGCATTCGGTCGGGACGAGGGGAGTTCCCGAGTTCCCCGGGCGAAGGGAAATGGAAATTTCTCTCCTTACTTCTCGTCTGCTGCGGGTGCGCTATTTTCTCAATTTCGTTTTTGTGATTTGAGTCTCATCTCGTCCATCATCTCGGCGGAGGCTCCGTGGTTCCGATGCAGCATCATCTCCCCTTCCGATGTATCCGAATGCATTTAATGGGCCGTTTTTTTTGCTGCAACACTTTTCGATTACGTGTTTGTGCATGCGGTGGCTCCGAAGGAAAGAAAAGAGATGCAACCTTCGCGAGCGAGAGAGACGTTGCGATGAAAAGCGAATAATTAGCATGCACGAAAAACAGCAGTGAATCCGCGAGATCAAAGATTAAGCTGCCGGTCGGCACGCTCCAAGTGCAGTACGGTCGTTTCCGGTGATGCACCCGGACCCCGGGCAGGAAATGACCATTTTCGCAGACTGATTCGCTTGGCCACTGCCCCACCACCGATAGCTTCATTTGCAGATTTGTCTGATTATCTTAAAGAGAATGGATGGTGGGTGGTTTTACATTTGTTTTTTTTTTTTTCGACAATCACTCTCAACCAACCGCCCGCGTGGCTGGCCGTTTCGTAACGAACGCTTCGAATTTTGAATGAACGATACAATCTGTGGTGACGGGACGTGTGATTCCGTCCGGGTAATGAACGATTTTTCGGTGCGATGTTCGGTGCACCGAAACTGTGCGGTGAATAAATGAATACTTTTACCGGTTTTGATAATGAAATGAAGTGATTAGAAGGAGTAAAACATTTCCATTTGTAGATTTCAGTGATCTCAAACGTATGCGAAAATGATGTTTAATATATATGTGGCTTAAGCTTTCGAAGAAGATAAGAAAAAGAAATGATTATTATTAGAAACAGATACGTTCCCACAGCTTTTCCTACCTTTGTAATGCAGCGCCCTCTGTAGGCATTTAGGGTAAATACACACTTTGTAGATATCAACGATTTTTTTTAGTTGACGCTATTCGACCAGGACATAGTGAGATTTATAGTTTATTTTAATTACGAAAGTCTAGAAGGTAACACGACTTGATGTCGTCAACTTCTTCTTGTTTTGTTATTACTGTTTTCTATCGCAAAGTGGGACACAAATCATATCTTTAAGTATATTCAACATCTTAGTCGAGTACTTTATGGTTTATGTTAGCTCTTCAAAGTGGAGCCTATAATAAAGATAACTAAATAGTAGAAAATTATAAGATAAAACCTCGAAAGCTTAATTTTAATATAAACTGATACAATGTAAGACTTTAGGTGAAGTCCGCGTGTCGCTAGCTCTAAAAGCTTTCGAGCAATAGAAGGTCAAAGATGCCTGACATGATTGTGAGTCTCTCGAGCTTATTTACGATCTTCGTTTCGCATGCCATCCAACTGTTTGATATTATAAAAGACACACGATGTGGATATGTACTGCGTAAAAATGTTCTAGAGACTTCTAAACATTTTTTTTGCTGTTTCTATAAAAAAAAATATATTAAATGTCTCACATTATCGGGGAGGAACAGGGAATCGAAAATATCTTAAATGCCTCACATTATCGGGGGAAATAGGGAATCGATCTTAGGGCTTAGGGAATCGATCTTGTAGAACATTGAAGTTTGAAGTCTTGCCGTAAGATGACCAGCTTACCATCGAAGCGCTCCCTGGACATGCTTTGTTATGGTTTATCCTTTTAGCAGGAGCTAGCTTATCAAAAAGAATTGTTGGAATAGTATTTAAAACAAATTATCATAGGTCAGATCAGGTTGAACAAACAAAAAATCTAGCTTATTTCCAAAAAGACCATGTTGCCCATTCTAACCTCAATAGTACGAAGAAAGTCGTTTAAAAATGTTCCAACTATCCAATGTCTCCTTAGCCATGCTTAGTTGATGAGTCGTTTTAAAAACAACCATACGGAGGAGATATCGTATCATGGCGTTAATGTTGTTGGACTGGCCTGACTGGGTGTTTAACTTCGGTCTTGAAAACACATAAAAATATAGAGATTATTAACTATTATTCTGTTGCAGTATTATTTTGTGAGGTCAGAATTTCGTTCTTTGAATTTCGTAACGAATTACGGACGCAAAAACTCTACCAAACAGCGCTAACTTTATTATAGCCATATCTGTCCGTTTTTTCGACTGGGAACTTACGTGAGATGCAATTTCCGCGTAACCAGTCTGACATTACAACTGATTGTTTGCGCAATTAGAAAGATTATCTTTTCAAAAATGAAAAATCGATCAAACAAATCGATCGTCGATCAAACCGTACGATAATTGGCACCCGCATTACTTTAACCCGCGTTTCCTTCTGCTTCCATTTCCTCCGCAGGCCGTCGATCAAGGCGAAGATGGAGTTACCAAGGCTCCGCTCACCGGCATACCGCAGGTCGACTACGTGTGGGATCCAAATTTGCCTCGAGAACTGCGAGGGTAAGTACAGGCGTCGGAGATGATTCCTTATGCCTCGGGAAATAACGCACGCACTTCCGTTCCTCCGACACGCACCAGGTACAATTTGTCCAATTATCCCTTCCTGGACTCGGTGCCGGCGGAAGAGGACATCGGTTTCACGTGCGATCCGAAGCTGCACGACGGATTCTACGCCTCGATCAAGTACAACTGCCAGGTGAGTGTGGACCCGTCGCTGTAGACGTATCTTCGATCGTAGCGCGCTAATTTCGCTTGTTGTTCGCTTTTCCTACCGCAGCTCTACCATCACTGCATTCACGGCATACGGTACAACTTCCTGTGCCCCAACTACACGGCCTTCGACCAGAAGACCTTCATCTGCCATTTCGCGTCGGAGGTGGACTGCAAGAACTCGCCCAAATACTGGTTCAGGTATGGAGCGGTACGGGAGTGAGCGATCCGAGCTGATGTCGGTGTTAACTTTGTTGTTGCGTTACAGGAACGAGCCCCTATACAAGGCGACCACGACGACCACTTTGAAACCTCCGCCAACAACTTCGACGACGGCCGCTCCAACAACGGTCCCAACGAGACCGAAACCACTGCGCAAACCGGTCCGCAGGAGGCGTCCGCAGGTAGACTACTACTACTACGATGAGGAATACGAGGACGATTACTACGAGGAGCGTAACCGGCGTCGCAAGAACCGACCGCGCAACCGACGGCCTCTGTACGATGACTACGAGGAGGAGGAACGGTACGATCGGGTGCGCTACCGGGACCGGGAGCGCGATCGCGACGAAGATGAAGAGGAGTACGAGGATCGTCGACCGTACCGGATGAAGACACGTACCCGGACTGGCAGTGACCGACGACCGGTACTGGACGATGACCGGCGCTACTACGACGACCGCCGTCGTGATCGTGATAGACGCCCGCTGGCGGACGAAGGTCGGCGACGACCCCCGGTCGATGAGGTAGAGGACAAGCGCCCGGTGATGATGAACGAGCGGAGACGCGCTCCGCGCCCCTCGACCGATCGTCGACCGGCGGGCGATGATCGTCGTTCGTTTCCGGCCGCCGATGCCGAGAGTCGCCGTGGAACGGTTGGGGATGAATCGCGAAAGCAATCCCCGAAGCGCCCCCTATACGACGATCGCCGGTACCAGGATGAGGAGGAGGACGACTACGATGTGCCGGCGCCGGCTTACGGGGGCGGGCGTCGTGCGGCGGACAAGGGCCGCCAGCAGAACGACGTCGTGACGGTGAAACCGTCCGGTTCGAGCATCTACGATCGGCCCCGGGCGGCTCCCCGCATCAACCGGCCCGTGCCGCTAAACGAGAAGAACAAGTACGCCTACGGTAACGCGGACGGGCCGGCACCGAACGGGAAGGGCGCGAAACCGTCCACGACCGCGCCGGCACCCTCTGGCGGGACCGAGCCGGAGTACTACGACGAGTACGAGGAGGTACCGCCGCGCCGCGACGACAAGCGGAAAGAGGCGGACGGCGGCAAACCACCCCGACCGAGCGCGTCATCCGACGTGGTGTACTACGACGATGTGATCATCGCGAAGGAAGACCTCCCGCTGCGGACCGCGCCGGGAAGCGTGCGTAAGCCGGAGCAAACGGAGCGTGTCAATAGCCGGGATAACTCGGAACTTGCCAAGGGCTCGCGGGGTAGTATGAAGCATCAACAGCAGCAGCAGCAGCCGCAGACACCCGCCAAGCCGAACCGAAACGTGCTTCCGGAGAGTGTCGACGAGGAGGAGGAAGATTCGGAGTACGATGCGCGCGTACCGGGCAGACCGTCCGTCGTCGCGCGCCCGCAAGCAAACCTGTACGGTAACTTCAAGTCGAAGAAGCCGCAACTCCTGCAATCGAGGGAGCCACCGGTGACGGAGAGCGGCAGTACGGCCCGGCCGGTCCCGCCGGTGCGTTCCACCAAACGGCCCTTTCTTCCGAGCCGTGGCGGTAACCCTTACATAGCGCGCGGGCTCCAACCGGTCGGAGTGGCCAAACAGCCGCCGCTCGCCAAGTCACCGGAACCGGAGAAACCGGCCCCGTTCCGTATCGACATCGACGGTACGACCACACCGGTCGTGACGGTGGGTAAGCGTCCTCAACAGCAGCAGCAACAGGAGGTGGTGAATGTGAAAACGCTCGACCAGCTGTACGACGACGAGTACGACGTGACGCTGAACGATGCGCTCAACCCGACGCTGAAGCCCCTCACGCGAAGTGCGCCACAGAACTTCTTCCGCAATCGCTACGTCCACCAGCCGGACACGGAGTTCGTGCCGTTCGAGCCGGCCTACGCCCCGTCCGAGTTCCGCCGGACGGCCATCCGTCCACCGACGGCGGCACTGCTCTACCAGCCGGTTGCCATCGAGGCGGGCGCCTCCTCGTCCTCCTCCTCCCAGCGTCGGGGAGCGCATGTGTTCGGTGCGTACGAGTACTGAGATGCGAGTACCGAGGCCTCCTCCGATGGGACAATGGAACAAAAAGATCTAATTTATTTTGAAACATCCTTCCCACTCCCACCCTTACTCCTTCCCTTCAACCGGAACCGGACCAGGGTGAATACGAACCCGAGCGCTAGGGAGATACGCGGGCTAGAGCAACAAATCCCACCCGAAAGGGAGGCGCGATCGAAAATGGGCGCGATGATGCGGTTCTCCTCGCCATCATCTCGAATGTCATCAACATCGCAGCAAGCGTTGCTGCTCCCGGACGGCGCGGAAGCGCGAGGAGAACCGATTTGATTTTGTACATACTATAGAGAGAGAAAAAAAAGCGAGCGTTTATCGTGCGTTCATGCGATGGCAATACTCAAACCACGTTGTAAAGGTGATAACATATTACAGAGAAGAAGAAAACAGAAACACGAAACAAGAACCGACATTTGAAGCCAGAAAGACACTGCCGCACGTGGCGCAAGTGAAAACGAGTGCGAAAAGACGGTGCAATATGCGCGAGGCCTGCGGGCAGTCAGGCAGCGGGTGGGTGAACTGTATATCGAGAGGGATAGCTGCTAAGATAAGCGTAGATAAGCAAAAAGGAGAGAACGAAACAAGAAACCTCCCACCCCCATTTCGATCTAGTACGTCACGCCGGTTATGTGCGAAATGAATAAAATTGACAGCAAATGTGTGCAAATGTGTGGTGTGTGTGTGTTGGTGCGACGTGACGTAGTGTACGCTGGAGTTAATCCTTTCTGTATTTTTCACTTCGGATATATGCATACGGTACACCAAGCGCACCTGCGGGCGTACCACGCGCGAGTTGATAGCGATGTAATGGGCACCGTCACCGTAGATGGCGAAAGAAAATAAAATTTTCTTTTATACAATAGGTTCTGTTGCGTTTTTCTTGCTGCACATCGTGTCCGAAATGGAAATGTATAAATGCCTATACTTACTAACTTATCAGTCTTGGCTCAGTCTTACGGTCTTGGCTTGCTGCAACAAATTCAATCGTTTATCCCGTGCCATTCTGGCGGAAGAATTGACTCCATCTTTCCATCTCACTCTGGATCTACTACGCCTCTTCTGCCCATGTGGACGACCTAAAAGGACTTTACGGGCTGGGTCATCCGGTGTTATTCTACTGACATATTTAAAGAACATATTTTCAAACGATTCTTGTTTTGCCATACATAGCTTGCGTCATGAAAAATACCATCAAGTAATGTTTGGTTTTTGGGCTAATGTTTAATTTAAAAAAAATGTAATTTTATTTGAAAAGTTGAGTCAATAGTACTTCTCGCCTTTAGAGTCAATCTAGGAGTCCAGCCAATTCTATGTCCTCGTTTCACAGAACATACCAGACCATGCGCCAACAAACGGAACAGACGGTAAACGGATATAGCAAAGCCTATAGAATATAGTGGGACAGGTAGAATTTCCCGTTTCAAATTCAAATTGTAGTAGATTTTCCTACATTTTTTCCTTGTTTTAGAAGCATTCCATGATGCTCCTTGTTTTAGGAGCAGGAAATGGCTTGTTGGTATTTTCTAGACTACAACGACGACCCCGACTTGCGTTCGTCGGAAATTGCCTGTCGGCAACATCTCCCGCTCAGTGTCCTCGCACGTTTTGGCCATCCTTGCAGATAGCAGTTTGCGAGATCGAAGTTGTCGATCGAAGCGAAAGAAACAATCCCGAAACCTTGAGTTGCTCAAAGCAATGTCTCCGTACACTTTCACTATTTTTCTTCGAGCTTTAACTGACTTTTTAAAAAAATACTATTAAATAGCCAGGCACTAATTGCTGTTCATTATACTTGAGAATTGCTGCAGTTTTCCACGAGCTTTCCAGGCCTTCCTGGTGAAGTAGGTGTCCGGCATCTCTATAACAGGTCTTTACCATCGTACCCTTCCGGACTTTGTCGCTGTCAAGATGTCTCATTCTTCAAACAGATTTATCCACAGAGCATGAGTGAGTGAGCAGAGTGAGTGAGTGAATTAAATCTTTGGAATGAAGTCGTAATAATCTAATTCACTCAGGAGTGAACAATCACCGCAGAGATCCGAATCCCAAAAGAGTGAATGGAAGTCGTCAAACGAGCGGGAATTGCTGAATGAGTGGGATTGGGAGTGAGCCGTTGTTATCTAATTCGTTCACTCGTCCACGAACGAGTTACAAGTCCGCTACTTGTGACTCGTTCGTAAACGAGTTAGATTATAACGACTCCCAAAAGAGCTGCTAAACGATTCGAGTCCCAATGGTGAGTGAGTAAGCGTGCGTTAATCTCCCTGAAAAGAGTAATAGTTACACATACCGGACACAAAAGATTAATAAAACAACATTCGGATCACTGAATCACCTAAATCCCACGCACTTCACAGGAACGCATGGCAACTTCCACGGCCCCAAAATGTTTCCACGCGCTCGTTTGTGTTTGTTTTTATCACAGA